>OY787672.1:38809351-39250881 GCA_963678985.1 Spisula subtruncata | reverse complement strand
ATCGAGCGTCTTCGTGATACTCCCCGATTATGAAAACATACACTCGGTGTTGTAAACATAGACAAGTATATCGACTGTTAAATTATGCTAATCAATAGGTCAGGCTCATGTCAATGTGGCCAAGCTATAGATAGTGTGTAATTATGGTTGTATGTGTTTTTTTACCAAAGTCTAATGAATAGATTTACAGAAATTTTAGATTTGCACGTCTCTTTTGTATTTCAAACGACCTATAAAGATTATCACGAGGTGCGACGGTCTATTAAACTCTTAATGCATTGCAATATAAGTATTGTACTGGTCGGTGAGTAGTTCCCGCTGGCTAGCAGTATCTGACAATTGATATTTTTTCGTCTTAAGCTCTAAAATTAAGCTATTGGGAATAATTGAAGAACTACACCAAAGCATCAATTGCTAGTCAGAAATTTACAATTAACTGAAATAAATAGAAAATATCAAGAAACACATGCAATGAAATTAAAAAATCGTCACCTCTTTCCTTGTGGACCATCTTTTTACGAAAATTAAAGCCAATTGGGATATGGCTTTAATGGTAACTTTATGTAACTTACCAGAGTCACTTAGATATTTCAGTCCTGTAGTGTCAAAAAATTGGTATATTCAAATGAGATTTCGCATGCCGATACATTTTTAGTAGATGCAGCTGATAGTTAGTTTAATTTATCAGTTTTGTGGCTAAACTTGGTGCATTCGGTGTATTGCGTAATGACGTATTTTTGCACGTGCATTGCATGTTCACCAACATTTAAGTGTACATGAACGATTTTGGCATTATTGATGACTGCTTATCTTGAAAAACTATTTGGATCATAAAATTGACTCGATAGGAACACTCACAGGATTTCGAAAAATCACTGAAACACATTTTGTAGGTGTCAATGTTTCATTTTTTTAAATATTTTTTTTTTATAATGCATTTATTAGCATGAACATCCACATACGTTCGTATAAAGATGTATTAAATTCAAATATGTGTTGATATTTGGCCTACTTGCAGTTGAATTTACCATGTTTGACGTGTTACGTAATATAGCATGTTTACACGTGTAAGAAACAAACAACGGAAATCACGTGCTCGCGAACGGTTTTGATTAAAAGGATGAATTTCCTACGCGAAAACACATTAAAAGCCAAATTGTATCAGCAGAGAACGCGCCAGACCTGTCTGAATGTTATGACTTTGGTTAGAGTCGCGGCCCTTATTTTTTTAATTTCACATGAATATTATTTTATGTTTTTGTTTGTTTTTGAAGTTTAAGTGGTTATCTCCGTTTTTTATTAACAACAAACTTAATTTTGTGGATATTGACATACAAGCGTGATTTTGCAAAACCAATCGTTTTGACAAAGCCTTTTCTCATTTTGTTCGAAGATTGTTACTCTACAGCAGAGTTCGTCTGGAGTAAATCACGGCATGTAACGTGATTTTCGTATAGGAACAGGGATCAGTTATGCCAAAATGTTTATGAAAACGTGCTTTCCACGCGTTGATTTATACACACTGCCATCAATAGTTTGGGTATTTTGTGAATTGGTAAAAAATACCACATTACGTAACACGCCTGTGACAACGAACATAATCGTTTGCCGTCCAAAATAAATTTATAATTGACTGCATCTTGGATTCAAGAACGGGTATGCAAGATTTCATACGGGTACATACTTAAAAAAAGTTATGGCGAAAAATGTAAGGTGGCGGGTTAGAACTTGTGGGTAGTGTAGATGTCTTTTGTATATTTCTTTTTTTCTTTCTGCATACAATGTTTATATTTATGTATATATATACATGTAAGACAGTAAGCTATGTATGCTCTGTCTTTAATAAACTTTCTGCTCTGTTCTGTTCTGTTCTAGTAAATAAATAGTCGTGCTAATGTAAAATAGATGTGAAGAAAAAGTATTATGATCGAGATGATACCTATGTGCTGACTCTGATTAATACAGTTTGTTTTATTTTTATATAAATTATGTATAGCTGAATAAGTTTGTTACATTGACAGGCGAAAGTGTGCTGCCATTTGATGAGTTGGGGATCAGATTCAGTTGTTTAGGAAGCTCGGGGCCAGTTCTCGCTTGGTTGTAACCGACAGGTGAAGCATACAAGGGATGAATACTTTACCTCTATCAGGGGAGATCACTGCGTCCTGACAAGATATGATTATGGCATATAACGTTGAGTGTGAAATGGTGTGAAAATGATTGGGCTAATATAATGTAACCGTTTGATAACGTATGGTCTACGCATTATGCCCCAGGGTACGACATATAACAATGAAATTATAAAAATAGATATTTAGCAATTCTAATTGTGATTTATCTATTTAAATTTAAAGCCAATTGCAACGAAACTTCGACAACATAGCCTATAATATATGCACAAGCGTTCACTCAAAATTTACCTCATACAGAGCAGGATTCGAGTTGTTTGACATACTTTTACAATACTGTATTCACATATAAAGAAGTCTTAAGTTAGTCACTTAGCAGTCATATATAAAGTTACTTTTAGGTTTTGGGTGCATCCATTATCAAGCATTTGGCTATGTCTGCTTTGCTTGGCTTGCACTTCGGTTGTTTCCCTACATCCCTTCTTCCCTCCTAGATAAGGAGGGCTAGATCAGAAGGGGTGGCCGAGGAGCTCGTCTCTGTCTTAGCGGACTTGCCTTTGCACTTTTTTCTGTTTGTTTCTAGTAAGAGACGAACTACATGACGCGTGTATGTGGTCGCACGGTCATGATTTGCTCCGAGTCCGATTCCCAACAATTTTCCATTTTCATATAACATTATTTCAATTCTGTCTTAAGGACCGAGTAAGCGCTGTTTATAGAAATTCACTTAATATGATAACATGATAGGTGTCTGCTAGCACCGTCATTATATGGCTCCATGTCCGAATCCTACATTTTCACATAACTTTCTGTGTCGGGTGAACGTTGTTATATAATACTGATAAAATTTTCAAAATTTAAACACACCTTCTTTAAATTTTAAAATATGTTCAGATAGTAGAATCAACTTATAAATGTTTAAAAGTACAATTAAAGATAGAAACGAACTCGTCCTTCAGATCAAATTGAAATAATGTTTTGGTTAGTATTGTCCTGTCCGCGTAGGGGAGGTTTTGGAAGGGTAGATCCTATTTCTTAGGGAGTAGGGTCCTGCCCTTGGGGGGAAGGCCCTGGGGGGAAGGCTCTGGGGAAGGCTCTGGGGAAGGCCCTGGGAGGAAGGCCCTGGGGGAGGCCCTGGGGGGGCCCTGGGGGGAAAAGGTCCTGGGGGGAAGGGGAAAAGGCCCTGGGGGAAAGGCCCTGGGGGAAAGGCCCTGGGGGAAAGGCCCTGGGGGAAAGGCCCTGGGGGAAAGGCCCTGGGGGAAAGGCCCTGGGGGGGAAGGTCCTGGGGGGAAAGGCCCTGGGGGAAGGCCCTGGGGGAAAGGCCCTGGGGGAAAGGCCCTGGGGGAAGGCCCGGGGGGGAGGCCCGGGGGGAAGGCCCTAGGGGGAGGCCCTGGGGGGAGGCCCTGGGGGGAGGCCCTGGGGGAGGCCCTGGGGGGGAGGCCCTGGGGGGGCCCTGGGGGGGAGGCCCTGGGGGGGAGGCCCTGGGGGGAGGCCCTGGGGGGGAGGCCCTGGGGGGAGGCCCTGGGGGGGAGGGGGGAGGCCCTGGGGGGGAGGCCCTGGGGGGAGGCCCTGGGGGAAGGGTGGTAGGGGCGTTTGTGAATACCAAATTTAACAGTTATTTTGAGAGTTTATTTTTTTTAAAGTGAGACAATCGCTCTAAAAGAATTTTGTAGAGTCCTTTTCAGTTCTCTTGTTGTAGATGTTAATATTACGAAATTCAATTAAGCCACTGAACACTTTATGTTTATGATTCTACATATAAAGTTATACGTCCCCGAATTGATGAATAATGCTAAGCGGCCACTTTCTCACAGCGATGATTACCAGTCTATGGAAACGAAACTAAATTAATCATTATGTAAATGCAAACATTAATCGCATTTAGTTGCTACATTAACATCAACAACAACAGCAACTAAAACAACATCAACTCAACAACAGCAACTCAACAGCAGCAACTCAACAGCAGCAAATAAACAACAACAGCAACTAGACATCACAAACTCAACAGCATCAACTACACAACAGCAACTCAACAGCAGCAAATAAACACCAGCAGCAACTAAGCAACAACAACAGCAGCAGCAACTAAGCAACAACTAAACAACAACAGCAACTCAACAACTAGAGCAACTCAACATCAGCAACTAACATCAGCCACTCGACACCAGCAGGAACTCAACAACAGAAACTCATCAACAGAAACTCAACAACAGCAGCAACTTAGCAACAGCAACTCAACATCAGCAACTCAACAACATCAGCAACGCAACAACATCAGCAACTTAGCATCACCAACTCAACATCAGCAACTCAACAACAACAGCTCAACATCAGCAACTAAACAACAGCAACTGATCAACAGCCACTCAACAACAGCAACTCGACATCAGCTAGCCCAACATCATCAACTCGACATCAGCTAGCCTAACACCGTCAACTCCACATCAGCAACCAAACAACAACAGCAACTCAACATCACCAACTCAACAGCAGCAAATAAACAACAGCAGCAACTAAACAATATCATCAACTCAACAACAGCACCTCAACAACAACAGCTCAACATCAGCAATAAACAACAGCAACTCATCAACAGCAAATGAACAACAGCAACTTGACATCAGCAACTCAACAGCAGCAACTTCACATTAGCAACTCAACATCAGCTACCCCAACATCATAGACCCAACATCAGCAACTTAACAACAACAGCAACTCAACATCACCAACTAAACATCACCAACTCAACATCTGCAACTCAACAACAGCAGCTCAACATCAGCAACTAAACAACACCAACTCAACAACAGCAACAGCAACTCAACATCAGCAACTCAACATCAGCAACTCAACATCAGCAACTAAACAACAGCAGCAACCAAACAACATCAGCAACTCAACAACAGCAACTCAACATCAGCAACTAAACCTCACCAACTCAACATTTGCAACTCAACATCAGCAACTCACATCAGCAACTCAACAACAGCAACTCAACATCAGCAACTCAACAACAGCAGCAACTCAACAACATTAGTAACAGAATATCAGCAACTCAACATCAGCAACCTAACAACTGCAACTCAACAGCAGCAACTCATTAACAGCAACTCAACAGCAGCAACTAAACAACAGCAACAACAACTCAAAATCAGCAACTCAACATCAGCAACTCAACAACAGCAACTCAACATCAGCAACTCAACAGCACCAACTCAACAACAGCAGCAACTGAACAACATTAGTAACTAAACATCAGCAACTAAACATCAGCAACTCAACATCAGCAACCCAACAACTGCAACTCGACAACAGCAACTCAACAGCAGCAACTAAACAACAGCAGCAACTAAACAACAGCAGCAGCAACTCAACAACAACAACAACAGCAACTCAACAACATCAGCAATCCAACAACATCTACTCAACTGCAGCAAGTAAACAACAGCATCAACTTAACAACAACTACTCAACAGTAATAACTCAACAACAACAACTCATCAACAGCAACTCATCAACAGCAACTCAACAGCAGCAACTAAACAACAACAGCAGCAATTTAACAAAACGTGTTTGGTCGAGTAAATGGCTAGCTTGCTAGATAGCTTTTCGCTGCCTTTTTTATCCGACCTATGAAAAACAGTACTTACTTAAGTTACAGAGCCCACAGAATTGTCTGCAAACAAGCTTGGCTTTATGTATATCGGAACATATGTTGAATATTGTTGCTGTATGTGCACAGTTATAACTTGGATCGTCAACACATTGCCCACCGTTGGCTAGAAGTACAACAGAAAAAAAAGTGAAATTTTCGTAATTTAAAGTTTCCACGTATGAAATTCAAACTTTAGGTTTAGTTATATATGAAAAAGACTTTATATTAAGTTAAAAATTTTCTAGCGCTCTTTTCAGCTGTTAGGCGCTCAAGCACCCTTTGACATTTCAACTTCCCCTGTGCACTAGGCTACCTACACCCGTGTCTCCCTGGGGAGACTATTTCTCTCCTGTGGTGTGGCAGCCAACATCGATCTGCGGCGCCCAGGAATAGACACTGCCCTCACAGGTACCACTTTACATCATGGTGGAGTGGAGCATGTGGGTCTTGCTCAGAGAAATTAACCAGTGGTCCAGAGGGGGGTCGAACCCGGTACCTCTCGATCCCGAAACGCGCGCCCTACCTCTAGGCCACCGCTCCCCATATTACATATGTGCCTCAGTAATTCATTGGTTAGAGCGCGTGCAGTTTAGAATCTGGCGACCCGGATTCAAATCCGGATGAGGCACATATATGTACATGACATATCTATGACATTGATTGCCAAATTAGGTATATGTGACGTGTGTGTATGTATAACTGATGAAGGTTTGAATTAAAGTCGAAACATTTCATCAGCTAAATTGGATTTTGATTTGTATCTTATGATACCTGAAACGTATACTCTCTGAAATAATGTTGATGGGTACTCTAAATGTGACTAAAATATCTGCTGAATGGATTTGAGGGTTTATGAAATACTACTCTCATCTTGGTGGAGAATATTTGCAAATAAAAAAGGTTTCTTACCAAGTGTGGCTGTATTACAAAGCTGTTTGTTGCAGCTGTCCACCCCACAGCATTGGCTGCATTCTAGCGGTGAGTTGGCATCCCTGCCCACAACAAATGGGGCCGCTGTTGATGATGGGGATATTGCCATGCATTCCTGAAAACAATAAAAATGATAAACTTATCCTAGCTATTGAACTGAAATGAATTTGTATCATCGGTGATTATCGAAAAAACATTCTGCATCAAAAAAAATAGTTCGAATACGTAAAGGCACCACAATATTTTACGAACAGTCTAGAAGTAATATAATTATTTACTTCGAAAAACTAGGACAATGCGAAAAACTCGACTTTTAACTAGTTCGACATGATATCAAGAGTACCCTATACAAACGGAAAATTCGACTTTTAGCAAGTTCGGTCGTGATAAAGAAAGCCAAAAGTACATACTTGCTGTGTCCGGCATCCCAACGTGTAGGTCACCTTGTTAGTGACAGAAGCACCGGTAAAACATAACTGAAACAAGAAATATTACAATCCATGGGCATATCATGAGATATAGATACAAACATTAACAGACAGTCATAGGGATACATAAGGATGTTTTATAGCAAGTTTGCTTGCCAAATCGGATGACTGTAGGGTTAACGCATGCTTTTTCGTGCTATTACATATGTAGAGTCCCGAGGGACGGTTTGTGCCCAAACCCGTCAGGGCGAGGGCACCAACATCACAGCGGATAAACGACTGTATGTATATACCGGATGTTGTCGTTGGATTTCGATGGTGGACGATAAAACCACAACAAGGTTGGTAGAATAATTTGAAATACTTAGCATAAACACAAACGCAAAATTGTAACTTGTACATATGTATTATCATGATTAACTTAGCTTTCGTTCGCATATACTCGATTCCGTGATGTTTGCTCATGTTATCTGAAATCATTGAAAATCGTTTGACTTTTTGGAGAAAAATGCACACCGGTCACTTGTAAACATGATTTACATCGTGATTCTATACGTTTCAGTCCAGTAATTGTACATATTATAATAGATATATCATTCATACATAATTTGTACGTTTCAAAATGTCTTCAAATTGTGTTTTTATCGAGATTGAGCCAAAAAAGAGTTGACTATGCGCTGCCATCACTGTATCCTTACATCGATACTGTATGTTTATTGCAATTATCAAAGTTGGATTTGTATCATTTATTGCACTTTTTATCATGATTTGTGCAAAGTATATTGCTTTATTTTTGTTTCTTTCATATACAATGGACGAATTTCGGTGCTTATATTGCTCGTTTTCAACCGAAAACTTCGGTACCTGCATTATTCATTTCACTTAAGTCCACGAAGACCGTAATTTGAAAATCCATATTACGCACCACAATTCTGAAACAAAACAAGTGTCGTCATTTTCTAAAGATTACAACATTGTCCCAAGAGATATAAAAGCATCAAACAAGACCATAATTCCTAACATCGAATCAAGGTCTATCCGAATTTCAAATCTTCCTGGTTTGTCTCCTTTAAAGAAAATTCAAAAGATATCAACACCGGTTGAAATACCAGTGCCAAGAGAAGATAAGAATGATATAAACGATGTCTTCACAGACCTTTCATTATTAGATAAATCAATTTCTACACAAACTGATCCATGCATTGTTTTGGATATAGCTGAATTTGATGACAACGACAAAGCATATGCCGAAGAAATTGTAAGATACATTCCATCCGTTTTAGAATACTTGAAAACAGAAAATCAGGTTGCCATATATTTGAAATTCAACAAACTTTTATAAATGAAGCCCTCTATACAATTTTCACCCAGGGGAATAATTTGAACAAGCTTGGTAGAAAACCAGTAGATGAAGCTACATACCAATTAGCAAAGCGTTAGGCATTGCAGTTTTAGACAAGAACGTTTTATATGTTTTCCCTACATAAGTCTATGTAAAAACCTGACATCCGGGGTGCGGCTAAGTTTGACCCAAGTGGCATACTTTGAGCAATCGAGGTAGGGGACCACTAGATGATGCTACATACCAAAGTTCAAAGCTCTAGGCACTGTTGTTTTATACAAGAAGATTATATATGTTTTACCTATATAAGTCTATGTTAAACTTGTGACACCCGGGTCGGAGCCAATTTTGACCCCAGGGGCATAAATTGAGCAATCTGGGATAGGGGACCACAAGATATTTTAAAAGGTTTATAGCCATTGAAGTTTTTGACAAGAAGATCTTTTATATGTTTTCCCTATTTAAATCTATGTAAAACGGTGACCCCCGTGGGCGGGCCAATTTTTACCCCTGTGCCATACTTAGAGCAATTACTAAATCCCCCAATACCACGATCAGTCAGGAAAAAAATCATCAAAATTGGCCAAACCGTTTAAGAGCAGAAGTTATTTGAAAGTGTGAACGGACGGACGGACAGACAGACGGACGTACATACGGACATGAGTGACTGTGTGCATGGTAAGTGGCGCATATAAAAAGTAAGTTGAACGTGCCTACAATGTGTTTGCAGCCAAAAACCTAAAGCACATGATTTAGGTTTTTGTTGCAACGTACGATGGCCGTTGTATCGCACGTACGCTGCCTAATACGTGTTACATTGTCGAAAGACAAATAGGAATGGGAACTGAATTCCGTTGTACATATGCGATATTACAAATAAATTAAATAAATTATTTTATAAGATATATACGTACTTTCAAATAAACCTCCGTCGGAAGACAACTTCAATCCTAAAATGTTATGTTTCGTACTACCTAAATAAGAACTGACCGAGTAATCACGTGAAAAACGAGAACACCGAGAACGTGTAGCCGTCTATTTTTAGAACGCTACATTGATACTGATTGAATGCTTCAACAACCTAAGGGTCTCAAAATGGCATTTCAAACTTTTGATTAAATAATTGACGAAAAACATTGAAAAAACAATGTCAAATCACTGCAATAATGAATACACATTGATTGCAATAAACATACAACTCAATTTACCACTAATTTCAATAAACATACAGTGATGGGATAACATAGCCGTATCACTTTTGGCCTCTATCTCGATAATGACACAATTTGTAGATCTTTTGAAACGTACAAATTGTGTATGAATGTTATATCTATTATATTATGTACAGTTACTAAACTGAAGCGTATAGAATCACGATGAAACAATGTTTTAAAGTGGCCGATGTCCATTTTTCTCCAAAAAAGTCAAACGATTTTCAATGATTTTAAAAAATATGAGCAAACATTACGGAATCGAGTATATGCGAACGACAGCAAATTTTTTCATGATAATGAATATGTACAAGTTACAATTTTGCTTTGTGTATATGCTAAGTATTTCGACTTTTTCTACCAACATTATTGCGTTTTTTTCTTCATTGATTGAAATCCAACGACAACATCCGGTATATACATACAGTCGTTTATCCGCTGTGAACATTCCCGAGGGACTCTGTAGATGTAATAGCACGAAAAAGCATGCGTAAACGCTATTATAGCATAAAAACAACACTTTATTAGTATGTTTTTAAAAATTATGACATTTTGGCGGGACATTTTGGGCGACGTCGGGAAAACGTTAGCAAACGTTACGTCACATTCAAGTCTTTGTTATGGGCGTCGACTTCCGGTATCGGCAAATATCAAGAAAACAGTGACATTGGGGGTTTGTTTACGTTTATTTTTTTACTATTATAGAAAATTGATTAGAAGTTACAATTAGAATGTGAATTACAGTTCATATAACGCTGTAAATCATTTATTTTCGTCGGCTGGGCCCCGAAATGAGCATACTTAAAACTGAACACCAACAGCGCGTGTGCGCGAGAATCTTAAAATAACGTACCTTTTTTCCCCCGTTTAAGTATGAGCAAATTCACCGTTTTTATGCTATAATATGCTATAATGTCCAATAAAAGTAAATTAAAAGTTAAAAATGTTAATTATATTATACAAATCGTTCCTTTGGCGCAAGTTGAATCTCACTATAGTTATAACTATAATATCTCTGATTAAATTCCTTAGGGTGACTGTTCAATAAAGTAAATTAGTTAAAAGTCGAGTTTTTCGTATTGTCGAAGTTTTTCGAAATATTTTTAAAATGGCCGACAGTAATGCCAGCAGTTATGTAGTATAAGTTTTTTTAATGTGTTTTTCGAGAAAGGCTTATGCCGAAACATTAAATAAGTAAGTATAAACCACACTAGTGTTTATATAACTATAATATTTAGTAAGATACAACCTTGTTGCACAAAACGGACTTGTGTTCTTACTATGATATAGAGGATCTCTCGCGAGTTATGGTAATTTTATTAACGAACCTCAGGCGAGATTAATAATATTTCCTGATCGAGTTTATCATAGATATATCGATTGACAACGAGGGTTCGGTTCTTTATAATTGTCATAATTATGACACTATTAACGCAAAAATACGCGTCTTTCTATATTGAAAGTGTAGAATAAGCAAGTATATACTAACCCGGATACAATTAAAACACATGTGATGTACCTGTCTTTGTATATCATTGGTGTCTTAAGACACTACCAACAATAGATGTATCTCAATAAATGGTGATTTACGCATTCTATTTAGGATAGAAGTAAGTAGAAATATTAAACCTCACCTCATCACTATTGCACACGGTGATCTGGTGACAGTCTGATGGTTTATTAACATTATCACATTTGTAACAGTCCAGACAAGCTGAAGAAAATACAAGAAACAGTTAACACTTGTTTTTGTGATTGTTGTTGTTAAAAATTCTAACTTGCCTCATTACATATTGCATCGTCAATAAACATATTTTATATGTTTTCGTGAAATACAATATTGAAGTTGACGTTGTCGTGACAGCATTTTGCATCCCATGACAACTCTGGATTGGCTTTGGCTAACGGCTAATTCAACCAGAGACTTCGAAAAAAGCCAATGTTTAACGGTTGAACCAACGCTAGCATTCTGATCACCTCGGTTTTTATCCAATGGAAATGTCAGGAGACAAACGGAAATGGCCGAGCTTTCACGGTCGTGTTTGATTTAATAGTCCGTACAAATCACATAATACGTTATAGTCATGCATCTGCAAACAATGGTGACGCTTTTAATAATTTGTGAGAACTTGTTACTATTTGATATCATTTAAAGAATTCATATCTGAAATGATTTATATAAAAACACAAGCATTTTACATCTTCAATGTGCATTTAATAATTCAGAGCAACAATGTCTTGGTTGTAAAATACTGTAAAATCATTAATTTCCGTGGGGTTTAAATTTCATGGATTTCGTGGTTCACCTTCAACCACGAAATCAAATCCCATTGAACATTCATTTTGACCCTTGTACACGTATTTATTACCTGAAATGCAAAATCCACGAATTATCGTCCCATCGAAATGGTCAATTTAACAAAATCACGAAATTTCGTCCCGTCGAAATTAAATGATTTTTACAGTAGATGTACTGCCTGTGTACGATTTGGTGATTGGATTCCTTGATGTTTATAATGTGATTGAACATTTACATGTCCGTTTGTTAGAATAATATTATAGTCTATTACATCTATGACTACTTACCTCCAAAGTCTAGATTAATCAACAAAACACATACTAAAACAATCATTGCTGGGTTATTTACTGCTTTCTCTTTCCTACAAAACAAAAAAAGAATTACTAGTACTGCAACATTACATGTAAGAGTATCATCGGGTCGTCCGTTACCTCAGTTGCCATACGAATGGATATAGTAATTCGTTTCCATTTTACAACTTGATAATTTTAAAAAATTAAAGGGAGGCTACAGAACTATATTATATCGATGATAATAAGTAGGGGAAATTTTGGTATAAGCCACTGGGATTTATCAGTATTACAAATACATTATATATTTGAAAATAAAATTGACCATATCTTGTTACATAAGTAACCAATTTTGCAATAATAGGCTAGCCTGGTCCATGGTAATGGAGCCTAAAATAGTGTCTCACTTAGGCAGAAAAGTGTAAGTCTTATCACAACTCTGAATAAAGAATCCTCATAAATCAATGGTAAGTCAAGTCCCTAATCTATATAATACGCTGGTTGAACGAGAATGGACTAAAATTGCCAACTCAAAATGATCAACAACTCAAACTCAGTCAAATATAATATGAAACACTTACCAATTTGTCTAATGTGTATCAAACCATATACAACTCTATTATAGACGTAGAAAGTCGTTTAATCTTTAGAAATACGTACATACAATGTACAGCATATAAATGTTCAAGATGACCTCATGCGATCCCGCTTATCTAATGGAACCAACTTGTTTATCTTTCAATTTTGAGAAAGCCGGATCATCTGCGCTTCCTTGTATTTCAAAAGCACATATAAACGCGTTACTCCATACACTCAACCGCTTTAAAAACGCACCACTATAGAAAATAATCAAAATTTGTCAAAACTCATTTTTGCTAAAATTAATAGTTTACAGGGTTTGTTCAGTTCATAACATTGACCTAATTAAAGAAAACGATTTTGTTTTTATCAAACCCCGCCCAAAGAACTTTTCTTGATTTTGCATGTTTTGCACGTGCAGCTTAATCGCGGCGACCTATCTGGTCAATATTGACATTAAACTGTACGCTGCTGATTTACACATTGAAAAAACAACAGAAACACTGTATTTGCTAATGGCATTTTTATGCTGTGTATATCTCGAATATTCGTTCGGATGATTGAGCCGTCGCTTCCAACTGAAAAGAGCATCGGTGCCTAAGCATGGCGGTTCAGCTGCCTCCACACAACGATGGTGGGCTTAGAACATCGATTCCTAGCGAATGACACAGTCAAAGACCGACCTGGATGAAACAAGCTAAAGGTATTGAGCCCGAGCTATGAGGAAACATGACACATGTTGTGCCACTGTTATTGGTTCCGCATGGCTGAACACAGTGTCAAACGAATGCCGGGTGTCAATAAACAAGCCAAAAGTACATTATTGTATTTTCATAACTATTCTTTTCATAATTGTCAATAAAAAAGAAAATCATTTTAGTACACTTTTTAACAAGTTTTATCCCGTTTAGAGCCGAATGTCCCAACATTTTGTCTTCAAGCTCCGTCATAGTGTTGATTTGAGGTGCCATATAAGCACCACGGGAAATATCCTGACAGTCTGATGCTCATAACCAAGATTTCAAGTTTAAATAAGGCTTGAATCAATCTTACGTTCACATATTGCGCATATCTGGACCGCATTCGGTCGTATGGTATAAGGCAGACAGACAAAGCCACATAACATTTATAATTCAAGTTAAGCTTTGCTTGGATGGTTAGAAACATAACGTCGAACATAATTATATCATATTACGTAATTACTTTTATTCTTTAGGAGGACAAACCACGTACATGCATCAATGTAGCGGGCTCTTATAATTGCTTTGAAATTGTGACTTTCACTTTTATGGGTCACTGTGTTATCTATATCATAATTTATTTTAAAATCGTAATAATGGCATGAAAATCACACAACGCGTTGTAGATTGACCGAAGATTATTAATCCGAAAATAAATAACCATAGATTGACGTTTTCATCACTAAAATCGATATTTCATATGTGGTGCGTTTTTAAAGCGGTTGAGTGTACGTCAGTTCATATTCGACATGACTTATTAGACTATCAGTATTTTTAAGAAAATGTGTTCATTTTCTGAGATGAAATTCGTATTTGACCTACTGATAAGAACAGAACAGAATACGAGTATCAAGCTTCGAGCGCTCGTGTCTACAGTAACCCAAGAGTATGGTGTTCTGTTATGGTTAACATTGTTTCGCCACATTGACCTTTGTGAAGTTTTCCAATTAAAAAGGGAATGTTCCAGTGGACACACGAATAGGCCAGAGCGGTGCGATGATACCGATATTACTAGCAGTTTCTCTTCGCTTCGTCAAATCGTAGTTCGCAATAACATGAATAAGTCAACTTTGCATGGTCATGTCGTAATTTATTTCGCATCGTAGCCACTTCACACCATTGCATTATTTCATCATGTATTCGTATAGGCATACCGTTCTACGACATTGTTTATTTTTATAACACAGGTCGCAGTTTTGACTTCCCCAATTTTTCATTCATTCAATATACATGTAGTATATATTTTTATCTAATGAATGGGTGAACATTTGGGGATGTGATTGATTCAATTTCTTAGGCCTGTGGTTTGAACAAGTATTTTTCATCACCCAAACAATATACAATTTCTTCCATATAATGTGCATGCCAGCTCAGAACGTATTGATTGAATACCAGTGAAAATTTGAAACTAATACAAATGATAAAGTTTATAAAGTAAGTGCAGGAATTACATGAACATCCCTCGAATTCAGTGTATGTTACTATCAGTGTAACTATGGTATGTCAGGGTACTACTCTCCCTTTAGTTACGACCCCCACCCCCTGATCCATTGACGTGCTATCGAATCACGTGTGGCGATTCATGTTTTCCCTTAAAGACTGTAAACTGACGTACGTAACATAAGGGTTCAATTTCATTTCAAGTAATTGATAATGCGTTTACATATAACTTTACAATGTGATACTTAATAATGCGATGTTTTATGATACATATGCTTGCATGTGTTATCTTAAGACATATCGACATTAACTTCACACAGTGCTTGCATGTTTCATTGCACACAAAAAGTATACTATTTACATCCACATAAATACGCATTATTGTCAACCGACACGTTTACCAGCCATGATAAATTATCAAACCAAATCATTTTGAATTTCATTTTACATTTAGGACTAAAATTATATAATAGTTTTCTATCGCACACCTTTGGAAATTTACTATAATTAAGGATGAAACAATATAGTTGGAGTTGTACCTTGCATTTAGTAATGGTTTAAGTTTAATATACATGTATACGTACATTGGTTTTGTGGATGTCGTACATGCAATGTATGAGGATAGAAATTATAACATGGTGAAACTAGAATGTGAATCTGAATCGTTTGTCAGGAAACGTGTTGCTCGTGTTGACGTAAAAGGTAAAAAACAAACACTTTTAAAACTTGTTAGTGCAATTGCTAAATACAAATTTACATTTTTTTCGTAATTGAGTATCTATTGCTGATATTAAGCATGGTAAATAAAAATACAAACATGTTATTCGTATTATTTTGAATAAATTCGTACAATATAATACAATGATACAATAAACTATGATAAGCTATAACGCGAGTTTGTTAAAGGGTCCATCATGCCAATCTCAAGCCCTACCGCCATCTGATATATCTACATCACATAGTCCGATAACCGAATGATGTAAGAATTGACAGTTTTGCATTAACCATTATATTACATTTTGTATATAAACATGTTTATTTTCTTTACAGCTAAATTTCGGTACCTCACATCGTATGGCGTTCGAATTGGAGTGTTGATATTTTTCACGAACATGTTTTTATGTATGCACCGTGTCAATCTAAAAATAGCAATCACGTGCGTGCAAGGAGCACAAGACGCCGAAATTGATTTTGGAAAAACAATTGAAACTTTGACGTCACAAAATGACGACGAATCAGGAGGAATCAATGTGTATAGTTTTGTGAAAACATACGTTTTAAAGTCACCGACTCCATCAAAACAAATGGTCGAAACAGCACAGCCTACAAATGAAGAGCACAACACACCAAAAGACATGACGTCATCGACAAACTATACACAATTATCTGAACCTGATGAAAACACCAATCATACGGTACTTTTTATCTTATTAGTATAGAAATTATTATAAATATTTAGACTAACTGTATGAATATTCTTTGCTAACGACATGTGAATCTACGTTAGTCCGAAATACAAGTTTTTACAGAGCGCAGAAATAACACCGGGGTCTTATATAAATCCAAATTACCGAATGGTATGGGACGATACGAGGACCTTAAAAACTCATATCGAATCAGGAATATCACCATAATTCTTCCCTTTCTTTTGACAATTTGTGCAGCCAGGGATCGAACCGTAGACATTCAGCCCTCATAGCGGACGCTCTACCACAATGTTATCAAAATGACTATAGGTATACATGTATATGCATTTAGAACTCGACCAATTCAAGAAGGATTTAGAAAACGTTGACCACAAATTGCGTACGTGTTTCTTTTTCCAGCACGACCACAATAACTTTGATTGGGGTGAAGGCGAAATCTCATTTCTTCTATCCTCGTTTTATTACGGTTCATTTCTGGCGCAAATTCCGGGCGGGTGTCTGTCTCATCGTTTTGGCGGGAAACACGTGATTACCGTGGCTTTAGTGATATCGTCAATTTGCAGTCTGCTCACACCTGTAGCTGCACGTGCAAACATATTATACATGTTTCTTGTCAGAGTTATACTAGGAGCAGCTTGGGTAATTATACGATTTCTATTTCTCCAAAATTGAAAAATGGTGGAGGCACTCGTATGCCTGCTAAATTTTAGCAGAAAGCTTACTTGCAAAAAGGCTATATAGCAGCTATAGCTGGACTTTTAAAAATGCTTGCTCCGGTCAGAAACAAGCTTACAACAAATTGTTTATAGAGTCCCTGGTCGTCTTTCATACAGGGTTGACTGTATACAGTATTTGCAATGTTAAGAAGGCATTGAAGGCAATTAACAAAACCTGTTTAAACGTCTCGCTCGAGTACATATTATATTTCATTATGCAAAGTTAGGAATAATTTATTTGATGCACATCATTCAAGAACATAAAACATAAATGCATACGATTCACACGTATAACTGCGTGATTGTAAGATTTGTCACGGTCTGAAACTATTTAATATACTAAAGGGGAGAAACTTGTTTGAGCAGTCGGCAATCTCAGTTCGGTTGAGCATTTGCCCTGTAAGCCAAAGGTTTCGGGTTCGATCCCCGGTCTGGTTGCACATTTTTTTCTTTTCCTATTACATTTCTGGTTCGGAGAAAATACAGTCACGGTCCCCTCGTTGGTCGCTAAATGTAGCCGAGGAAGAAAAGTGTGCAAAGTGGTGTTACAGAGTAGAATAAACTAGCCAATCCATGCGTATACATATCTTTCAAAGTCAAATGAGAACATGTGTAAATACAATATCGTCTGGTAGGTAAACTATGGTTCTCCAGGTTTAACTGGGTATACCCGAGTTAACGGTATTCACCGCTATTCTTTCGAATGAGTTTCCTCATTTGTATTACTTATTGAATCGACTATAAGCATGTTTTATAAGCCTTGTTTGCATATTACAGGGACTGTGTTCACCAGCCTTGTATTCGTGTATCGTTAGTTGGACGTTGACCAGATGGAGGGCATCTGTCATCGCTGTAGTATTTTCAGGTGTTGTTTTCTTTCAACTTATTTCTAATAAAGACTGCGTTTAAACCATCGCATAAATAGTTTGGCAGAGCTGGCAATGTCTGTTTCCTACCTTGCTCATATTTTAACTAGGTCAAGTGGTAGTTGTGGCCCTTTAGGTCGCACAACGTTAGGTCACTGTCATTAGTGTTTTAAACTAGGTCACGCCCCGGGGTTGTTGTGCCTCATTTGGTTGCCGTTTTGGCACGGGTTTAAGTGGGCACTGCTCAAGGTAGTCGTGTCGTGGTGTTTCTGATTTTTCTGATTTCTGTGCTCGGCTGGTTGGGTTCAGTGCTACCTTCCCTGTCGGATGATTTTCTCATACCTTTTTGGTACTTTGTCATTGTCTTGGTTCGGCGCACTACCCGACCATGCCCCTATCTGTCCCCTAATCACCTTTCTTGTGCTATAGCATACTAAAATATTGTCGTGTGTATTTAATTAATCAATTTAATTAATGTTAATTCCCATTAGAGGCTTGACTCAAAATCGACATCAGAGAAAAGCAAGTTAAGCACAATTATTTTAATTGTAACTACAATAACACTTCAAGAGCTCGGAATTCAGATTTATCTCAAATCCTGATTTTTTGCTACAGCGAAATGGACAGAAATGCAATTTGCGAAGATTTGAAAAAAAAATTAACATTTTTTAAATTTTCACCACAGGTCGACCTCTGGGTATGCTAGTGTCGTATCTTACAGCTAGACCTATTTGTATTATTGGTTGGTATACGATATTTTACATTTATGGTAAGTAAACATCAAGTTTCCATGTCGCCATTTTGTAAATTAGAGAGCAATGTTCTAAAACATCGGACACTTGACCAGGCCGGATGATGATAAACATTTCTCATACTCAATCTCAAACACCATACTACATGTGATCAAACTTGATAAACAGCTTACTGTATCTTAGACTTTTGCATAAAACCAACATAAACTAGTAGAAAATACTCTACTAATTAAGAAAACGAATCCCCATTCCATATGTTTCAATTCAGTAATAAAGAAGTTACCGCAGTTTTTGTTGTTACATGCTCCAATTGGAGTAAGGAGTATGAGTTAGAGCATGGAGTACGTTCTCCAATGTTTGTAATCACGGGACCAGATGCTAGTGTTCGGAACCAAATGTGACAACAAACCGCCTGGATTCGGATAACAGTTTTGCTTATACTTTTCTCAATAATTGACCAATCATGATGAAATATCGACGTGCGCCGTCTCCTTTCAAAAGCAAAGCAGCAATGCTCTTACCGAGGTGACCCCATTCACAGTGTACTTTTGCATAAATTATAATGCAACCGCGCATTTGTGGTTACATAATGCTGGGGTTCGGATCAATTCAATTTAGCATTAAAATACGGTTAAATCCAACCAATACATATTTTGCAATACTAATGAACATAGATGACAACTTGTCACATGGTCTTGTAGGAGGTGTAACGTTGCTGTTTGTCACAGTCTGGTTATATGAAGGATATACTTCTCCAGAACACCATCCGAGAATATCTAAGTCAGAACTAGAATATCTAACACAAACACCACAAGACATGGACGACACTCATACTGTAAGTATCATACCAATCTCTGACTTACTGACTTACTTCACTTTTATTCTCCATTTTTATTTTTTATTTTCTTTAGTTTGTTTAACGCTCTTTATACTGAAGTATATGCAAGTACAGCAGAGCATAGCCTTTATGTGCCAGTCAGCTTTCTGCTGAATTATGACAGGCATACATGTATATGTCTCCACCCGGATTTGAACCAGGGTTGCTAGATTGGACGGCAAGCGCACTAACCAATGAGCTACGGAGGCACATAGCTCTGCACTAGTCAAAGAGTAGCTAATGGATCGAGTTGTCTTTTGGTTTGCTGCTGTCGGGCGAATATGGGTCGCGTAACTGTTAAATAAGTGTAAATCCGCATAAAAATATAGTGCATATTATAATGACGTCACTTTCGGTTTCAATTGGAGTAAATATTTGCTTTTATGAGAGCAAATAAAATACCCATCGGCAGATTCCAGTCAAAACGACTCTCCATCTGGCTACTCTATCACTCATTTAGTCTGATACTTTTGAAACTATATTGAAACTCTGACCCAGGGAGCTCTAAAGGAACCACCTACCCCACAAGCCTTACGCCGACATTCTCGCTAGCGACTAAACCATTAGACAATACCAATTTATTTTTGTGACTTTGTTAAATCTCTACTTATTTCTTTGGAACCAATGGGTTGTATTTGTATAAAAGACCATCATTTTTATTATTTCAGAAAATAGTACCACCAACACCTTGGAAATGTCTATTATTGTCACGTGTTCACTGGGCGACAACATTAGCACACTTTGCCCGTAAATGGGCGTATTATAGTCTAATATACAGTGTACCACAGTTCATGTTTGATGTGCTAAAATACAACGTGAAAAAGGTGAGTCCCTCTTGTTTTAAAATCTTTATCTATATTAGGGTTTTAGTCACAGGTAACTGTATCATTGATAAAGTCAATTTTAATTCGTCAATTAAAAACAGCTAAAGATGGAGCGAAATCGGCACTTGTCACGTATTCTTACATACACGGGATATTATTTAGACTATGTAATATAACCATATTAAATGCACGGTCGTTATAATAAAAAAAACTCAGCGTTAGCAGACGAAATCGCAATAGTTTTGAATGTAAACCTTATTCATTTGATTACGTGATTCTACACACTGAAATATTGAAGATATGGGCCGGTATTTATGAAGCATCTTAAGTGAAAACTTAAATATTTTGACTTAAGTTAAAATATTGAGCTGCCCATATTTTACAAGAAATGAAAAATAACCCATGTTTTCTATATGATTATTGTAGCTCTTTATATAATGCTTCTAAACAATGTAAATAACTGTTAATATTAGTTTTCCTGTTTAGCTTATACATTTAAGCAAAATTTGAGATTTTAAGAAAATTCTAAGTTTTCACTTAAGATGCTTTATAAATACCGACCATGGTCTGTGACTTGTAGAGCGGCGTGGTGTCAGCAATACCGTATGTTTGTGGGATGTTCTCAATGTTGATATCCGGTAAAATGTCAACAATGCTGATAGAAAAAACAAGATTACATCTCCAAACTACTAGAAAAATATTCACAGCTGTAAGTAAGTATTTGCTCCATGTGGTGTGTTCAGTATTCCTATTGGTCAATCGTAAAAAGTAAGCTGTATTTTCATTGGCTGAAGCCTACATCATTAGTGACGTATTATGTGTTGAGTATTCCTATTGGTCAATCGTAAAATGTAAGCTGTATTTCTATTGGCTGAGGCATTCAGTATTACCAAAGTAGACGTCAAGTATTCGTGACGTCATGTGTTCGCCTTTTCTATTGGCCAATCGTCTGCAAAAAACACATTTTATTGGCTGACGCTTTCCGAATACTTGTTTCGTAGCTGTTTCTAATTGGTCAACCGTTTGTAAAACATACTTTCATTGGCTTGTGCTTTACTAACCTTTTTTCCGTCTGCTGTGGATTCAATATTCCTGTTATCGTCAGTCGAAAACGTTGCTTTTGTTCACAGGAATCTTCATGTATTACGTTAGTAATGAATCAAAAACTAAATCTTAATTCTTAGAAAAGGAAGTAAGATTTAAAAAAATATACAGTCAGTCATTCTCCCAACAGGTTTTGTGACGACAGCGATATGTTTGACATGTATTGGTCATGTAACTATAGAATTACGTACCATTGGTTTGGTCCTCATGTGTTTAACAAGTATATCAATAGAACTGGGGTTTGGTGGATACATCTCGACATTTGCAGATTTCGCTGGCATGTAAGTTTAATAATATCTTATCTTATTTAATGTTGTAGAGGACCTTTCCCCGACGTCATCTTAATTTGACGGAGATTTGCGCTTAAAACCTCAATTTTACACCATTTGTACGAAACGTTGCTATATAACGAAGTGGTACTTTGAAAAATACGGAAAACAATTCAAAAGCAAACTTTCTAGGGATTTTCATTAGATTCAGTGAAAAAATTATTAACGTCGGGGAATCGTGCTCTATCACTTTAAACTTGGTATATTGCTTCTATGAGTACTCCTCTTTGCCTACAATATACACTGTATATTGCCTCATTGTGGTCATAGAATAGTTAATAATGCTGGTCTGGCCACTTTTTAGTCTGGCCACCCGACTAGATAATATATTTTATCAATCAAATAGTATAACTTTTTTTCAATTTTAGCTAGATTTTATTCTTGGCTTGATTATCAAGTCTGGGAAACTCTGTAAGCCTCTTGCACAACCGTTATACCATTAAAGTGTATAGAGCTATATTCTAACAGTCATTCAATGCCAAAACAATTACTTGCATCGTTTTAAGTATGATACTAGACTACCTTAATTGCAAATTAAAGCTTTGGGTGGGTTCCGTATACTTTGATTCAATCGTCGAAAAATAGACGATTCTTATAGTTTCACAGGGTGTTCTAGAACACTTTAATATGAAAATGGACAGTTCGCATGTTCAATAAATCACAGAAAGAGTTCTTGTTAAAACTGAAGCGAAAAATGATCTAATGGATATGAAAGCATAATGGTTTTTTCAGTTTTTGAAATTTTAAAAAAAATATCTTCCGATATAGCTCTTTACACTTTAACGTCCTGACCACAAGTATTTAAACATTACAACAAATTTCCCGCACAGAATGAGATAAGAATATTATGTTTGAGGATGCAAAGGGAAATAATTTCACGAGAAAAAGAGTACATTGAGGAATTGTATTTCTAAACATAGAGTATGTTAGACAGACTAACCACTTTTGGAAGCGAAACACTACGTTTCTGGCATGTTACTAAAATGGTCGCAACAACATTATGCCTGTATCCCTCTGAGCATTTTTGCCACGGCGATATACTCGCGATTTTATAAATAAGCATCTGAAAGCATCGGGGAAAGGTTCATCGTGATCTTCGGGAAGCTTCGGTAAAGTTATCAGAACAGTTGTATGATCTCTGTTCCCGATACCTGCCGAAGCACATTAATTTAAATCGGGTGTACATCGCCTCGAGGCAAACATTACTCAATGGGACCTAGGCTTAAGATTTCTCTCACAGGATATAAACAACGGCATGTAATTCTTCAAGATGGACCTCTCAATGATACTATGTGCTGTATATCTTCTTTATAAAATGATACATCTATTTTTCAAACTTACGTGAACAACAATATAATCCCGAACTAGAATACAGTTCGGAGCAATTTAATGATGTACTCCCTTACATATGATTTAACAAGTTACGTGGCAAAAAAACTGAATCTACAATGTTTTAAAACTTTTGATTCATAGTTGTAAATACAAAAAATTTAATCAAGAAACACATTTTTGATAACAAAGTTGTGCCTTGTTCTAAATACAAAAAAATGTAGTAATAACACGCGATGTTTATGATCTGTATTATTTTATTTCATGGTGATGTGTTGTATTTGATCGACCTCACGATACATATTTGGAGGCTATGCTTTGCCATGTGCCTCCGTAGCTCATTGGTTAGTGCGATTTGTCTAATCTGGCTACCCGGGTTCAAATCCGGGTGGATGTACTTATATACGCCTGCCATGTTTCGGTAGAAATACAGCAAATAAAGGCTATGCTCGGCATAGCATCTAAATAAACCTTCTTATTTTTTGTGGGTTTTTTTATTTTAGATTTTCAGGGACATCATTTGCTATTGCTAACACTGTGGCTGATACCTCACTTTCCCTGACATCAGTGATTGCTGGATTCCTGACTACAGATGTACGTATAATGTTAGATATAAGCTTGGCTAATTTAACACGAGCCTGACCTTTTGATTAGCATAATTTAACAGTCAATATATTACCTACGATACAACACCGATTGTATGTTTCATAACCGGGGAGTATCACGAAGACGCTCGAGATGTAATACAAACACAAATTTGAAACTCCGATATTGCACGATTTGCTCGCGGAAATTGATATATTCACAACAAGACCATTGTAATATATTCTTGCTTAAAGGTCAGGATCAGGTCAAAACAGCCAAGCTATACACATACATTTCCAGTAAAACCTCAATTATAAGACCATTTGGGCCATTGAAACCATGGGTGGTATTCACTATTGATCTTACATAACTGGAGAATACGGATAGCCAATCATATCGCCTGTTGCTGGGTTGAATATGGAGTAATCTGATTGGATGACTAATTTGATTTCAATTGTCAATGAGTTTCGTATATCTTGGTTAAAGGGACAAAACTCCATTCCGAAGATAAAATAATTACAACACTGTTTACGAATACATAAAGTCTTCTTTCCATTTACGATAAAAGGCGCTATTGATGAAACCCACGTACATGTTTCAACGTCCGTTAATTATGTGACGGCTTTTCTCAGCATTTAGACACTCCTATGGGAAACAAAATCAATAAACTGTTATATTAATAGTCTTTCAGATGAGACTTTAAACCGAGGTCGCCTGTATGAGTGCTATACACCTGGCATGTAAAAGAACCAGGAATGCTTCATGAATTGGGACATCTTCTGTATCATGCACTATCCCCCAAAAACTGGAACTCGTCTGGGGGCCTCGTCCACTATATGGATTATCCGGTGGCGAGGATAAATAAGATCATTAAATAGAAAAAAATAGAAAACTGTTATATATAGTCAGCCCGCTTAGCTCAGTCGGTAGAGCACGAGACTAGTAGTCACTACTGATCTCGGGGTTATGGGTTCGAATCCCGGGCTGGCCATCTAAAATTACTAATAGTCTTTCGGATGAGACTTTAAACCGAGGTCCTATGTATGGTGCTATACACTGGCAAGTAATAGAACCAGGGATGCTTCTGGAATTGGGGCATCTTCTGTATCGCGCACTATCCCCCAATAACTGGAAGTACTAAAACTCGTCTGGGGGCCTCGTCCATATGGATTATCCGGTGGATAAAAAAGACCATTAAGAAAACTGTTATTGTTTTTTATCACATAGGACCAGCGACATGAGTGGCAATACAACTTCTACTTGGCCTCGGGTATATGTGTATTTGCTGCTGTGGTATACTGCCTGTTTGGTGAAACATCTCTACAAGAATGGGCAAAGGTCGAGGAGCATGTTCTATCACCCGATACATCTCCACAAGACTGGGTTAATGTCGAGGAACACGAGCTATCACCCGATACAAATCTACAAGACTGGGCAAAGGTCGAGGAGCATGTTCTATCACCGGAGACTACAGCTCTTGAGGAGAAAACTGATACATTATAGGTCATTTCACCTACTATATAGGATGTTTCGTAAACTATGATCTCTGAATTAAGTTCTATATACATGTAATAAAAACACACAACACAACTGTTTATAGTATATTTGTATTCTGTATACAGACCCTTATAAATTGGTCCCACTGAGGTTGTTTTGTCTCGACGAGACTCCTGATTTAACAAACTGACATCTAACTGAAACGTGAAAAGGGTCCTCGTGGTTTAGGGGAAGCTTCGGGGTAATCATTATGAAATGTGTAATATCCCTGTTCCCGATACCTCCCAAATCTAATTTATTTCAATCCGGGGTACACCACTGAAGTGAAAAATGCTCAGTGGGACCAAGGCATTAGTTGTAACTATTATATTCAGTCCAGTTAGGATAAAAATCCAGTGACGCAGTGGAACAATCCAATAGTACGGTGTAAAAAACAAGTATAAAGGACTATACTAACAGTTCAATACCAAACTAAACTCTACCTATTTAAGCAATGGTTTTAATCTTTTGGGTACACATAAATGATGACGTCACTGTCACCATATCCTAACTGGACTATAGCATTACATTGTATATAGTTGTATAGATGGCCGCTTTGGACGTACTGCATATTCATGCTGTTTCAAACAAAAATAATGAAACTCAAAATAAAAGTAAACACTCATTCAATGGAGTAAAATTATTGAATTGATAAAATTTATTATCAAGCTGTTATTTGATTTATTGCCAATCGGTTTAGAAGCATAAAATAATATTATATTCATACCTGCCATGATACTAGTAGTTAATTCCAAAGTAGGAGTGATCAAGCGAAACATGTCACAAAATGCACTTAAATGTGATTTAAAAGGTGTTTAGATGCATAAACAAGGAAGGTATTAATCATAGTGGTTATAAATATGGGACAAAAGATCAATGAATCAAATGTACCTTTGTTCAAAGGTAGATGAACTTGAAAAACCTGAAATTAACAACGAAAATATGAGTAACTCCTCTTTGTAAGGAGTACTTGGCAGGTATTTTATATTGTTAGCCGAGAAGCATATGTTGCAAATAAAATATACATATGGTGGCGCCAATTGTTAATTGGCAACTAGCCGAGAAACACACCTGTGAATGTTGTTCTATACATGAAGAACTGGCAATCTGCCTGAGAAACAATCCAAGCTTGTGTCCCCTTTTCCATATAAAACACACACGTGTTACTCCCCGTCACGTCCTCGCCTTTGGAAGAAACCGCGCCCATTCTGTAAAATTTATCATCAGACAGCATTGCGAATGCTGGCTTCGTATGTGTCCCCTCAACACTGAGGGTGAAGAGATAGGTACCAGATGTCGGGGCAGTAAACTTGCCGGTGCTTGTACTGTAGCTACTACCATAATGGTACACTTCATGGTCGAATACGAGTATTGAACCCTTGCCGTACTGTCGTGTAGAGGAGAAAGTCACGGTAAAAGCAACCTTCCGGGCTGAAATTTGAATACAAACATGTTTTGAGGTTTCTATACAGTTGCATGCACATTTTTTTTTGTTAACTACAGTTACCTGTGAACACGGTGGGGAATCACGTGGTTTCGATGGTAGGAGCCACCACAAAAATGGCGGCCAAATATCGTCGACTTAACCCATATTTTGAGGTAAATATATAACATCGAGACTCGTTTATTTATGGACACCCCGGCCAGCACGCAATGGCTTCTCCACTGAATCTTTTGGTACCCTACTTTCCACGATTGATCCCGTAGTTTCCTCAAACACTTCGATATTGTTCCGTAAATAACAAAACACTAGCGGGGTAGACCTCACGATAATGACGATTTTGACCAAATTATGACCATAATTTTATTATCTCCTTTATATCATCCGTATTTCATGCGATTACAATTTGCGAACATTTCGCCAAGATTTTCCAACAAAATTACAACCAGAATATCATATATTTTGGTTTTCTGAAAAATAAAGCAGTCAATTTGCATGAAAGATAGGATCCACGCTAAGGGTAGGATGCACGATTGAAGCTGGGCAGTGCACATTCATCAGTGCGGTCGGCAGTTTTCTACGGTTCTATCGATCGAAATATGCGGAACGGGCACACAGTGTTCATTTATACAAGTCAGGAAGCTATAAGTTCAGTATATACGGTCCAGAGTACAAGAGCATGTATGCAATTAGTATGTTTACTGGCATATTTTGTTTATAATTGAATTTTATAAGCTCACACAAAACAGTTGTAGGGTGTATACTGTCTGTCCTTCAGTCAGTCTGTTCGAAAGACGAATTCTAGTGAACACAACTCGACCTACAGTAACTGTTGTTGCTGGAGTTTCCTAAAACTTTCTCTTATGAACAACCTTGACATTCAGAAATAATAAGTGATGGATTGATTTTGCAAATACAAATGTAATGTGGTCCTTTGTCGACGGGGTATGATAGACTGACAGCTATTTTTTAAACAAATAGTGTTGATGCATAAACAATACACGTAATTCGTGTATGTGTGTCGATCAATGTGTTGCAGAAATATGTTTCTAATGATAGTACTGTTTGGTGTTAATAAGCCCGTGTGAAATAGCTTGACTCTCCAGTTAATCGTATATGAATCGGTTATATATTTTAACACATATTGTCTAACATTCTATGTAATAGGTCATCACGTTGATTTTTTCTTTCACTTCTTCCAGAGCAATGCGTTGAAAAAGTCACACCTTAACTTAAAGTCCCACAAAGTTTCAGAAACAGCAATATTTTACAACCTAATAAGACCATGAAAATTGATAGGTTATAGATCTCCCTAAATGGCATAGAATCAGCATACATATTTGATCTATTTTTACTTTCATCCTTAGAATAATATCTCCGCAAGTCGCCAATTTAGTAGTTTGTGTGGTGAACAAAATATCCCGTTGTTTACAATCTGAAATCGACGGGTCGTTCCGAGGACAGTTCGTAAAGTTCCATTATAAATTGAGGACGCATATATTGATGACCAATTTATGCGAGTATATACGTGTAACTAAAAGCTAAATATCGGTACCCTCCTGTACCGATAATCGCCGGTATCCTAATGCACTATAGTGTATGATTCCCGAGTCCGAAATCCTCTCTAGTCCGAAATTTTTGGGCAGTCCGGAGGGAGTTCGGATTAGGGTGTTTCTACTGTATACTATTGCACGGGGGAATTGAAGTTGTTTCCATTAGGTTATAATATATGTACAGTATGAATACATTGAGACAGAATTAAAGTGTACATGTAATAATGCTTTAGACCTGCCGTCCACTTAGACCCCGATGCTATGCGGAAGGGAAGCCGATTACAGACTGTTCGTTTCGGAACACCTTCGGGATCATTTATTAATAAAAATGGGTCGAGCTTTGTCATCGTGGTTGTTCGGCAGGTATTCGCGGATCGGTATACAAATTGAATTGTTGTGGTATACACGCAGTATGCATGCCGAAGCCTATTCGAAATAGCCGAATGGTAGATCCGATCGTGAGGAAAGCCGGGTTGCGGTTAGGCGTGCCGTCCACTATACTCGATGCTACGCGGAGGGGATGCCGGTTAGAATGTGCTCGTTTCGGGAACCCTTCGGGATCATGTATCAATAAAAATATGCGGAGCCGTGACATCGTGCTTGTTCGGGAAGTACGATATTCGCAGTTCGGGGTAAGAATGGTTGCTGTATACATGTACACGCAGTATAAATGCCGAAGCCTATCCAAAGTAGCCGAACGTACTGCGACTAAATGCCGTCAGTTCAGGAGTTAGTCCCGAATGTTCCCCCCGACCGCGTGATATGCGGAAGGGTTTACGAATCGATGCCGATAGGTTGCCGAAATGTTGTCGATGTTTAGGCGATGCCGAACTACTAGCTCGACCTAGAGGCAAACTGACGGCATCGCTTCAGCTGTCATTCGGGATATACAACTGGGATAATGTCGCGTAAATTTACGCAGATATATCTACCTTACGCAAATTCGTAAGTTAGTTTTACTATAGATAATAGACCACAATCACTCGGGCGTAAATATACTTTTTACATTGGAGAATGTTTTATGATGTAGTGCGCATAGCGCAAGTGGCTAAGTTACTATGAATACGAGTTCTTCAGAACTTTACGAATGAGTTCGATTCCCATTCTGGTATTTTTACGCTCAGCAAGCATTTTTCGTGTTTGTTTAATTACACAGAGATGTATATAAACGTTATGGCGTGTAAAAAGCACATTAGAACTATGTCTAAGCTGGTGCACATATATAGAGACGACGCAAGAAATCTCATCGGAAACGTATATAGGATTTGTATGGAGGAGAAGGGAATATAATAGAAGTTTTCGCTTGTCAGTGCGTGAGGGATGGTTGTCGGACTGACAGGAGCTAGCAAATAGAATGCATATAAGATTATCTCAGAGTTGTAACTCAATGGATACTTACACTGAATCTGATACATTGTATAATTATGCAAAAACTAAAAATGAAATGAGAATATAGAAAAAATAAATAGATTAAATATGATGATATGTGGTCATATCGTAATCATATAAAACAATGAATACATATAACATAAGAATAAGTTTATTAAATAAAAAGAAACTGTTCGTTAGTGGGTTCGAACTTACACTGGAAATAAAAGATAGTCGGTTGAAAGCGATAACCACTGTACCACTGCACCACACAGTCAAGTTCATAACATGATCGGCATAGTTTCCGTGTGTTAAACTCATCACTTCGCCGTTTTCGGTGAGCGTTCGGCATCGATTCAGCTTTCCATCTAGAACCATTCGGGATGGCTAATGAATACGGAACCTCACAGAAGGCGTCCCGAAGATGCGGAGTGAATACTGATGGTTTACTGAAACTCTCCCGAAGCACTTCCAAGCAAGACCTTCGGTGTCCATTTTTTTAAAATTTAAAACGAAGATTTTCTGTCCCGAAGGATACCAGAGGCGTTGCGGAATTATACGGAAAGATTCCATAACATCGCGATGGCATGCCGAACAATCTCGATCTGGTGAATTTCTGCTTCGAGAACCCATCGGGGTCCTAGTGGACGTCAGGTCTTATAAATACGTGGGTATATCCAAATATAATGTCACTGATGCTATAAAATCGTATATAATGTCAGTAAAACCACGAAATTTTTCACACAGTAACTTCAGTCTAATTTGAAAATGATGACCAAATTTCACAACAATGCACATAATAGTTCTGGAGATATGAACATTTTCATGAGACATGCTTACGAACATCACCGCAAGTCCGACGTCAACGACGTCACAATGACGTTACTTGTTGACACCTACTCATCCAGCAGAACTTAATCCGTGGTGATTTCTAACGACTCATAAACCATGCAGTTATTTCCAAGACCTTTAAAAATGTGTAACCCACCCAACACCTACCCTCTGCGAAATCAAATTATTTTAAGTGTCCTCTAAATAGTCCCACAGCGAAATATTTAACTCACCACATAATGATTGCAGTTTTGAACGTCGAATTGAAGTGACGGCGTTAAAAATACTCGTGGTGTTCTTTTCGGATCTACTAAAAACCGTTCATATGACTCTCTATCGATAATGATTTGGTGATATATGCCCCCTTAAAAGATTATACAACATACACATGAACCTTTGTTGCCGCCTTGTGTAACTAAAGTTTCAGTAGGTGACTTTAAAAACTTTTAGGAAAAGTGCATTACTACGCGCAGCGTCTTTTTTGTCACAAATCTGCCGTGTTTTCGCTAAGAAATCAATGCGTTGAAGATATATTACGTGTTTCAAAGTTGAGTGACGTTTTTGAATTTTTAGCAGCAGACACAAAACATTTGTTTCATCACGTCACGAAAGTATTGTCTGCTTTCGAGAATTATTTTTTATAAAAACGCATAAAGGAAAATTGTTATGATAATGAAAAACGATCGTAATTTTCGTGTGCGGCGATATGACGTCATAAGTATATTTTAAATGTTTATATAATCCAGTTATGAAAATCGAATAATGCAGCACGTTTTATATTAATCAGAATTGAATTGCTGAACATTTTGATATCATATTTATGCATATCGGCCTATAAACAATTAAACCACGAGAGGAGTGACATTACTTTTGGATATAGTAATAATACCCTCGTATATAAATATTTGATCTATATTTTATTTCTGCCAATATTGTTTTAAAACTGTCGGAAAGAAGCGTTGGCTTTAAGAGATGTGAAATTGTGTCGCCCTTTGTAACTTTTAATGAGTTCTAATGGGTTGAAAAGTAGACTCTTTAAATCCTGGATTCCGAGTGGTAAAAGTTGCTAAAAGAGAAAAGACTGATTTCAAGGCGTCAGTTATAGCAAACTACATCGCACAGCTAGCAGCAGCTTTCAACAACATTCCACCATTACAGAATTATAACTTCCCACTTTTAGCCGTCCAGCGACAATGCCGTCCAGCGGCAATGCAAAGACAATTTGGTTAAAATAATGGTACCATAAATATATAATATAATATTTCAATTATGATAAAATATTACCAAATATCTCACAGCGAACATTGATATATCTCAAACGATAAATTACGACTGGACTAGCTGTTCAATTCCACATATATGAATGTTCATGCTATTTGTCTAGTCCGCATCGTTATTAAATTCTTCGTGTAATACCTAATTAGATATATTAATTATAACCTGACTTGTTTGTAGATGAATTAGTGCAGATAGAGTAGGCCGTCATCTCACAGTTACAGTCAACTAAGTGAACTGATCGGTAAGCGTTCAATGCGATCGATAGAAGCGTAGAAAGCTGTGGACTAATAGCATACTAATATAAATGAACATTATGTGTCCGTTCCGCATATTCCGATCTATAGAACCGCAGAAAACTACCGACCGCAATGATGGATGCGCTCTGCTCAGGTTCAATCGTGCGTCCTACCCATAGCGTGGATCCCATCTTTCATGCAAATTGACTGTTAAATTTTTCAGTAAGCCAAAATTCATGATATTCTGGTGGTTATTGTGTTGGAACATGTTGGCGAAATGTTCGCACATTGGAATCGCTTGAAATACGGATGCTATAAAGGAGATATGGTCATAATTTGGTCAAAATCGTCATTATCGTGAGGTCTACCCCGCTAGTGTTTTGTTATTTACGGAACAATATCGAAGTGTTTGAGGAAACTACGGGATCAATCGTGGAAAGTAGGGTACCAAAAGATTCCGTGGAGAAGCCATTGCGTGCTGGCCGGGGTGTCCATAAATAAATGAGTCTCGATGTTATATATTTACCTCAAAATATGGGTTAAGTCGACGCTATTTGGCCGCCATTTTTGTGGTGGCTCCTACCATTGAAACCACGTGATTCCCCACCGTGTGTGAATGCGTGTACATAAAAGATAAAAAAATGTACTAAATGTCACTCATGATTGGTAAATTAGAGTTATTGCATTACATAAACAAACTACATTATAAATGAAAATGAGCCACATGTACATGTATAATCTAGTACCAATTTAACATTATCTAAACGTCTAGTCACTCTTATCGTCAAAAGAGTGAAAACTAAATTTGAGTGCCGAGTGTAATTCCGGGCCCTAATCATATATAACCAGGAGCACTAATTCTGTTAAAAGTAACCAATTTTCTAGGGCTCTTTTCAGCTGTTAGGCCGCTCAAGCACCCTTTGACATTTCAACTTCCCCTGGTCATTGGGCTACCAAAGGACACCTACACTCGTGTCTCCCTGGGGAGACTATTTCTCTCCTGTGGTGTGGCAGCCAACATCGATCTGCGGCGCCCAGGAATAAACACTGCCCTCACAGTTACCATTTTACACCATGGTGGAGTGGAGCATGTGGGTCTTGCTCAGAGAAATTAACCTGTGGTCCAGAGGGGGATCGAACCCGGGACCTCTCGATCCCGAAGTGTCCTGCCTCTAGGCCACCGCTCCCCACTAATTGTGTGAACTGTTGGATAATGTTACACGACAATGTTTATGGTGGTAAACAAGAACTCCAGCCTTGATGTACTTTTGTTTCACTAACATTCTCGGAATAACGAGCGGACGGACTGGACAATCACTATAATATGTATCAGTATAATATGGCAGTTCATAAAATACTTATTTCCTCGAATAGTTTCACATGAAATGTACATGCATATCAAAATCGTTCTCTCGACGTGGGCTTAAAGAAACTGTAATTACCATGCAGTGTTGAGATTTCTTCCGACAATTGGTTGATTCGTCCGTCGGTGAAGTCTACAAGAACAAAGAGATATTTGTAAGACATGTATGTCCCCATGGCAGTCAAATTGACGGAAATGGTAAAGGTGGCATTGACCTTGACCTTTGATTTACTGATCTCAAGATAAATATGGGTCGTCTACTGTTGCTGGTCAACCTACAGATCCTAGCGTAAAGAGTCATTGACTTATTGAGCGGGAACTAGTAAAAACATGTCTACCGACCGAATAGCATACCGACCAACATGTACAAGTCAATACAATATGCCCCTCATCAAAGATGGAGGCATTACTAGGTTTATAATAAGGTGGAAGCACACATTTTAAAATTTCAAGACCCATACACAAATGTGGTAAACTGTCAAACTTTTATTTGATCCCATTCAACGTCGCATTTTATCAGAACTCCATGTGTGTCCCCTGACGACACTATCATGACTATGACGTCGTGAAGTTACATGTTTTGACGTTATTTATTGGAAGGCAGAGCGGCTCAGAAATACATTACTTTATATAATTGATATTGATGGAACAGATACTACTGTCACAAGCATTCTAAAACAGCTAAGTGCGGTCTGGAGCATGCCAAAATTATTAGAGATAATACAACATTTCCCGCCTTATACCATACGTACTGTAGTGACAACGACCATATCAGCGTCATTTGGGCAACTTTTTCGGACTTTTTTCGGTGGCGCAATCGGTAGGGTCGCGGTCACTTAAGTGCTAGGCGCAGTCGCCGTAGTGGTTGTGGGTTCGAATCCCACCCAATCGGGTGAGAGTTCATATACGATTTTTAAACATTTAATGGATTCGAAGTTCGATACCATTCAATACAACCATGGTGTACTTGCAAATCTAGTCATTCAACAACATATTCGCATATATTCAATTGCATAACGTTATAACTAATTCGAAAAAGCACGACTCTTTATTATATGAAGTTAACTTATAGTACTAATACTTACTATTGAATAAATTAATAGAAGCGTTCAACGTCTTCATCTGCTCCGCCCGAAAACCTGCAAAATAATATACTAGTAGCCAAAACCAATAAAATAGCACATAGGAGATGACATCCTAGTCTATTGGTTTAACGCTCTTGCCTATATAATACTGCTCGTTGACACTGTGCGAGTTATGTTCCATCTTTGAAACCAGACTTTCGTTCGATTTTATGACGATGTCTTTAACTTCATACACAATGGAATTAATTCCATGTTTAAAATCATCAAACTGTGTTTCAAAGTCTCTAATAAAAAGTCTCAGATTTAGTTTTTCTGTTGACACATTATGTGTTGGTTAGGGTTGGTTAATCTCTTGATCAAGATGGACGGGAAAATGGTCATCCTCATTTGTAGAAATCTGTTGCTTCTTGGAGAGATTAAGAGTCTTAAGGTTGATCATTTTAAAACTTAAAGAAAGCCGGAAAGGTAGATTTAATATATAAAACAAACGACAAAGGGTTTTTTACAAGATTTCGGACAATAAATGGATAAAATGGATAAGCTCCTAAAATAGTTTTTTTATTCTGGTGAACATCTATAAATATCTCATTGTAAACCTGACTTAAGTTGTTATTCCAAAGCGAATCTTAATGGAGAATCGAACATTACAACAAGTATCGTCTGTGACAGCCTTAAGTTTACGCAATTTACTTTGTTTTAAAGAGCAACAAGCTTGACGCAACTACAGTTTTAAACTACTAGCCTTAGGCAACGACTAGCGTTAACTAAGCAAAACATAGGACCTTGTAAGTCTAAAACACAGACTAAGACTTTATATTGTTCAATATTCTATTCGCTCTCAAGTTGATGTAAATGTACCGATTTAGATATAAACGGGTATACATATTCAGTGGATAACAACAAATAATCAGATAAAATTTCACATGATTAAATCTAATTGAAAACAAATGGCAGTGATTATAAATTTTGGCAATTTCAAGTCTAAGTCTGAATTTCAGTCTTTCAACATTGGTGAATAAGGCCCCTAGTCTTAAATATTGTTGTTTAGTTTCATATACTCACAGCCAATGGAAATTAAAAAAAAACTTACTTCGGCCATCTTCAATAGTCGTAACCCGTTCTTGCATGTTATGTACCTGTGACACTATGTCATCTTCTTTGCTCACAGCTTCCTCCTTAACTGCAGTTATCTTAGCCATAATATCAGTAAACTGCTCGTTGACACTGTGCGAGTTATGTTCCATCTTTGAAACCAGACTTTCGTTCGATTTTATGACGATGTCTTTAACTTCATACACAATGGAATTAATTCCATGTTTAAAATCATCAAACTGTGTTTCAAAGTCTCTAATAAAAAGTCTCAGATTTAGTTTTTCTGTTGACATTGTTTTCATCACCTGAAGTTTAGTATTTCTTAGATCAGTAAAGCCCGGTCTATTATGTTCAATTTCTTGAGTCTCGTGTTCCTCGCCCTCGCCATGAGCTGTATGGAGTTCATGCGTTCGGAAAAGTTCTTCCAATTTATCGAATCGTTCATTTAGAATTTCCAACGAACGGTTGAAATTGTCGAGTCTACCAGATAGTGTGTTAAATAAAATCTCCACCATAGAGACCGCACGTACCTCATTTGTTGAAATAATAAAACAAAACACTAGCATAAATACTAGTAATCCATATTTTGCCATTTTCGCTACTTTTCGATTTATTCCCGACAAGTTCTATTTATTAACCGACAAGAGTGCTTATGTCTAGGGAAACTGCTTTAAAACATTACAAAAAATTATCTAGCCTGTAGAAATGCCACCGTGTGGTTTTTTAGTTGCTATAAAGTGGGTAAATTTCTCAACGAGTTTTTTTATACGTTAATCCAAGAGATATAATTTTTTTGAACATTTGTTATCCGATTGTCCGGTACTACCATTCCACTGAGATTATATTTGTTGGTGCATGCATGACGTTGCAAATGGGATCATTGCCTGCAATTTAGAAAAGTTTCACACAGAAGAAATTCCCAATTTATTGTAACTGTTTATATTTTTATGAGAACTCATTCTGGCAGCACGAAGATAAATTCTCAGAAAATCACCTTCGCTGCATGTAACATTCACTTTACGCGATAGTGTTCCCTAATTTAATTATGTAAGCTTTTGCCATGTTAAAACATATCCGAGTCGAGAGATGTGAAACTTTTTTTTTTTACTTTGTCTAGTGAAAAAAATAGTAAACATGTTTGCAACAGGTCATACTATCCGACCAACGATTTTTGACAGTTACGTCATTTCGTAAACAATCTATAAATAAGCAGGGTATATCCCAAAAAAGATCGGGGATCATATTATATAGAAGTATGTCTATACCAATTCATAAATTTCGAGCAATGCATGGTTCTGTGGATGTATTTGTTGACTCTCACTCAGGCGATCTAAGTTCAAAGCTTGTGATAGCCATTAAACTATAACATTTTTTTCTTGTATTATAAACGAAAAATGTATACCATTGGATGATTTGATAAGATATTCATTTTGAAAATAAAGATTTTGCCCTATTCTTGTTAAATTTAACCCGTGGAATTCGTGTAATTGAAAACTCGTTCAGGATAGTTGTTTGTTTCTCTTAGTTCTTCAAAGACTCGATACCTACTATAATTTAAAACTTGTTCTTCGCTGATAAATTAAGTCATTTGAAGTTGAGTGAAATGACCAAGGTGCTTTATACTCAAGCAGCATTCAAGTACACTTGTATGCGATCGCAAAAAAAAACCAAATAAAAAATAAGCATAAAAAGTTCTGCTGAAAGGGTTCGAACTCGACACGTTTTAATTAGAAATCTACTAATACTGCACCGTTATCCTCTAGGCCACGATTTCATGCAGATTAAAGGTAAAGAATTATACTGATAATCCCAATTTTTGCAGACGACATTTGATTGTAAAAACAACATGACGTCACTGTCAGGTATCCCTGGTTGGACTGTAGCTGCGTGAAGCAATTATGTTTTTAATTTGTTTTTGTTGTTATTATTAGCAGTAGCAGTAGCAGTAGCAGTAGCAGTAGCAGTAGCAGTAGCAGTAGCAGTAGCAGTAGCAGTAGCAGTAGCAGTAGCAGCAGTAGCAGTAACAGTAGCAGTAGCAGTAATAGTAGCAGTTGCAGCAGCAGCAGCAGTAGCAACAGCAGTAGCAGTAGCAGCAGTAACAGTAACAGTAGCAGTAATAGTAGCAGTTGCAGCAGCAGTAGCAACAGCAGCAGCAGCAGAACCAGTAGTATTAGCAGTAGCAGCAGCATCAGTAGTAGTAGTAGCAGCAGCAGCAGCAGTAGTAGTAATAGTATAGAGTTTTCATGATTGGAAAGGGCAGAAGAACCGGAGCGAGTACTTTTAAATCAATAAAAAATTACTCGATGTGTTCTTAAAATGTAGCACCCAACATTGTAATTGGTCGCTATAGCTTTATGAAACTTGGCATGTTGATAGAGACCCTTTAGGAGAAAATGCGCGTCTTTTTTATTCGGACAAAAATTGTGGTTGACATGGTAACAGAAAATTGAAAACCACGTAAGGGACTTCTGTATTGCTTGCAATCCCCAAATTTTCCTTTATATTAAAATTACAAGTAATGTTAAAAGTGGTACTAAAAACGTTTAATACTAGTTGTTTATGTTTATAATGTCCTAAGTTAAATTCCCGGGAGACTGAAAGTGCGCGTTACATTTATATATTATACATGTAGGCGCGAATATGCCGGCGTTCGGCATAACGCGAAAAAAACTTTCTGGAAAAAAATCCATTTACAATTTATACTGTAAGTTATACAGTATTTATGATAATTTGTAGAGGTAATTGCCACTGTCGTCCCCTTGATCAAAACTGGCTGTTGGCATGCTTTGATAAAACCTGGTTGTTTTATGTGATGCTGGTGACATTTGAATATAATGTAGTTATAAAGATAATATGCATATGGACCATACAAATGATATTTAGCACAAAGTCATGAAGTTTGTACTGAAAAATGACAACACCATTCAACCAAGTTCTACTTATTTGTAGTAAATAGAAATCTGTCTCCTTGTGTTGTGTTTTTTTTATTTTGTTGTTTTTGTGGTTGGATTGAAAATACATAGAACAAACCCACAGGTAACTTAGTCATTGATAAAGGCTAAAACGAACAAAAAAATGTAAAATTTATATTTCGTCACAAAAAAATGTTTTCGTTTTTTTTTTCGTTATAATGATACAGTTACCTGTACTGTAAAGAAACCCACTGGAATGTTAAAATATATTAAATAAATTATAGTTTTATTTCTCTATTAAAGTATTAATTTTGTTCTGCTGTAATACGGATAACTCTTATGTTACTGTAAGTATGCTTATCATAGTTACCTCCCTTGTTTGAAATATACAGGGTGTATCAAATTGCTTGACCGTCTGTTGAAATGCTGTATGTAGTTTGGTCAAATCGTTGATGGGAGATTATAAGTACCAACCCTGACATCCAGATTTAAAACATGAAATGTAATAACAGTTTTAATACCATTGCACATACCATGATATGTTTATAATTCAGTTCATTGAACCATTGTTGATCAGAAAAGGTATGAATGCCAATAGTAAATTTATATATGATAAAATTAGAGTAACAAATGTACGACCCTGTACTAACTGAGCACCGCACTAACCCTGTACTAATTGAGCACTCCACTAAGCCCGTACTAACTGAGCATCCCACTTAGCCCGTACTAACTGAGCAACACACTGCAAGGAGCATATGTGTCAGAGTTTAACTAATGCCAACGCAACAAACATTTTCTCAATTGAATCCAGCTATAAAAGTGTTTTACCAGTTCCAGTTGTTTCTTCTTATCATCAGTCTGAAATTCAACACATTTGTTGAATTGGGCTTCAAAACTTTCCGCCATATTACACGGGCACATTGCCTGGCTAGGAGGTTGTCCTTGACAGAGGTTTTGTTGTACCCGAGTGTTGTGTTTCGCGTACTAATATACCCAGGGAAACCAGTGGATGTGTCGAATGTTGTTAAATAAAAAATAAATGTACGTGGTGCGTAATTAACTTAACTTAATACACTGCAAAATCAGTAATTTTAGTTTGGGGTAATTTTTCGCTATACATGTAGTCTGTATGTTCGTGGATTTAAAATTCAAAAACGGCGATAAAACGGCAATGAGAAGTTATCTAAATTGTAAAATTCGCGAACGATTAACCTTGCGAAATAACATAACTTTAGACTAATAAATTCGCGAAAATTTTACCTCGCGAAAATTACTGATTTTACAACCGTATACTTATCTTTTGTCTGATGACAGCAGTAAATATGTAAACGATGACAATTAAAACTTGATTAAACACGTACTGAGGTCATTTGTTTCAACGTACAGTCTTTGTGCATACATCTCCTTTGACAGTCGCAACAAACCGGAATTTACAAGATTTTGAGTGTGTCAACTATGCAATTTTACGTTGTAGACTCACAACGTATAAACCAAATCACTGTATGACTTATTGGAATACTATAAAATTCATCTTGTATCATTTATTGCTATTTGACGCACATGTAAAATCTGATCACTGTACTCATTATTATATTATATTACTATATATAATTTAACGTGTACTCATTATTGCAATTGTCGGAAATCGACTCGTTTATACAAAGTGAGACTACACTTAAGCCTATGTCCCACTGATCAATATTTGCCTCGGCAATTTGCTTTCAATTGAAATAAATGAGCTTTGGTAGGCACCTGGAACAGATATTTCACAAATTTTCTAATGACCTCCTCGAAGTTTCTTGTATTCCACAATGACCCTTTCCCTAATATCTTCGTATGCTCATTTATAAAATCGGGAGTACATCACCTAGTCAAAAATGTTCATTGGAACCTAGGCTTAACTGACAGTTATGACTGCCCAGTTGTGTATAGCTTTTTTCAGGAGTCCAGAGAATTTGACACGATCCTGACCGTTAATAAGCATGATTTAACAGCTGATATATTGTCTATATCAATCCAATCGTCTCAAGATCATCTTTTTGGTCGGAGGCCGGATGGACAACGGCCAGTCATCGGGAGTAATTTATTTCTCTTTGGACACTATGCATTGCCACTCATTTGCTGACGTCTACACGATGCAAAGACACCGGGAACGCATAACCCGGTGTCCTACTGTATGGTGACCTTCGTCTTTTAGCGTTGGAACTCATTTTCTCGTTAATTTTAGTTGTTCGACATTGTGCCGTGTAATTCACGCGATGATTTTTATGTTTTCTGCGTTCGACTTTTTATTTTGAGTGCTGTCTTCTTTGTCCAATTTTCTATTATATGTGAGTTTAAAACAAACGATAAACGGTGTCTTGTTTGTTTTCTATATATAGGTATTTTATGTTCACGTCAGTATGTCAAAATTAGCAAAATAAATTATGTTTTCATCTCCCAGGATGTCATTCCCGATGAAATATGCAAATAAGAGTTTACATAAACTACTAGTAATTAAGTAATCATAACAATTATTTAGCCTACTGATGTCATAACAATCTTGCCAGTATTGTTAAATGAATATTTCATTTACAAAATAAGCGACCGGTGAACATTTTCATGATTATAGTCTCCAACGGCCCGGCTGGTATCCACAAATTCACAAATCATCTTAAGAGAAAACTTAAATAGTTCGACTTAATTTGTAATAGATACAGTACTAGTTTTTTATCAAAAGTGTCCTCTTACAACCGTTATAGGATAGTTTTGTAAGGACAAACAAGAAATTGTCCGAGGCGAAGCCGAGGATAATTTGTTGTTCGTCCTTACAAAACTATCCTATAACGGTTGTAAGAGGACACTTTTGATAAAAAAATTGTACTTTATCTTACTTATACTCCGGCAAAAAGTAAATGATCTCCAGAGAGACAATGATTAGCACAATCAATTCTGGCACAATTCATGAGCAGAACACATATTGAATTTTAGAAAATATGACTCTATGTAACATAATAACCTTGGCCTAACACATCTGAGGGATTAACTGTCATATAGATTGAGTAAAAATCAAGAAACTATTAATACAACATATAAAAGCTAAGATTACACAAGCAATTATTTTCCACATTCATGGATTAAGGCTTGATGCACAAAGGTATATAGCATATTATTTGTCTTCATTTGTTTGTTTTAAATAGACGATTGTCATGGAATTATTTATAAAATTAATGTTTATTTTCAAACAGGATCATGTTAGCCGATTCTTATATATATCTAAAACTGCTCAGTTGATGTTAAGGCAGGGTGTTTTATTTTATAGATATTAAAGAAATGTTGGTATTATAATAGCCCGTAATGAATTGACACATGTTCTAATTTAAACATTCATTTTCATAGGGCTACTTAATTTGATATAATGTTGTATTCGAGTGATTTTAAGTGGCATCACGAGTGCTCATGAAAGTTATAACTGCTTTCCATCATTGTATAATAATAATTCAGGATTCTTGTCGGTTGCACAATGTATATTTTTTTATACATTGTTTATAGGTTTGCTGTATTTCTCCTGATAGCTAATAACGTAAAATCATTCAATATTGATGGATTCTGCTCCCAACATTGTGGACAGCAATATTAAAGGATTAGCCATTGTCCTATTATTGTTGGAGTGTAGATGAATTGTGATTATTTTGTTTTAGTATTTAGTTAAACCAAGACTAAAAAATATAATCTAAAAAATTAACGCTACATTTCTTTGTTTTATTATTAAGTTTCACAAAAGACACTAAATGAAATGTAATGCTGCAAATTTGATTAGTTTACAGTAGCACAGTCATGTTAATCCCTCGTTGTGTGTTTTTACAAGTTTTAGTCTTCAGGCTATCAGCAGTGACATTTATTTAATTGTGTATGTGGTTATGCAAATCTGAAATAGTTTGAAGCTTAAATTGACCAATCATTTTCTGAGAAAATGTCTCACAAAAGTGTACATTTACAGAAATAATGTACACTTTATCAATGGAGTCAGTGGGCATGACGGAGTATAAAAAAAAAATAGATGTACATATTTCGCAAGAAACTAAGTTTAACCAATGTTTTGTTTGTGGTTATCGTAGCACTTTGCACGATGCTTCTAATTATGTAAAATGTTGATAAACTTGAGTATACTGTATAGCTGGTACACTTAATGAAACAGGTTTTGTCCACAGGTAACTGTATCGTTGAAAAAGAAAACAAAAACGAAAAAAAATTGAAAATTTATATTTTTCTATAAAATAAATTTTATAAAATATAATTTTTCAAAAAAAATACAAAAATAAATTCTATAAAATATAAATTTTCAAAAAAATTTTTTTCGTTTTCAACGATACAGTTACCTGTGGTTTTATCCTTAACATTTTAAAAAGGCGTTGGTGCTTTGTTGGTACGTGTATTTGTGCTTGAGGAAAACACAAGAGCATTAAAACGTTTGAAAGCGACAATTGCCTCGAAGCGACTCCGAACTTACCCACAATATTCTGAATAGCTCAGCAGAAGTAACAACAACAAGTCATGAGGCATTAACTTCGTTACACAGTAATTCTCCACCTTCGGAAAGGTGTGCTCGTTCCTTTCATAGGTGAAAACCATTCATGTCAAAGGGCTCTAATGAATTGGTTATTGATTCTTGGCTTACACCATTAAATGAATGCAATATTATGAATAGAGACATCAGTTTTAGATTTGAAAACATCATTTCAATTAGTTGCTTATAATACATGTTTTCAGATATGAAAGTCAATATCGTTATTCATACTATTTTCGACCGAACATGCGTCAATTGCAGAATTAGTAACGTAGAAATTGATCCGAACCATAAATTTTATATATAAATATATTTGTGCGTGTATTATCACAATTTGTATGTATCATTGATTAGGACATGAAGGTAAATAACCACTAAATGCCTACGCGGACCAAATTCAGATACAGTCAAATAGTCCGTTAAAAAACTTTAAAGCGACTGGAAATGGGGGTATGTCTTGACAAATCAGCATCAGAATCATGAAATTGGTGTTAAATGCTTTGTATGCATGTATGTGATGTAGTGAAATGGTTTTATTAAGAAATATTTTGTATTCTGGCTTAAATATGAAAGTGAAAGTAAGGTTGGGGCTAACGGACAGTGAGTAAATCCGTACATGTGAGAAAATCTGTTCACCGCGTTTGACGAACCAAATTTTTCTTATATGATACATGACCCCCTGCTTTTTTTTCTTTTTTTTTCAAGCTGGATGCTATTTCTATTGATTAAAAGATTTTGAGAGGGCCCCATGGACAAAAAGTTGACATTTTTTTTGGCTGACCTAGGTCACTTTACATTGAGTTAAAGAACAACTCTATTTGGTGGTTTGTGACCTGAAGTAAAGATCAGCTAAACCGGAGTGTGTCTTGTAGTTTATTATGCTTGACGTTATGAATATACTGTATTTACAACTTCAAGAGTTTTGCATTAAAAAATTAATAATTCAATTTCCGCGAGCAAATCGTACAATGTCGGTCATTTATAAATTGTTTGTGCTTGTTTTACACATCAAGCACAAACAATTTATAAATGACCGACATTGTGCGTCTTTGTGATACCCCAACAGTGAACTTAAGAAAATCGTGATAAAACTGAGACAATATTAAACTATGGACAATAAATCAGCTTCATCAAGTATGCTGCAGGTCACGTTAAACTATCCGTACTAGATAATGAACGTTACAATGTTCAATAACGATATCGCTGGCTTAGAATGAGAAGGTCGTAAGCCTAATAGTACATATTTAAAATCTACATCATAATGCGGGTTTTATGAGCCTATTTGCATGTAAATCGGAAGTTGTTATGTTGACCAAACTGAAAATTAAAAAGCTCGTTAAGTACAGAGTGATTGTCAGACTGTTTGTTTTGTTTTCTCAAAAAAATGATTTTGTAGTTACGACCTTCTCATTCTAAGCCAGCGATATGATTTCGTTCTAAAAGTATTATTAGCTGCTTACTCATGTTAACATAGTATAAAATGGTAATGCAAAGTGATGCGAGGGTACGGAAAGGTACGGAACCGTACGGATACGGGAAATTATACCAAATGTTTCCGGTTTCATTGCGGATAAAGATGGCGACCTCTTCACCTTTCTTCTCTTTAAGGTACGTAACGGGACTATCGGTGACTAGGAAAAATAATTGATCTACGCACAGTTGAAATCAAATGCCTGTATATCCATTAAGGACCAACCAACAATTCAATTCAATTTCCGAGTGAACTAAATTAGTGACATGATATCTTCTCTATATAGAATCCCTGTTACTGATGAACTTCTATTATCTGTACCTTACACTGATAATAGCCTTTTTAACGAGACTGACGTAATATTGATAGTATGTCAAAACTGTCATTGACCTTCACATTTTGTGAATACCGTAATTATACTAGTACATGTCAATAAGATGATTAATGTCGTTTTGCTATAAGCGGTTTAGATGACACCATGACAGCCGCTTATAACGTTGAGAAAACATTGATGGATCGTGCTCATGGTGGAGATACCACGTGACTTTTTGGCTAAGACAGCAAGTAAAAACTTTCTTTTTTAAAAGAAAATGTTCGTATTTTATTACTTAGCCGATTTTAACGATATATGCCAGGACTAGAACACTATATACAACTTAATGGTTTCTGACTCAATCCCACCATGAGCACAACCATGCATCTTAATATGCAGCTAAAATCTATAACGAACAATCACTTAAATTTACCATTGAATTACAATGAAAATGAATTTATTTTTTACATATATGAGCCGCTCTCCAGGAAAACCGGGCTCATTGACGAAATTACGAAAATCATGATAATAAATCGTTAGAAGGACGAGACTCTTATGAACAATTTCTGAAAATTTGAACGCATTATTACATATATTAACGAAGTTATAGACTTTTTGAACTAACCATTCCCAATAAGTGTTTCTGTGACGTCGCAAACGTCATTCGAACGTTATTTGACGTAACGTGAACAATCGTTTCATAAACCCAGTATTTATTGAATTATTGACGTAAACTTTTCAAATTTTTGTCACATCTTAGAATGATAATCTGATTATAATAAAACACGATAAAAGTGTGAGTGCTTGTTTAAAGGGAAAAGTAGCTGCTATTTTGAACTATTGACCCCTTGTTTTTCTCAATTCGGGTAGTTTACGGAAATTGATCACCATAGCAACGACGGAAGTAATTTTATCATAATTCATCAAAAAATTTAAATCTTTGAGATAGTACTATGTTATCCAACTACTAACGAATAAATCGGTGAACATGACTTTTTTCTCATTTTAGACCTTTTTCTAAATGTTATTACATAATTACTATTGTTATGTCAATAAGCCCGGTTTTCCTGGACATCGGCTCATATGTATTATGTAATATAAAATAAACAAGAGTCGAAAATAATTATATCATTATAATTATAGATACTACATGTATTACACAGGTCTGTATTAAAAAGTCACATTTGATGTTTCCTTTGACCAGTGTAGCAATAATACGTGACTTTTGGCTAAAGTGCCAAGATGAAATTTGCTTCACTTCGAAAACAAAAATAGCATAGGCTACAGTAGATAAGTTTGGGAATACAGCCATATTTAACAAAGGTATGAAAGAAACTGATATATTTGGCTTTTTAACGCTTTTGTCTCCGGATGTAACAGTTCACTGTCATGTGACACACTTGTTTCCCACGTGTCTAACAAAACAACGTTGTCGCGCATGCGCGAGAATTCCTGACGTAATATGACGTCATCAAGTAATTCAATATGAGGGTCAAACCAACGTGTGTCGTCAATGACCATGTGAGGCGTCTTGACAAAAAGTTTAGCGGACGGATTGGATTTACTCAACCTGTGTAAAGCGTTGCTTAACGCCCTTTGTGAATGTCGTAGCACACTAGGAGGGTAGGCAGTAAAATGAGAGTTGTAGTTCACCAATACGACTAAGTCGCTTATGTTCGTTGTCGCAAAAGCGTCTAACAACTGTGGGACGGATTGAATTCCAAACGCCGGTAATCCTGGATTGTGAAATGGCATTTCATGTTTCAGGTACCGTAATGTAATTCCGTGTTCTATAAACATGTCATCTATATCATGGTATATACCATTGCCCCCTTCATGCACAAAATGTTTGCTAATTCCCATAATTCGTCTCAGAATGAAATCAGCATATTGTCTTAATGTTGAATCACCGATTATGATTATTGTTTTACCGCTTAAACATTGTCTGTACTCCTCAAACGTCTCAAAGACGTCACTTGTACAGTGCGTCACGTGCCACACGTCATCAAGCCAATATCCGCTTGGCACGTGGTTCTCCCAGGTGACACGTGCTGGACTGTCCTTACATTGAACCTCAGACGTGTTTACACGATATGATGATGGTGAATTAATGGTCACCGTGGACCGAAAGCGCCCGTGACCCGGATTCTGAATCCTCTCCTTTGGTTTAGCCCATCGTGTGTTCAATTGACCAGTGCCAAATGAACGAATGTCGGAACATGATAGATACTTTGATTTGGGCTTCCCACAATACCACGGCATGTTACCGTTTATAGCAGTAAAATTGCAGATGTTCATAAATCCGAATATTATTGGGTTGGCACCGCATGGTAAAACAGTATTATAGTCTTTATTTTCATACGTGCCTCGTATCCCCCATCCTTGCTGCATCGCAAAGACGGCGTTCCCATATTTCCTAACAGCTTTCATTCGTAAACACGTGTTGATGATTGAAGATGCAAGCTTCGCGTAAATTGTAGTTGGTCCTGACCAGAAAAGCTTCAAAATCCCAGTGTACGAACCATTTTTATGATCAACTATTTCACCGGAAACTCGACCGTCGCCATTTTTCTCCGCAGCCCAAATAACGATGACGTCATCACCACGTGTATTGGGTCTGTTAAGCATATCGTACGTGTGAATAAGCACAATAACAGCTTTGTCGTTGTCAATCGTGACGTATGCAAGTTTTGAGTACTCGGGGCTCGTAATTCGACTTCTATCAACTGTATCTAGCCTATTACACAACTTATGAAGGCGCCTTTCCGGTGTCAACAAAATGGCGTCTTTTCTATTAATAATCTCGATGTCATTTAATGAAGAATTCTTGTTTTGAAATACTCGATATTTCAAATAATCTCCCTTTGTGATTTCATAGATGGGTTCCTGGTAATATTCAATAAATACGACAGCAAGCACTATACACACTAGCACTACTGTAGCACACTTGATCAGAATTTTTTTAAGGCGCGCCATTTTGTAAACATCAACATCGGACCCTCTATCTGAAACGAGAGTAAGATGTATACATACAATTACATAAGTTTACTAACGTTCTATGTTTTATTCACGTAAGTGCGGGTATATTGAGCAAATGTTACAACTAGAATATTTTAAATAAGTACGTATATTATAATATTTTCTAAGGTTTGTTCTAAAATGTGATACCGAGTATACGTAGCTTTAATTTCGGCCTGTCCGCTTTTTGCTGAAATATGAGAAATATGACAGGCATATTATTATATAAATTTCCGGAATACTCCATTTTTTAAATAGTTTTCAATGACACTGTGCTCTGGTCTTAGTGATATCCACAATATTACCACGTTTATCTAGCTGAAGTATATATACGCATCATCATAATAACCATGGGTAGATTATCACTGACAGCAATTTAAACATTATCATGTACTATTATCCAGACCACATACGAGCTGGGTTACGTTATAATCATTGTTTAAAGGGACTGCGTAACAGATTGAGCGAGTTTTTTTAAAAACGTATAATTTTCTTACCAAACCAAGTAACGTTAGTTATATTTATTTATTTATTTTCCAATTTTGGGCCCACATATGGGCATACAATTTTGAAATATACATGGCCTAAAGTTTGAAATATGTATTAACAGATACCTAATTCCTACACTACTAAACAGCACTAATAACTATAACTAAGAACATATAGAACAATAAACAAATAAATGTTTAAACCCAAAGCAGTCTAAATTATCCAGCATTTATTGAAAATAGAACGTTTCTTACTGTTGCTTTAAGAACAGTTTATTGAAAATAAACGATTTAAAACACTCTCAATATTGCGTACGCCAGCTTGTTTTTTCTATTTAAAAACAGAGCAAATTTTCCTTTCAGCGTGAATTATGAGTTATGTTATTCACTAGATGGGTCTGTAACATAAACAAACTTCTGACTAAACTTCTATGGCGAATTTGGTTCATTTTTTAAATTCTTTTTCATCACATGTGCATAAATTTCAGGCAATTTAATTGAGAGTAGTTTAACTTCTATACCATATTAATACGGTATAGAATTTTGGAGGTAAAATACTAAATAAATTTAGTTTCACACACTATATTTGATATCAGTGTGCTTGTTTGTAATTGACCGAAACGTGACACAGTCCCTTTAAATACAACACAGTATACATGTCAAGTATAATCATAATCATTAAGACATTTACTGTTGATATCGTGTGTGGTAATGGTAAGATGTCACGTGTAATATATGTAGGGTACATTGAAAAGCATCTTTGAAAATATTGACATATTTTGTAGTGATAACACAAGAGAATTTGTCCTAAAATTTATGTCGGGTGCATTGAAAAACATCTTTGAAAAGTGTCGACATGTTTTGTAGTGATGATACGATGGATTTATGATATGTATATAACGTTAGTACGTCCCTACATTGAAAAGCATATTTGGTTTGGTATTTGATGGATCGCTAACAAGCACACTTGATTGCACCAGCATACACCATGGTATAGCTTGACCGATTTGACATGAGCCTGACCTATTGATTACCATACTTTAACAGTCGATATATTGTCTTCGTTTACAACACCGATTGAATGTTTTCATAATCGGAGAGTATCACGATGAACCCCGAGATGTAATACAAACACAAATCTGAAATGCCGATAGTCCACGGTTTGCTTGCGGAAATTGATATATTCATAGCAAGAATCTTGTGATGTATTCTTGTCATTGCATTCTTGCATAAAGTTCAGACTGAGGTCAAAATAGCCAAGCTATACACACTAAGCACGCTTATGAAGTTATAAATATTAAACTTAGGTTCAACTGTTTTGTTGTTGGACAGAGGTTTTACTTTACTCTTTGCATACTAAGAACTTCCCTATGATTATTTCGAGCACCCTGTTTATCTCGATCATTTTACCTGTCCCGATTACTCCTTGAGATAACGAAGTTTTACTGTATACGAAATATATTATATAAAATGGTATATTTTTGGACAAAAATGAAAAGGTTCGTTTAAAGGAGGTATTTGCTCTGTGTACGGTCAATCTGGAGAGGTTGCCCTATACAGATATACTGTAAAATAATTAATTTTCGTGGGAGTTAAATTTCGTTGATTTCGTACATTTTGTTGATTGTATAATTATAATAATTATGAGTGTATGTATTCAAAATGCACTATTAATACCAATATATGTTTATGTCCAGTAGACTCTAATAATGTGATAATTGATAGAATTATTTTTGAAATATTTAAAATGCAATTACTTTTCCATATTTGTGGTAGTCCGAACAATATACTAGAAATAATTTATATGTATGTATTATTACTAACTGAAAACAACTTATTTATGCATAATTTTAATACATATCACCATTAACCATTGTAATTTATGTAAAATTGTACTGTATATATTATGTAGAATGACGGGCATGTATGCCTTTTTCTTGAATAAACTATACTATTTAAGTCAAGTCAAGGTTCTTAATCCATCAATTTATTTCGATCCCCTCAAACGCGCTGTAACCATGGACGTTATTGATACGCGTTTTAGAATGTGATTAATTATTCGATATATTTCAATCACATTTTACATCGTCGAAAGCAGAATGGCTAATGTATGCTAAACATATGCCAAACCCCCATTTCGATGTCAATAAAATATAAAAGATGCTCATTAATCCAATTATTCCGTCGTGATACCCAATACATCGTGGCTCAATGCAAGACAGAACTTTGAGTTAAGCCTAGGTCACATTGAGCATTTTTTGCTCGGCAATGTAGCTTACTCCCGATTTAAATAAACAAGCTTCTGGGGCAAAGGGGGGGGGGGGGGCAGAGATTTCACAAATGTTCTAAAAACTTCCTTGAAGCTTCCCAAGATCACAAGGGCCCTTTTCCTGATGCCTTCCTATGCCCATTAATTTATTAAATCGTGAGTACATCGCCGAAGTGGGACCAAGGCATAAATCACTATTTCGTGTGAAGTGGCATTCTAGGTTTAGTCCACCTTGGATGCGATTGAAAAATGACTGTCTGGCAGGTACGTACATGTGCATAATTCGCTGGCTTAGAACGAGAAGGTCGTAACTACAAAATCAATAATTTGAGAAAAACAAGAAAAACTGTCTGACAACTACTCTTTACTTATGGTAAAACAAGCTTTTTCAACTTCAGTTTGGTCAATATGACAAGTTCCGATTTTCATGACAATAGGCTCATAAGAAGAGCCTTATGATGAAGATTTCAAATATGCATTAGTCTTATAAGGTCGTAAGTTAAACTTGTGACCTTCTCATTCTAAGCCAGCGAATTCAAATGCCTGGGCGGCTATTTATAAAGCATCTTAAGTGAAAACTTAAATATTTTTACTTAAATTGAAATATTGAGCAGCCCATATTTCACAAGAAATGAAAAATAGCCCATGTTTTCCATATGATTACTGTAGCTCTTGACATAATGTTTCTAAACAATGTAAATAAATGTTAATATTGGTTTTCCTGTCAAGCTGATACACTTAAGGACAATTTGAGATATTTAGAAAATTCTAAGTTTTAACTTAAAAAGTGTGGCACACAAATTCAATTACTGTGATAATTCTACCGAGAATGATAGTGACCTATCACAACATAGTATAAGTATTACATATTTTTGAAGAATTATAGTTTATATCCAATATCATTAAAATCATTTCCTAACATTTGCTCCATTTGCGCTGTTAGTGGAGCTTAGACATGTACGTACATAGATGGCTTTGATTTTAGCAAAATCTCAAATTGATTTGTGATTTCTAATTGAGATAGTTCTGGGATCTGGACCAGGATTCTGCTTTATGTACAAGCGGTCACGAACAGGGTGGATAGATTGGTAGAACTACAGAAGTCTGGTATTTTCATATAAATGGTCATAAAACACAATCCGATACTCCGTTTCTCTTTTTTCTATAAGGTTGCTGGTCAGTAACGGGGTATCGGGCAGTGTTTTGTGTACGTTTACAAGTATATGAAATTATCAGGTTCCTGTGGTAGAAGAAATTTATATAAACAAATAAAAATTCAAACAAAAAAACGGTATAACCTACCTTCCCTGGTGATTGCTAGTGAAATTCCGAATACTAGATATACTCCAAGCTTGAATAGACGACCTGGTATCACTGGATTTAATCAGTTTTTTAGAACTGCAACTTCAACATTCCAATGATGTTCTTCTGAACGCTTACGCTGGGAATAATAAAACTACGATCCAATAGCTGCAAACTATAAATCCAAAAGATATATCGTCCGGCAATATGCATGCACGACTTATAGGTTATACTCCAATACAAAGGGGTAGATTTATTTCAACTGTCCCATTTACACTCGTTAGCATTTGAAAAATTCTAATTCCAAACAATAGTTATAAAAGAATGAAGTTTAACTCAAATGCTGTATCCGTATGTATGCGAAAAAATATAAAAGCTCCAAACACTAATTCTAAAAGAATGAACTCAAATGCTGCACCGTTTCACTTGATTTCTCATCGTATATCGTCCGATTGTACACACAAAAATGTTTTAAAAGAATAAACTAAAATGCTTTATCCGTTTGTCTTGGTTTCACATACGAATGACGTCCAATTTCGCACACAGATTTTTGTTCAAAAGAATAAATTCAAATACTGCATCCGAAGAACGCGATTTCACATCAAATGACGTCCAATTTTGCACACAAAAATGTTTTAAAAGAATGAACTCAAATGATGTATCCGTATTAATTGATTACACATAAGATTATACTATGTTCATAATGCCCTCATTATTTAAATGTTCGAGTGACACTTTATAATCAGTTATTACGTACATAACACACATACCATAAACTGTCCATGGTTCGTATTCAGAATACTATGTGAATAATGTGTCACGAACGTCAAGTACGGAAGCGTTATGTCAGGTAGACATCAATCACGTTCAACGCTTGTCAACCTCCACGAACGTTTTACAGTTAAGACTTAAACTATGGCACGCCATTTTACAGTAAATACCAAATTATGGCACGCCGTTTTATTTATCCTACCAAACCGTGCAACGCCATTCGACAGTTAATACCCGACTATGGCACGCCATTTTACAGTAAATACTCAATTATGGCACATTTTATGTATCATAAAAAGCTATGGCACGCCATTTTAGAGTAAATACCAAATTATTTTATGTATCATGCTAAACTATGGAACACCATTTTACAGTTAATCCCTAAATATGACATGCCATTTCCGAACTATGACATGGAACGCCATTTTACAGCTCACACCTTACTATGGAACGTCATTTTACAGTTAATGCATAACTATGACAAGCCATTTTACAGTAATACCAAACTATGGCACACATTATTGCTCAGCATGGTGTAATTAAATCTTATAGTAAACACCACATGCGAAATGTTAAAAACACGCATCAACAACTGACATGGTTATATTGCCGTATAGCTTGACCACATTAAACTGAGACTCTTTGTATAATTCGTTAAAATCCGGAAAAATCCGGAAAAATCCGAAGTTATTAAAACATATACCTACAATTATAGCTGGCCTTGTACGGAGATAACGGAATACAGTAAATAAACATACGACTTGAATAGAGCCGAGTATAGCCGGACACGCTTACGGACTTTGATAAGTGTCAGTTTAAGCTGGTCAAGCTATAATAGAAAAGTGCAGTATAAAATTTATATAGTAGAGATATGGCGTTCCATACCGAATGAATCGCAACATTATATAAAATTGCAGTATAAAATTTATATAGTAGAGATATGGCGTTCCATACCAAATGAAACGTTTTAATTAGCGAAATTATATTTTAGTATTTCTACTTTATACGGACCATAACACATGACATTATTTATTTAGTGTAAACGCATTTTATTAGCATTACCTTATCTATAAACGCCGTGAAATAATTTATATTTTTTACAATTTTATCAACGGTATTTTTACATTTACAGCACATATACGAGCAGATAGTCATTTTATGAGTATCCATAGTAAATCGTAAATAACATGTATGTTAATTAGTAATGCACCAATCAGTTGCACCCACGGCCTACCCACCCCTGGGGATTAGCAGTGGATAGCCAGGGAATCGGTTGTGTTTTTACGTTCCAGCTCCCCCGCACTGTCGGGAAGTGTAGGGGATTTTTTTCTCCGAACCTTTACCCTGGGGACAATATTTAGTTGCCAGGGAGGGGGCGGGGAAAAACCGGAGATTTTACCGTCAGCTGCCCCCACGCACGGCGGGGAATGGTGGGGTTTTTGATAACCCAGAAATAATTTCCCCGCCCATCCCCAGGGGTGGGGCCGTGGATGTAAGTGTCTGATACATAATAAGCACATGCAAACACACAGGTCATCTTGTGTATATGCGTTTATCTATTCACGCCTCTGGAAGAGTAAAGTAATTTTAGCTTTTGGTGGATACTGGATAGTGCATGATATACAGAGATGTCCCAGTTCCAGAACATCCCTGGTTCTTTTACGTGACTAATGTATACCAGCATACACGGGACCTATGTTTAAAGTCTCATCCGAAAGAATATTGGTAAGTTAGTTGGTCAGTCCTGTGACTAGATCATTCCCACAACAGGAGTGTCCAGAACGGTTGTTACAAATAGTGAATATTGAATCCTTGGCGAGGTAAATATCTAATAGTTTTTGTGTACAGAATTGTGTTGGTGAGTTACTCTTATTCACATTCATCTACGGCATTTATTCCATGGTTTCTCCCGATCTGGAGGTAAAGAAGATGATACGAATCAGCTAAGCGGGTTGACGTAGACACAGCGCATCACATGATTCGTTTGCTATTTACCATCGAGAATAAACCATTTAATAATCTGTTCAGTTTATGATATGTTTATCTTAAAATGTTGGCCATAGCCTTTTCGTATAAACCAGTCATCAATCTGTTGAAATCTGGCAAGCATATACAGTAAAACTTCGTTAACACGAGCATCGATTATACGAGTACCTGACTTATTTCGAGCAAATTTCAAAGTCCCGGCGAATTTGCTAAAAATATATTGTATATTTATATAACACCGCTATGTCGAGCTCCCTGTTTATTTCAACCATTTTGCCTTGACCCGATTAGTCCTCGAGATAACGCGGTTTTACTGTATAGTAATACTAATTGAACATATTAATATATAGCGCTTTATATAACAAGTCTAAAAAGCGAACGTCAGCTAATTGAAAGTTCCATAAAAGTCTAAATAATTCACTTGATTATCACTGCTAGGAGTGCATCCACCCTGATTTGAACCCGGGTCGCCGGATTTGGCAGTAGGCGTGCAAACAACTGAGCTAACAGACTAACTAGGCACACGCAACCCATGATATTTGATTAGCTCGACCTCGTGCATTATTTGAAATTTCTAATCAATACCGCATAAAATTAATGTATTGACTATTTGCATAACTGAGTAATGTTTCCCGCGTTCAAAACAATTAATGATATTTTTATTCATTTGAAATATCTAGATTTGTTTATACCATAACATTTCGTTAATGTCATCGAAGAATAATAAATAAATAAAAAAAACGTTCAATACCATAAGAAACCAGTACAGTCCGTTCAAAGTAAATTGATAACGGTAGTAAACATTAACTCGTCCGTTAAGGTAACCTATGTTTATCTAGGTTTAACTTGGTATACCTGAGTTAACTGTAATACTCACTATTCTTTCCAATTGGAGAGCTCCCCTGTCAGTATAAATTTTATATGACTATTTGTTGTTACCCATTGAACATGTGCACTCATTTATATAAATATCAAAATCGTTACATTTATAACAACACGAGAGCAAACAGAACATTTGACAATGTTAATTCTAAGTCAGTGTTTTAGACTAACAACGTTTGTGAATAAGGCCCCTGTAGAACTTATGGAAATCGAAAACAAGTATTTATTTTGCAACATGTCCCATTGTTGACAGAAGCCAATGCACCCTGATGGCCTACAAAAGAACCTTGACTGTATATCAATAACCATTCATAGTTCGGGCGTGTATAAATACGATTAAATAAATGATGAATGGTATAGCTTGGCTATTTTGACCTGAGCCTGACCTTTATGAAAGAATATATTACAAGGTTTTTGCTTTGAATATATCAATTTCCGCAAGCAAATCGTGCGAATTTCTGTTTGTATTACATCTCGAGCGTCTTCGTGATACTCCCCGATTATGAAAACATACACTCGGTGTTGTAAACGTAGGCAATGTACCAACTGTTAAATAATGCTACCAAAAGGTCAGGCTCGTGTCAACTTCGCCAAGATATAGTACTATGGCATTGTGTACTGAGAAAGTCGTCCAAGTACACCCATAATGCATCAGTAAATTGCATTCACGCCCCCCCCCGTCATTACCACCGGGTGTGGGCGGGGATTTTTACTTTTGTGTTGTCAAAACCCCGCCATTCCCCTGATGGTAAAATCTCCGGTATTTCCAAGGCCCCTGACTACATTAAATATACTGAGTTCCAACAGTTCCGCATCCAATATATGATGTGTCTTTTTTACTAGAATCTCCAACTTATTTATGATAATTCAAATGCGCATGTGTAGAGCGATGTGTACTTGATATTAATCCATGAAAGTTATCGATTTGAAGATATGTATCGATCCATAATAAAACCACATGTGACACCACCCCACGATTCCAAAGTACACACAACGATAAACTACTATTTTGTAGTGGAAGGGAGGTAATAAGTACCGGAAATTATCTCTCTTTGACCACAGACAATTAATGATGTTGCAATAGAGTCTGTACAAAAGGCCAGATTTTAAGAAACATCCGCTTTGACATAAAAAACGCAACAATGAAGCAAGTTTCCCATAATTTTAATGTTGGGTGGACTACAATTAAGCTACAACAATGCCGTTGTCCTTGGTGCAAAAATATAGCAGCATTACCTGTCTATGTCAGCGGCATTGACCCTTGACCTGTTGTCACGCGGTACGTCATATACAGTTTTTTTCGGATGGAGATGATACAACAGTCTTATTATGATAGAGACATGTCAATTTAATTCGACACAATGTATTTTTAGTGAAACACCAGCTTCTAGCGTCTTATATACACGAGTCGTTCACAATTATCAATTTTCGCAATCAAATTAAGCGTACATTTCTAACTTATTTGACTAACTTATTGTGTTTTTTCGTAACACAGACACGATGCAAGTAAATTGGAAGTGAAATTCAAGTCAAAAATGAAGAACCCAAATTATGCGTGCTTGAATAGACGTTTTTACCATTTGTGATGGTGTGATCATTCAAACGTGACGAAATCCAACGGAAATAGGTTCAACATAAACACTAAGGGTACGCAAACGGACAGTGTTCCTAAAAAGATCTTTTAAGTTAACTTTTCCAAAAAAAATGAATTTTGAATTAAGATGCAGAACTTTTGGAACTCAGTATATATTGTCCGCAGGCCATTTGGTTCGGAGAACAATCCCCAATATTTCTGTGGCCGTTTCCATAAAAAGCAATCACTGTCATCCAAAACGAGCTGGAGAAAATGACGTCGATAGTTTCGTTTTCGAGCTACTGCAGGTCTTCTGGAAGGACAACGCTATTTTCCATGCCGCAAAAGCTGACTCGACCGAAGCACACATACATTGTCAGTCTTCAGCCAGGGAAAGATAATTCAGAAAAAAATCAATTAAACACACTTAAAAGTTAGCATGCACGTCATATTTGAGTTACATTCATGTAACTTGGTCAACAATCAGCAGTTTCCACCTAAAACAGTACTTAAACATTTAAATCAAATTTCCAAAGGGACTTTTTAGCAGTTCGTGGCCGGGGAGGCTATTTCTCTCCTGTGGGTGTGGCGGCCAACATCGATCTGCATTGCCCAGGACATTGTCTTCACAGGTACCAACGTACTACATGGTGGAGTTGAACATTTGGGTTATTCTAGCTCAGAGAAATTTTAAAACCAGCAGTCCATACGATGACAAAGCGCACGCCGTACATCTAGGCCACCGCTCTCCTCATAAATAAAAGCAAACAATAATAATATTTTAATAATCAATAACCATTCATAGTTAGGGTGTGAATAAATACGATAACAAATGAAGAATAGCAGAACTATTGCATTGTGTACTGAGAAAGTATTCTAACTAGACCCCTACTTTATATCATATATTTCTTTTGATAACAACAGGAGCGGTCAATAATAAATTAAAACATTTTGAAAGACAATCGTTTTCCTCATTGTATGAATGGTTTAAGGTACTTGATAAATATTTTTGTTGTCATAATTGTTCATAATATTATGATAACTAGACCAACATACCACGGGTAACCGTAGCATTGAAAACGATTTCAACGGTTACTAATAATTTTACTAAAACAAATCGCTGGCGTAGAATTAGAAGGTCGTATAGTCTAGTTAGGATAATGATATCCCTAAAAGGGATATTCAAAAGGGATATATATGCCGCTGACTGGTGCATTACGAATGTACAATGTGACGATGAAAAACCAAAAAGTCACAACACAATGAAATTGTGTCCGGTGTCCCATCCAGAATCATCGCTGTTTTTTTTTATTTAAGTAGATCTATACAGACAAAAGTCAGCTCTAAATTCTTTTAATTTTAGCAAAAGCATTGGTTTATATTCTCATATAAGTGAATCATATCTCTTGAAAAAGACCACATGGTCGAAAATTTGAGTATAGAGTGGTTTTGCTACAAACGCTAGTTAGGATATTTTGACAGTGACGCCATCGTTCATGTGTACCCAAAAGATAAAGACAATTATAGAATTAAAGTTAGTTTAGTTTGGTATTGAACTGTTTGTATAAGCTTTATACTTGTTTTTACACCGAAAAGTGGAGTGCTCCACTGCGTCAATGTATGTTTACCCTTACTGGACTGTAAGAACATGGAGATTCGTGATATCTTACAGACTTTCAACAGAATGCTGTAAGAAAACGCTTGAAACAATCTGATAGTTTTATATAGCAATGGAAAGATAACATTTCTAAGTTTTATTCCATATGTGGCATGAATTGTTTCTATCAATGCAAGATTCTTGCAAAAAGTCATTTTTGCGATAAAAGTTGAAATGATGTCCAAATTGATTATTGATTAATGCACCAGTCAGTTGCATGCAAACCCCCGGGCCCGGGATGGGCTGGATTTTTACTTTTGGCTTGTCATAACCCCCGCCCTCCCACGGCCCTGTGGGGGACAGCTGACGGTAAAATCTCGGGTATTTCCCCGGCCCCTGAGAACTAATTATTGTCCCCAGGGTATTAGTTCGGAGAAAAAATTCTCAACATTTCACCAGCAGTGCGGGGGAAGCTGGACGGTAAAAACACGACCGTTTCCCCGGCTATCCACCACCCAGCTCCGGGGTGGGGCCGTGGATGCTGCTGACTGGTGCATGACGAATGTACAATGTGACGATGAAAACTAAAAAGTCACAAAACAACGAAATTGTGTCCGGTGTCCCATCAAGAATAATTATCGCTGTTTGTTGTATTTAAGTAGATCTATACTGACAAAAGTCAGCTCTAAATTATTTTAATTTTAGCATTGGGTACGATGTATTTCGAAAAGTTATTTCTAATTGCCATTGCTATAGTATTGAACAAAATATCTTAACCATATAGCAATAGTCAGTATAAACAAGCCGGTATAAAATGACTCGACATTGACGTTATTTTATAAATCTACGTAACGTCGAATATACGTCATAGAAATGATGACGTAAACAATTATTGTGACGTCTTAGTTACGACGTTAGCAGTTTACACAAAGATGACGTCCTAAAGAAACAGCCGATAAAATATTTTAAATTATTGATATTTAATCATCAAAAAAGAAGAAAAAAAACGAAGCCAAGAATGAGAAGTTTTCAACCTATGTGGGTATCGATACCAGATCTTGTTTTAACTGAAGTATTTAAATATTTGTCTGACGTAGACAGACTGAATGCTGCCTTGGTTTGTAAGCGCTGGCATCACGTATTCAGACACCCTTGTTTGTGGAGAGCAAGGTCGTTTGAAATGGGTGGATATAAGGCACAGACACATGGTTTGCGGGCTTGTAACTTTGCCGCTTCTTTCGGGAAACATTTACGGTATTTGGCAATAAGCTGCAGTCACCCTTCGTATCATACATGCAAACTATTTCAAAAATCAATTGACGAATTTCTGGTTTCCTTGAAAGAATCAGGAACACAGCTCGTTGATTTTGAGCTATGTCGTCTGGAACTAGAGCGGTATTGGAAGTACGACACCCACCGAGACAAATTGGTGAGCATTTTTTCAAAGTTTTTGAAATCTCAGAAGAAAATTCAATGTTTTGATATGTCGTCTGCACAATTTCCCGCCTTTGGAGGTTGTCGCGTTCTGGACGCCATTGGTCAACAGTCGGGTGATGCATTACAAGATTTGATGATAGAAGATTTCTTTCACGCTCGACTGAGTTTGTTCCTGGTGAAGAAGTTTCACAAAGTCATTGCTAAGTTCTCACACATAAAATACTTAGCACTGAATTACAACTGCCTGTCGGATGAGGTGCTGGAAATATTCACAAAGACATTGAAGGGAAAGCTCAAATTTCTGAACATCAAAGTGTTTCGTAGCGACCCTCACGCGCATCGAATCTCCGGCTACGTATGGAAGAAATTCGCTCGTGCGTGTCCATCTTTACGTGTATGTGTTTGGTTGGAAAGTATCGGTATGCACGACGAGATTGCACCCATACTGGTGAAGGAGGCACCTGTCAAGGACATCCATATATGGTCAGGTTACGATGATGATTCTGACTGGAGACTCTCGGAGACCATTGACCATATAGCAGAAAACTATCCAACAATTGGTGAGCGTTTTTGTTGTTTTTAATTCACACATGTGTAAAGCTATCCTGGTATTTAAGTTGTTCTAGGGTTTGGACCACATATATATGTAGGAATCAGGTTCATTGACTCCGAAATATGTTCTATACCATGTCTAATTATGACATACAGACTATTTTAGACTCGACAATCCTTATGATAAGCCTATATTTTATATGGTTTGAACTTGGTTTGGTGATACGTGTAGGTTGTTTGACTGTCTTCAAAATGTTGAGCTGTCAGCATCTTACGAAATAGCACGTGCGTTGTGACTGACTTTTTTGCATAGGCGATGTGCTTCCGATTTAATAAGTGGGCATCGGGTAAGGGGTCCTTGTGGTCCAGCGGAAGTCTCGGGGTAGTCATTAGGAAACTTGTGAAATCCTTGTTCCTAATGACTCCCGAAGCTTTTTTAATCGTCGAGGCAAAAAATGCTCAGTGTGACCAAGGTATTCATGAAGTTCATGAAGAATAGAGACCATATAGTCATTTGACTATATAAACTATAGTTTTTTAAAGGTCCTTTTTTCAATTTTCCACAATGTTCATTCCTTCCGGTTCCGCACATAATTTGTTTTTCTTCACTTTTCACTTTTCAAACACAGTTAATCCACATATAAAGTCATATGTGTTACACTATTCACACTTCTATTTTAAAAACTAGCTTTCATATGAAATGTCCTATGAAGGCTGATTAAAACTATTTACAAGACTGATTCATTAATTAAAAGACCCTACCCATTCTTTTCTACTAGCCCTTTTTATTTGTAACAATCTGCATCAAGCTTGTTTTCTACTTTCCACTGTTTATTTAGTCTAGCCTTAAAACAGTTGACTGTGGGTGCGTTTATTACTTCAAGGGGTAGTTTGTTCCATGTGTTTATAACTCTTTAACTGAAGGTATTCAATCTTACTTTTGACCGGCCCCTTTTTTGAACAGTTTTTTATCGTGTCCCCTTGTAATACCCTGGTTTTGGATTAAGAACATATTATTAGTAAACTTTTGGTTGACCATTAATTAATTCGAGGAAAATTGGTTTGAATAATTTCGTGTCGTTTCGTGATTAGAAATCTTGTTGGAAAACAGAATTATACATTATAAAGCCATAAAGAAACATGCCGATATAGCTAGGAAAGATCAATAGTCAAAGGCCTACATTTCTTTTTCAAAATCAAGATTCGGTGTCATTGGAATTGGACAACTCTCAGGAAATTATTGACCAGTCTGTGATGAGACTTGTAACAAGGTGTAAGCAACTCAAGGACCTTTCAATCAATGCGCTCGTATCCATGGAAACTGTAGAAAGCATCTGTGAACTTCTAAAAGAACGACGGATTGGTAAGATATTCATTTTTATTAATATATCGCAGGCTTAGAATGAGAAGGTCGTAACTACTATTAACGACCTCTAAAGACTGATACATATTACATTTGAAACCTATATCATAATTTAAGGCGCTTCTTATGAGCCTATTTCCACGAAAATCGGAACTTGTCATGTTGACCAAAATCAAGTTGTAAAAACTTATTTTACCTAAAGTGAAGAGTAAATTTCAGACAGTTTTTTCTTGATTTCTCAAAATATCGGTTTTGTACTCATTCTAAACCAGTGATTATTTTTTTAAATGTGCATTTTTAAATTATTTTTTACATGCACATTATTTAAAGTGCAATATTTTTATAAGACTGTAAAATCATGTATTTTTGTGAGAATAAAATTTGTGTTAATATTTGTTTAGTAACAATTTTAAAAATTGTGGCATAACTTAAATGTGTAGAGAATACCTCCTATTTGAGTCTGTCCAGTCATTTTCGCATGGGTAAGAGATTGTTTAGGGCAGGTGAAAAACCAGGCTGCATGCAATCTCATTAAAATCAGATCCTAACATTTGCTCCATTCCTTTGCATTGTTAGATGAATACAAAGATTTTTTCATGCTCAATTACGTGCTCAAACTTAAAGTGTATAGAGTTATATTCTAACAGTCATTTAATGTCAAAATAATTACTTGCATCGTTTTTAGTATGATACTAGACTACCTTAATTGCAAATTAAAACTTTGGATGGGTTCCGTGTACTTTGATTCAATCGTCTAATAGACGATTCTTAATCGTCTAATAGACGATTCTTATAGTTTTACAGTGTGTTCTAGAACACTTTCATATGAAAATGAACAGTTTGCATGTCCAATAAATCACAGAAAGAAATTCTGTTAAAACTGAAGCGAAAAATGGTCTAATGGATATGAAAGCATAATTGTTTTTCAGTTTTTGAAACTTCAAAAAAAAATATCTTCTGATAAAGCTCTATACACTTTAAAATGTTTCTTATTATAGTAAAATGTGTCATAATTTACTGAAACTGTCTTATTACATGAATATGCCATTTTACTGTTATTCAATGTTTATTTCTCAAATTAATGTTGCCCACATGGTACCTGTGCGTATCCCTGGCTATACCCTGCCGAAGGGCTTTTTTCATTTGACTCTTGAAACTGCATTTTGACTCTTAAATTTGACAAAAGTGCCATTTTTGACTCTTGAAAATTTACGTAAAAATTTACTATACTTATAATACAAATTGTCTTGCAATATTATGATTACTCTTGAGTCAGGAGTCATTTTCAATCGAAAAAGATAAATGCCGTATGGACTGTTCCGATTGGAGTCATTTTGACTCTTCATTTTTGGAGGCTAGTGAAAGCCCTTAAAAATACCCCCTGATGAGTAAATGTAAATATTATTTTACAGACCTGAGAATGCTGTATGTGACCTTCTGTGGTATAGCCGGACAACTAATTGAAGAGCATCAACTTACTCATCTCCGCGAACATTATTCTGAAGTAATGCTTGAACGTGGGGTCGACTTCCGACTCAATCGCTACGATTATTAAAAATTAATTTCCTACCATGTCTGTATTTAAGTCACAGCAGGTCACATGCATAAGTTTTTCTAAATTAAATGAAATCTCAAATTTAAATCATGCATATCTAATATTTGTTGTGAACTTTCTATTTATTTTCTCAGTTTTTCTCTCAAATGTTTATAGGCATCATGCATACAATTTTGAAATTTATTTAATTTATAATTTATCAAGTTCCCATTATTTTTTTTATCAGATTTGAAAGAGCTGCTTTTGACCTGCTGCGGTTTAACAGACATTGAATGGAATTTTCTTCTTACAATCAGAGAAAAATATCAACAAATATTTAACGAAAGAAAAATTATATTTAAATGTTCTAGTGACTTGATTATTGAACCTTCAAATACATAATATATATACTACAAAAAAATTGTTTGTGTTTTATTTCTAACTGTTTATAATTTTTTAACTGGATATTATTTCATGTGAAAATTGCAAATAGCTGCCAAGACATCAAGTGAGCGTTGTTGTGACTTTGGATTGTCTGAGCACCATATGTGCAAAGTACAGTGTGGTGACTGTAAAAAAACGCCCTGTTCTTAACTTCAATGTAGTCATCATTCAAAGTTACCTTCATACTGTAAAATCATTAAATTTCGTGGAAGATTAAATTTCCTGGATTTCGTGGTTCAACTCAAACACAAAATCAAATCCCATCAAACAATAATTTTGACTCTTGTATTTATTTCCTGAAACGCTATTTCCACGAATTAAGATCCCATCGAAATGGGTTTTTTTATCAAAACCACGAAATTTCATCCCATCCATTCTCATGAATCAGTGTATAATCAAGTCCCTAGACTATACTCTGATACAAGAACCCTTATATCGTTCGCAAATCTAAAAATAGCTTGTATTTCGTCACTAGTGTATTCCCACTATTGTCCAATCAGAGCGCGCGTTACGACAGCCGCGGGAATATTTCTATAAACAGCGGGAATATTTCTATAAACAAACACAAATGTGAACATGGATTATTTAATTAGCGAACAGTGATTGAAATTAAATGCTGAGTTGTTTGTTGAAACATATTGAATCAAATTCGGCGTGTAAAAAGTATGAAGAATAAGAGAATAAACTGATATCGGTTCTCAAATGGAAATGTAGATGTACCGGAGATTCGAAAAATATTTATCGGAAATAAAATTAAAATAAAACGGCGAGTCGAGTGGAGTACTGACGTTAAAGGTAAATTCTGTTTTTGTATGACAAACTACTGCTAGTTTCAATCCAAATAACCAGTTATGTTGTGCAATGAAAGTAAAATCATCAATGCAAAAATATCACACGATTTAATAGTCGGAAATAAAATTCAAACACTGTCGGTTTATATTCTGTATGTAACGTCGATTTTGATTGGACGATTGACAAGGGATCTTTGGAAAACACCTGTGATGGAATTTAATCAATTGCCTTATAAGGAAATGAACGAAATGGATTTGATTGGTTGAGATATTCGTTCACCACGCTGGGATTGGTTAGTTTTATACCAGAGTGTATTACGGATGAAAAACACGCTGGTTGAACGAGAATGATCCCATCGAAATTAAATGATTTTACAGTATATAGTTATCACTTATCCATACAAGATAAATCACATTAACCAATATTATTTTACATAAATATTTATCTATTATAGTTCATCTTCCATCAAATAACTAGACTACATAACTACATATGTACACAAATAACAACATAATATACACACAATACAACAGCAGCACCTACGAGTGCTAGACGCTTGACTTTCTTGTTCTTATTAGTACCCTTACTCATCTGTGAGTGTAAATGCTAAGAGTATTAAGGGCAGATAACTCAATAAATAGATCTATTGGTCACAGGGTTAACAGTCGAGTCACTATGGACTGCCCTGGTGATTGTGAATAACTTAAATGAGTTTCAAGTGGATAACTTTGACAGTATTTGAGAAAATGACTCTGACAATAATCTTAACCAACGCACAAGCAAACACACACAAACCCGTCACGGCAATAGCTCAGACATTTTTCCACAAAAAGTCTCGCTTTAAATGATATTACAACGATAGCATAACAACAACATAATCAAGAACACATGTCTTTATGATTGCACTTATAAAAGTTATTAACAAGAACAATACTGTGTTCAGTAAACGCTTATGTCCCGCTGTGAAGCCTTGTTCATAATAAATAGCTAAGTCAACCAACTTGAAAGTTTTGTAACAGACGAAATATTGAACGGACGGACAGAATAATCACTATGCCTCTGCATCAGTAGATGCCGGGGCATAATAAAAATCACTTAATGTGATGAATACTCCTAGATCCTGCATGCAACAGTTGCACAACAACAGAGGTCCAAACTATGATGATATGCACAATTCAGTTTTTTTTGTACAAATTGATCATGCAGAGTTGTGTCTGATCTATGAGCTGGTATTTATAAAGCATCTTAGTAGAAAACTTTAATATTTTGACTTAAGTTCAAAATTTGTAATGCACATATTTCCCGCAAATAGCAAAATGATACATGTTTGCCAATTGATTATGGTAGCCCTCTACACAATGCTTAAAACATTGTACACCATCAATAATATTGGTTGTTTTGTTTAACTTCAACTGAGACATTTAAGTAATATTCTATGTTTTAAGAAAAACTTAAGTTTTCATCCAAGATGCTTCATAAACACCAGCCCAGACTATTGAGTGTTGGTACAAGAACTAGGTAAGAACAAAAGCAAAACTATAGAGCAATAACTCCCTTAAAGTTTACCTGACCAACATGGGCCGACGATACCAGTACACCTAGACAAAGTCTTGGGGCCTTATTCACCAACAGTGTAAGTCTAAAACTCAGACTTAAACTTAAAATTGACAGCATTTATTATCACTGCCATTCCTTTGAAATTTGATTTAACCATATGCACTTTTATCTGATTATTTGTTGTTACCCACGGAACATGTATATAAATTTATATCAAAATCGGTATATTTATAACAACATGAGTGTGAATAGAACATTTGGAAATATAAAGTCTAAGTCTGAGTTTTAGACATACACCGTTGGTGAATAAGGCCCCTGGTATTTGATAAAAGGTATGGGCAATTCAGACAAGAAAGGCAGCACTCAACTGAACCAGCCGAGCACAGAAAACATAAAAACATTACATATTTCATAATTACATGCAAGTTTTGTTGAAATATGACCAATAGTTACAGCTAAAAAGTGTGAATACAATTTGAAATGTGTGTAAAGATATAAAGGGCAGTAACTCTGTTGATTGATAAGACCAATGTGCCAGAAGATCAGAAAAACTAGGCTTGGTACAGATCACACTGTGTATAAACAAGTCGATTTACGGCAATTGCAATAAGGAGTACATGTTGAATTATATAGTACAGCAATAAGTCATACAGTGATCACATTTTACATGCGCTTTCAATAGCAATAAATGATACACATGCAATTTTACAGCAATAATGAGTACAGTGATCAGATTTTACATGCGCTTTCAATAGCAATAAATGACACACATTGAATTTTACAGCAATAATGAGTACAGTGATCAGATTTTACATGCGCTTTCAATAGCAATAAATGACACACATTGAATTTTACAGCAATAATGAGTACAGTGATCAGATTTTACATGCGCTTTCAATAGCAATAAATGACACACATTGAATTTTACAGCAATAATGAGTACAGTGATCAGATTTTACATGCACTTTCAATAGCAATAAATGATTGACATTGAATTTTATAGTAATCGGATAAGTGATACAGTGATTTGGTTTATACATACAGAAGCAACAAGTTTTCGATGAATTCCGACCAAACAGGTTGCAGGGAAATTGAATGGACAAGATTTTAAGTGGTTAAAAAAACAAAGTGCATTTACTGCCGTAAAAACAATTTGACCAATTTGCCCAACGAAATTATCAAGTAGGCTTGGTACTGATAAGTCATTCAAGGTATCGTTTAATTCTGACCAAAGGTTGCAGAGAAAAGTGCAGACAAAATTTGCAAAGGACAACCAATAAACAGACTAACCTCAAGAATTTATGATTCTAATAAAGCACCCATTTATTTTGTATCTTGTGGTTATTTTGAATGGGTTTGAAACAGAAAATGTAGAAATGAGACTGCACCAGCAAATAAGATTTCCTTTATTAAACCATTGTATAAATGCAACATAGGGGTTAATGAGCAGTTTGAAGCTGATTTCTTTGGCAAAAATATTTGTAAAAAGTTATGGTTTTTTTTTTAGTTTTTAAAGTGTTAGAGCTATATCGGAAGATTTTTTTTTTTAAAGTTTCAAATACTGAAAAACAAATATGCTTTCATATCCATCAGCTCATTTTTCGCTTCAGTTTTAATAGAATTTCTATCTGTGATTTATTGGACATGCAAACAGTCCATTTTCATACAAAAGTGTTCTAGAACACCCTATGAAACTATAAGAATCGTCTATTTTCAATGACTGAATCAAAGTACATGGTACCCATCCAAAGTTTTAATTTGCAATTAAGGTAGTCTAGTATCATACTAAAAACGATGCAAGTAATTATTTTGACATTGAATGACTGTTAGAATATAGCTCAATACACTTTAAGATACATGTCCAAATTAATTTGCAATCATGTAAAGTGCCATGCTCATTATGTATTGGCATTGAATTTCATAAAACTGTGAATTAGCAAAATCCTTAAAATCTAAAAGGGCTGGCCATGTGGAAGACTAGAGCTTAGTAAGGCCTTGCTGACTTACATGTTTACATTGAGAATGAGTATTCACAAAGCATCTTAAGGGAAAACTAAACTATTTTGACTAAAGTTAAAAAATTGAACTGCCCATATTTTGCAAGAAACTAAAAATAAACCACATTTTCTTGGTGATTATTATTGTGCTTTACATAAAGCTTCAAAACATAGAAAATGTTGATTATCTTTATTTTCCTGTTTAACTGAAACACTTAAGGAAATTACAAGATTATCCTGGTGAATGGAAAATGGCCCACATTTTGGCCACAGAAACATTGACCAAGAAGCAATCAATAACCAGTATTGAACCCTTCCAACTTGAAGAAACTATTGCTGTACCCAAATGTGAAACCTTCAAATACTATTTTTAATAACCGAAAGATATACTGCAAATATTAATTGAACAATATGCTTGCTTAGAATGAGAAGGTCGCAAGTACTAATTACAACCTTACTTATACATATTAACTATCAGCATCACAAAGCATTTCTTATGAGCCTGTTTTCATGAAAATCAGAACTTGTCATATTGACCAAATTGAAGTTGAAACAGTTGGTTTTACCATGAGTAAAGAGTAATTTTCTAACGGTTTTATCTTATTTTCTCAAAATATTGATTTTGTACTTACGACCTTCTCATTCTAGGCCAGGGAATTGGTACCCTGATGAAGGCTTGGTAAAAGCAGAAATGTCAATCTTATGGAAATTATGAAAACCTTAACCTGCTTTGATCCTGTAGCTACATATATATATACACTTTGGTGTTAGTTATAAAATATATTGCGTAGCAGTGTCAAGTTTAAAAGTTCATATCCAAGTCTTTATTATTCCGACTATGTCACACAAGTCACATCACCTTTGGTTGACAACTTCAGCAGTTTTAGGGCTCTCAGAACCTGTAAGACAAACAGAGGTCAATGATTGTTTATGTGCAATTATTTAAATTCTAAACCTTTCAGTCAATCATAACCCATAAAAGTGCAAGAACCTATTTCCAACGGGGTCAGCTCGCCCAAATGGGTTATCCCGGTGGCGAGGGGAAATAAATTCTTGGGGTCCTGCGGTTTGCCAAAGGGACAGTAAGTAGAAAAGACAGACAGTGTGATAAAAGGAATATGGGCAATCTCAACCTCTTACCAAGCGAATACTTGGTTATATAACATGTCCGGTGTACAGCATTCATACACACGATACTACCTCTGTGTTTCCAACCTGACCAGTATTTATAAAGCATCTTAAGTGGAAACTATGAATTTTTCTTAAAATTTCAAATTTTCCTTAAATTTTATTGCAAAGTAATATACCTGGTCCTGAGAGGTAAGGTCATACCAGTCCTGCCAGGCTAGTCAAATACAAAAAAGGTGTGATTAAGCAAAACATGCCAAAAGATGCACTTAAATTTGATTTAAAAGGGATTTAGATGCATAAACAAGGAATGTATTAACTCTAGATGTTATAAATATGGGACATAAGAGCATAAAATGAATCAAATGTACTTTTTCCGAAGTGAGGTGAGCTTGGAAAACCTGATATTAACACCGAAAATAGGAGTAACTCCACTTTAATAGGAGTACTTGGCAGGCATGGGTAAGGTAAATGACAACTTCACATGCCTTACCTTCAGTTTTGCCTGTCCAGTCACACCAGTAACCCTGAGACCAATTTTATGCATTTCTGTTGGTGTTATAGATGAGCTAAAATAGAACAAGTGATGATTATAAAATGTGTATGCACCCACAGCAGTCCTGCAGAAATATTTGTTAGGTGATGGCAGCCTTGACCTATTGACCTTAAAAATCAATAGGGGTCAACCGGTCAAGAAATGATCGTATTTAACAGTCCCAAAAAGTTTGAAGATATTGTGTCCTAGCATTCTTAAGTAATTGATAAAAAAAATTTTTATTCAAGGTCACAGTGACCTTAACCCTTGACCGCAAAATCAACAGGGGTCATCTACTGTCGATTACCAACCTCGTTTGCAAATTTTGATGATCCTAGCCCCAGCATTTGGGCTAGCATTCAAAACAGATGCTTGGCCTAAATATTGAAAAAAATTGCCAGGCATATATGTGCCTCCACAGGGATTTGAACCCAAGTCGCTAGATTAGATGACAAGCCCACTAAACACTGAGCTATGGAGACAAACATCGAAAAAGAGAAGAAACTTCTATAACAACAGTGAGTATATAGTTACCTGTTTTTCTTTGATTTGAAATGCTCCCATAAGCCTTTGTATGTCTATAATTTGAGAAAACATTATAACATAATATAAAACACACACTATATATATATATATATATATATATATATTGTTGAAGGAAGAAAGAACCCGTCACGGGAAATGTATATAGAAAAATTGCAACGAAAAAATCCAAGGGACCTGGGTTCGATTCCCAGCGGAGGCGGCTAATTTTTCGTTGCAATTTTTTTATATATATATATATATATATATATATATATTGTAGAAGGAAGAAAGAACCCGTCACGGGAAATGTATATAGAAAAATTGCAACGAAAAATTAGCCGCCTCCGCTGGGAATCGTTGCAATTTTTCTATATACTGTGGTGCGCCAGGTTTGACCGACCACATGTTTTCCTATTAACGCTCATGTATAATTTACAAACATTGTTCAATTTGTTGACATAATGTTAGGGACGAAACTTTGGGTACGAAGTGGTTTGGGTGCACTTACTTTCGTGTAGAAAGCTCAGCAACGGAGGCTGCTACAGTCGTATTTTTACGATCAGTACATGTATAAATGATGCTATTTCCTTGAAGATCAAGTACTCTCATCACGTAGTTAGATATTTACCTGCATTTTAGCGATTTTTCGCTCGTCCTTGGCGTCAATTTCAGCAACCGGAAACGGTGCGCATGTAAGTTGTTCTCCGTAGCAACGGTCGGACACCCCTAAATGTTAAAATATCGTAAAACCTGTATACCACGGCCGCTGCTGAAGGTGTTTTGATACAGAGGCCCCTATACTTAATTTTATTGCATTGATTTAGACCGATTGTATGATGTCTTAATGTGTTTTTGTGGTTGATTGTAGATTTTGGAAGGTGCTCTATGGTTGCCAGTACGCAATTTTTTTATGTGTGCAGCTCTCGACCAATCAGATTCGGGATTTGCGCACAAAATTTTGTGGTACACATTTTGTGTGCCACAGAATTTTGTGCGCAAGCTGTCTGGTATATAAGGCGAGGCTCCCGTCATTCGGGGTCTCCACACTTTAGAATTTTTTCAAGGCAAAACTCTATTTAATTATTTTTAGACAATTTTGTGTAGAATTTCACGTCTGAGTTGATTAATAACTGTATTTTTACGTTTTATTGAGTCTTTAACGATTTTTTAGCTTAGATAAGTACTTTGGTGATTTTTGTGAGAATTTATTCTTTTGAGTCTGCTTGATAGACTTTAGGTCAAAAATCACTAAATTATGTTTGAGTAATCAAAGCACTCAAAGTTACATTGAAACCTAGACTTGTTTTATGTATGATTATTCATGTTAGGGAATATTAAATTCAGTCATTCTTGTTAAACCATCTTATCCTTTACTGTCCCGTGGAGACCACCACCCCCCCCCCCCCCCCCCCATCTGAGCAGGTTCACACACACACACATGTACACACATGCAGATGAGCTGATGCTGATTTCCTGTGAGCTGATGCTGAGTTCCTGTGCAAGTACAAGACATCCTGAGAACTGACAGACAGTTCAAGAAGTACTGGTTGGCCTGGAGGTTACAGATGTGCAGAGATCTACTGCTGTAAAGACAAGTACTGGTTGGCCTGGAGGTTACAGATGTGCAGAGATCTACTGCTGTAAAGACAAGTACTGGTTGGCCTGGTGTCTATAGAGGTGCTGGGATCCATACATATGCTTACATTTTACACACATATTACCATTTTCATACAACTAACCAGTATACTTAAACCCTGCTCAGATATAGATAACCGGGTTTTGAAACGCAAAGCGTTTTAAAGTCAGGTGTTCATATAGAGTCACTCTACCAGTGTTATAATTAGTCAGAAAAGCACGCATACTATAGTGTGCGGTATTTAGACACGCTACCATTAGGCTATTTCAATACATATAGAGAGTCACGCTACCAGCGAGTCAACTGTTGAGAACCCCTGGCGCATAACAATACATTTCCCGTGACGGGTTCTTTCTTCCTTCTACAATTTAATCTTTCGTCAAGGGGGGGACTTATATACCTTAATAATAAAATAAATAACAGGGCAACAGGGGACGCAAAACTAGAAGTTCAGTGGCGAAGTTTCCAGTTTATGGTAACTAAAAAAATTCTCCATTTGGGTGTGTGGAGAGGCCATAATTCTGGTTACTAACAAGGACGACGTCGTTGACGACGAAAATAACAAAGTTAAAAATAGAATCTATAAATAGATTCATTAAGGTTATAAGTCCAAAAAGCAAAGTCAAATTACGTCCGTCTTTGTGGTGAAGCGGTTAGCATCCTGAACCGGTAATCCAAGGGACCTGGGTTCGATTCCCAGCTGAGGCGGCTAATTTTTCGTTGCAATTTTTCTATATATATATATATATATATATATATATATATATATATATATATATATATATATATATATATATATATAAACATTATCAAATTATTTCTTTGTATTAGACTGAGAAGAGGTGTAAATGTGTGACAATAATTTTTTCCCTGTCATAATGGCCAGTGATCTTTGACTTCAAGGGAATTTATATGATCAAATTAAATCTCTGAAAACAATTTGAAAACATACATGGAAATTTTCCAAATAAATCATCTAAAAATCATATTTTTACAAGTAACATACTTTTTTACATTCACATATTTTTAAAAGAAAACATCCAAAATAATTGAATTGAAGGACTACTTACAGTGTTAACTTCTGAGAGTTTAACCTTTCCACGTATAAGGGAAGACACTGTTTCAAACTCCTGCTGTGAAACCTCCACAAATTCATTAGTTGTCTTCCGTTTACTCGATGGAGATAATTCTGAGTCAGACGAGGAACCTGAAATTTCGAAGTAATATCTATATGTACAGTAAAGTTAAACCATTGATAATAGTTACCAACAAATTAATTATACATTGAGAGGTAATTGCTCTATCTAACTGACTTTTTTTTAGTTGCTTTCAATGGATTACTGTGATTTTCAGTGAAAATATCAATGAAAATAACATTTTGATAATTCACAGTTCCATTAGATGGTTCCAGTACAGCATATAAAAAGAAAAGTAACGTTAACGGCACCGAGCGTCAAATTTACAGTATGTAAAAATATGTTTCAAATGCATTAATTTGCTGTAATATCGATACAGGATACAGAGGGGTCAACAGAACCAAATTAAAAATCAGGAAAATCAGATGCGGTCAACCATTTTTGGCAAATAAGAGGCCTTCAATCAAAGCGTTTCCATATTCAACTGAGTTTTTATTAAGAGATTCCTTCAAAACAGACTAAACTGACCATAACTTTGCCAACATTTTTCTTGATATTTTCTTCAAATCACTTTTATTTTGGTCAGGAATCATGGCTCTTTTAATTTTACTTTATGGATATTAAAATCGGGAATTCCGGATAAATCAGGAAGATTGACCCCCTGAGGATACTAAGAGAGGAAATTACAAACTAACATCCAAAACACTCTGACTCCTCAGAGGTATTATCTTGTTTTGGTGTGGTTTTTGTAGTCTCACTACTGCTGGCCCCTACACTGGGCCCTTCACCTGAACCCCCTGCTTCTGGTGATGGTGAAGACACGGTTCCCTGACCCCAGGGTATTTCTGATCCTATAAATTTTTCTAACCGGCAAAGTTCTTCAGGTTTTTCAACTGGCTATAAAAAAAAGACATAATTAAAATGCAAATAATATTGGAAATATTAAAAGCCTCAATAAACCTTAAACGGCTATTTTCAAAAAGCAATAACTTGGTAACTGATTTGCCGAACAATGCATTCAAAACACTTAAGTTGAGTCTAAAAGGTGGAAAACACCACAAGCTGAAAAAAACAAAATACAGCTTCCAGTTGAGAGAAATAATGGGGCTTTAATTCATAAATGCATCAATTCACATCCCAATCTTAAATAAAAAAAAAATTAAAAAATTGAAATTCATGTGTCATCTGGGCACTTTTACTGTAGTCAACATATATACAGATTTTACCATATTTGGGTAAGCTTATTTTGTACTTCCAACTTACAGGTGAGCCTGTGTTGCTCTGTAACTTGATAAGTAGCTGACAAACATCATTTATATGTCCCCTGAACTCATCCACGGCTTCCTATAATAGAACAAATGTGTATGAAATGTACATGAGAAATTCAATAAAAATATCCATAAAAATGTCCATTACAAGTGTCCATAAAAAATATCCTTAAGAACTGTTCACAATAAATGAGTGTGAAAATATATCCATGATATATCTCCATAAAATGTCTTAATTTAAAGTCTGCAAAAAAATTCATTCATGAAAAAAGTCGGTAAAGATGACCTTGATAAATGCCTGAAGAAATGCCTAAAATAAATATCCAAAAGAAATGTCAAAGACCTAAATTACATCTATGGAAATGTGTACAATAAATATTGGTAAAAATGACCAAGAGAAGGCTGCTAAAAAATGTTTGTGAAAAGGTTCTTGAAAATGTCAGTAAAAATGTCACCGAGAAATGTCAGTAAAAAATATCCAAAAGAATTGTCCTTAAAAACGTCCTATAGAAATGACTGTACCTTTTCTGCTTCTTTCACCGCTGCAGCCTGCTGCATTATGGAAGCAAACTCCTGCTTAACATCGGCAATCTTTTTTACCAACTCCACAGGATTTGTCTACAAATACCATAGGGTATAATTATATAATAATCAGTCTATGAATTTAGAATTTGGAACTTAGTATACATGCCAGAATCAGCCAAACTAAATAGTCAGTAATAACAAATTTAAGCCAGTAACATACTGTTTTCGTGCCGAAATACTTGACGACACACATTTGTTATCACACATTCTGGAGAACATTGTTCCGTGATTAGTTATCATCTAGACTTCAATCCCTTTCAATATTAAAACAGAGGGAAGTAATTCCTATAACATTTAACAAAGGGAGACAAATTCTAAAACATTACAAACATTTAAGGGAGATAATCTAATGTATAATCATACCTGCTTAATATCTTCATTGTTTTCAAATTCAAATTTCAGCCTCTGAGACAAATGATTCACATCAGAATCAGCTTTCTGGAACTGAAAGTAAGAGAACTTTATTGCACTTTTTTATTCGCAGAGATCTTAACTTAGATTGTTCTATTTTCTTATCATCTCCCCGGTTGTCATTAGGAGGTTGCAGGAGGCCAATTTGACTGCCGCAATGGTATTTTGGCCACCACAAATTTACCCCCTGGCCCAGCTGCCTTTCATCTTCAGTGCTCAGGCACCTTGGCCTCCTCTAATGTACAAAAAGACTCCTACATGATTTATCCTGGTGAAACCCCTGATGTCAGAAATGTTCTAACATGACAACACAGATATACTATTTATGTCTATGATGACAACAAACACCAGAAGGGGGTATAGGGGAATCAGGGCTTTCGTTTGACTCTTGAAACAGCATTTTGAATCTTGAATTTGAAAAAAGTGTCTATTTTGACTCCTGAAAATTTAAGCACAAGTCAATTTTACTGTACTTATAATACAGATTTTTTTGCAATATTTTGCTGACACTTGAATTGAGAGTCAGGAGTCATTTTGACTACACTTTTGGAGCCTAGTGAAAGCCCTAGGGAATTAGATAGACTATGTACGTACATAGTCTGTCTAATTCCCTAGGGCTTTAGTTGATTAGGTGCTCTTCCAAACAGGGATTCGGAATTTGACAACCTAATCAACTCCTAGTCCTGGAGAATAGACTTTGGTCCGGTTCACTATATGATTACGTGTCTCATCCCCGGGGATTTAAAAAGTAAGCATTGTCTTTACGGTGGGGATTTAGAAAAAAATTGAAAATGTCTGATTAGTATCGATATTTCCTGAGTTGCCTTTAAACAGTTTTAATCTTTAACATACTTTATTGTAAAATAGTAAATTCTCTGTGAATAAATCAGCCATGAGCATGTCATCCATTAAGAAGTTTACCTTTAATGCTCTCAAAACGTTATGTTTTCAAGTACTGGCAGTCAGTGACATCATAACAAGACTCCAGAAAATCTGGGTCGAATAATATTGAGTACGAATAGCAAAACTCTAAAACCAGACATTGTATGTGGATAAAAATACACTTGATAAGTATGGTATGATGTACGCATTATTTGTAAATATCAAAATATATCATTTATGTTGCGTTGTTCTGATAAAACAATATTATACCATTGCTTCCAATCTTTCAACCGCGTTCTCCATTTTGAAAAGTTTCTTGACAGGGGTGATAACCAAAACAGGTTAGACACCACTAAATAATCTTAATTAATTTACAACAAAATTGAGTGACTATGATCAATCAATGTATTAATTTCTTCAATGGCCCGTATAAGAAATACTTCAATTTTTAGATTATTTTATCAATTCCAAAAAAAAATGTATCAGATTTAATCCATTGGATTGTAGATCTAGATATATATAGCCTCGCCTCGTATTTCCGTGGTACCCCTAATTCCGTGGTATTGGATATAAACAGTTGTGTGTGTCATACATGCTAAATATACCTGTAAATAAGTGCACTATCACTTAAATCTCACAAATTAATAAAAAAGTAGACAAAAAAGTAAATAAACAATCTTTTTGTGCTGAATTAACTTTTCCTCCTAGTAAAGAGTAAATTTTCTAGTGTTTTAAGAGTAGGTCACTTGCTTAACCTCTAGCAACAAAACTATACATAACAGCTTATGTTAACTTGTCTGCTACTGTGAGCAACATCTGTCTTAACATTTTTACTTGGTTTCAGACAGGTGCATGTCTTGTAGGCGACACTAAGAACTGTTTTCATTGGATACCGTGGAAATAGGGGCATCCGCTCTCCAAGTGTAGAAAGGAGTAGGTTATGGGAAAACTTAATTTTGTTTATGTTTTGCCGGATAAAAACATTTAATTAGAATAAATCATAAACCAAAGGTACATTTTATTATTCAGTGGCAGGCTGTTACCAGTATTGCTGTTGTAAACATTATATTTAAGTTTATAGTTAAGTGCCACGGAAATACGAGGCACCAGTATACCGTCTGCACCTGTACAGTAGGCACAAAGGTCCGTGAAAAGTGTCATAGGCCACATATATACATAGTATATTGTATTATATGAGTGAACTAGGACACTTTTCACGAACCTGTGAGTAGGCCTATATGTCTGTGATTTCATTAGACTAGTCCAAATATCTGACAAGAACGGTGTGTCGTTTTTATGAGTCATCGTTCCATTTAAGAAAGTAGAAATCCAAAAGTCGATAGTGCGATTGTGAAAAGTCAAGATCATGAAATTATAGAAAAGAGAATAACTTTATTCTCCAATCAAGGGTCGCACAAACATGACATGTATGATTACAGTATAAAACAGTAACAATTTATAGAAAATAGAGAAAATATAGCCTTGAATCCATAGCAGACTGTGATGAAAAGCTTAAATAGTGTTGGAGTTAAACACAATTAACAAAAGTATAATGATAAAGAAAAACATTAGATAATAACGACATCACGAAACAACGAACGTATGATATTAAAAAGTCGATATAAATATATATTATATAATTATTTCGCATTATCACTATCATATTATCGACTTTTACTAACGTTTTATCGAGTTTTCATTATCGTTATATCGAGTTTTGTCTTTCAACTTAGTAGGACATGTTACAACCCTTTTCATTATTTAAAATAACCAATCTACATAATTCATGTTATGAAATATATTAAAGTTTTGTCTGTATATATTTGTATAGAGAAAACATTTATGTTTTTTCATAATTACTTATTTGTTAGTGAATCCTTGATAAGAAATATTTTCTTATACATTATTTTGATCAACGTGTACATGCCTAGCACGATGATAATAACATTATAGTGAAAAATTGACAGTGCGATAGTGAATACTCGATAATACGATAGTGAAAACTTGATAGTACCATACATGCCATATTTTCCTGAAGCATATGCAGGAGATTGGTGATGGAAATGCAGGAGATTTCAATGAAATGCAGGAGATTTTTCTTGCTCAAACTTTAAACTTAAATAAATGAAGTCAATATGCAGTTTTCACTTATTTTACATGTAGGACATTACCATGCATGCTTCATAAAGCTATTTAAATTAATATTTGTTATCATTTTCATCATGCAAACCAAAAATGCCAAGGTTTCAGTATTCCAAGAAATGCAGGAGATTTTATCAATTTGCCAAAAATCATGCGGGAGTAGAGTCTCAAATGCAGGAGACTCCTGCATGATGCAGGAGATCTGGCATGTTTGAAGTACGATATTGAGAACTTGATAGTGAAAACTCGATAACACGATAGTGAAAACTCGATAGTGAATAGTCGATAGCACGAAAGTGAAAACTCGATAGTGAAAAGTCGATAGTACGATAGTGAGAACTCGATAGTGAAAAGTCGATGGTACGATAGTGAAAAGTCGATAGTACGATAGTGAAAAGTCGATAGTAAGAAACAACGAAAGTACGTACGATAATGAAAACTCGATAATACGATGGTGAAAAGTCGATATAATATCGACTTTTCACTATCGTACTTCCGTTGTTTCGAGTTTTCATCATCGTACTTTCGTGTTATCGCTATCACATTCGCAATGCAATATACAGACAGAGTCTCTAAATATTGATCAATTGTCACATTAACTTTTTAAGTGTTTCAATATTTGAGGTGTGATGTATAAAGGGGTCACTCCATGGCCAACTGTGATGGGGTAGCGCCCACCCATTGTGCCCCAAGTGGATCCGGGTCTGTGGGTGTGCGGACTGACTCGATTGAAATGGTTTGTGTTATAACATAATCGATAATGTCTCCGCATCAGGCAAGTGATTTTTAAAATAGTTATAATTATTGGTCGACAATTCGCTGGCTTAGAATGAGAAGGTCGTTAGCACAAAATAAATATTTTGAGAAAACAAGAAAAACTGTCTGAAAGTACTCTTTTGTTAAAACGAGTTGTTTCCGCCTCAGTTATAGGTCAACATGACAAGTTCCGATTTTTATGAAAATTAGCTCATAAAATACGTCGTGTGGTGCTGATTATAAATATATGTACATGTATCAGTCTTAAAAGGCCGTATAAACAGTACTTTTGATTCTTAGCGGCTTAGTCAGCGAATTTTAATTGACCACATAATGTACCGTACATAGGGTACCTCACAGTAAAAATAGTTGCCCCTACCAGTCTATTTATCGTACATTTTACAGTTGAGACACGTAATTCCTTATCAATACATGGACAACGATCCCCGATCCTGAAAATGGGCATGCATATGTTGTTGCATTTGTGGTGTAGTGTATTCGTTCCGGCACATTTGACGCCAGCACAGCTCATCCCCACTATTATTATGAATTGACAATATTGGAATCTAAAGACGTTGACGATAGAGGCAACTATAATTTGTATGCTGTAATGTTTGTGTTGCGTGGAGGTGTTCTTGTGAGTATATCGCTGGCTTAGAATGAAAACTGAGACTGGTACATATTTAAAATCTCCATCACAAGGCGCTTCTTATGAGCCTATTTTCATGAAAATCTGAACTTGTCATCATGTGGACCAAACTGAAGTTGAAACAGCTTGTTTACCTATGTTAAAAGTATTTTTGAACATTTTTTTTCTTGTTTTCTCAAAATATCGGTTTTGTACTTTCGTCTTTCTGCGTCTTTTTTGTGACTTCTCATTTTAATACGGTGGTGATATATACTTTTGTGGCGTTTGCCTTTTTCATGAACTGGTTTGCAAACGAATTCAGAGACATTCAAAGGAATATCGTTTCATTCAAAACTGAAAGTCAACATTTAAATACTAAGTAACTATATTCATGATTGATTTATATAGTGTGTGGATGAGGAAATGTATATTGTTGTGTAAGGTGTGTGATTAAGTGTATTTGTTTCAGCGTATAATGCTATACTCTGGACATTATTCCATTTATCACTCGGGATGCATTGGTTTTGACTCATCTCTACTACGGGTATAAAGAAATAGGTATACACTATTACAAACCGTTCAGAATACTAAGAATAAAATGTTCTACTTAGATTTACATTTAAATTATCTTACATGTATAGAGCTCCAGATAGAGTGTCAGTTTGTATCAGTTTACATTAACATAATACGACCATCAATTGATAAACAGTGTTTCAGTGATATGGTTTATTTGCATAGAGGTGTATGGGTACTTGATTAGGTATATTTGGTGGTACTATTGTACATTAGATCTGATTAAATACATGTAGTTCTGTGTTTTTCTCTTGAAGTTGGTGTGGTTAGATTCGCTTTATTTCGGACATATAGAGTTATAATATACATTCAGAGTTACCATTATATACTAAGTAAGTAGTTGGTCATCAATAAAAAAAACCTCACATCCATGTACATTTATTTTACAGCTCGATGCGGTTGTCAAATGTTATCTTATTGTTCGGTGGTCGAATGTGCTTTCATAGTCCTCAGTGTGAACGTTTCACGAAAGTTGTGATAGAGCAGTGGTTTGAAGTATTTGTTATTGAGACATATTATATGGCGAGTGTCTATTTAAAATGTGTTTTCGATTTAAAAAAATAATCTACATGTGCGTGCTTCCAGCCACCAAGTAGGCCCTAGTGGACGTTTATAATTAATTTGCATGGGTAGGCCTATTTATTCTATTCAGGATCTTCTATATAATTTATATATGATCTCTGTTCTATTTCAGCAAACAAATAAAAACCTCTGTGCGTTATGCAAAATTTGAATACATGTATATGAATGCATACTTCTTGAAAGTTTAGTTTATTTTCAACCTAATAATAGTTTCAAGTATTTTCCGCGAAACTAAGTATGTTTTATTTGCGGACGACAAGATACGCCCACTGCAAGCGTTCCTGTGATTCTGATTATCGATTTCTTATCTTCTTTACTGGAGAGTTCTACCGGAAGTAGATGACGAAGAAATTGTAATTTTTAGAACGAATAGCAAATTAATTGCAATATTGCTGTTGTTGCTGCACCGATGTCGCCATAATGGCTGATGCGGATGAGTTTGGCCCCATGGAGGGTGCAGGTAGATGTCTGAACACAATCATAATAGATCAGAATTCAAAAAAACGTAAATTTATGCAAATTCTTGACGCACTGTGACTGATTTCTCAGCCTCAGAGATTGACACTATTGACAGCTCTATACATTGACAATTTGTAGCAGAAGATTAATGTCACATGTATTTATAAATGTATTGATTTTGGGGTTCCGTTCTGAGTACAGTACGGATGGGTACAGGTTTTATCGTGTCCGAAATCGCGTGAGTTTTATGGTGTTGGGTAAAAATGTACTCTGCGGAATAAGTCCTCTTCTTGTTTGGTCGGCGGACAAATTGGATGTGTGTGTAAGAGCTGGGATAAATGGGCTGCAAACGCGAAATAGGCATTAAACAGTATTAGAGACAGACTAGATCAACGATACAGCGTTTTCTTCATGCCAATCATGGCACCGCACCAAAGACCTGTAATTTAGGCACCGCACCTTCACAACGAAATATTTGCATGTACTGAGTAACTGGCACGGGAGATATTGCCATACATGATACAGTAGACATTGCCAAACAAACGATCTAGACACTTTACAGTGCTACAGCTAGGATTCAAAAATAGAGGGGAGCTCCTATTGAAAAGGGCACTTTTTGCGCGCGGTCGCTTCTTACAGGGGCGTTTTTGTGTGCGCGCGTGTTTCCTCCCACACAGGTTCTTTTTTTGCATGATGCAAGCATTTCAGTTTAATCCATTTAGGCTTTGTATACTGTGCCAGTGGCGTATAAATTAATGGAATATCCTTGCAAATTAAAAACACCTGTCCATTCAGGCCACAATATACTGGTGTCACATGATCAATGCTAACTTAAAAGTGACTATTCAGAAATAGATATAACATGAACAAGTTTTCAGCATGTCAGAGGATGGGTAGACATACAACTTATGTCTCAGAATGATAGGCATTTCACTTTTCCCTTGATAACTGTTTTCAGTTCCATGACTTGCTGTAGTCCACTAGAAATCTAATAGATATATCTATTAAGTTTTACCTCCATATTTGAGTATGTACAACAAGGAGTACAAATGCACCGACATTGAGCCAAAAAACCAGGATTTCGGCGTTGTTTGTCCCTACTACTGAGCTTCAGAAGCTCAGCCAACTTAACTAGCTGGTTGCTGGGCTGGGAGTCAGTCTCTACAATTATTCCCCCTTTATTTATTGGATGGGACCTTATGTCAAGCCACTCCGAGCCCCAAGGCATCATTCTCAGACTATTTATGACAACTTAGTAAACTTATAAGTGAAGCCTGCTGCAAGTCAGTCTCCACATGCATCCACCTGAGAAACTTATAAGGTTCAGTGAAATTTGCCACCAAGTGAGGATCTTAATCATTGCTAATATAAATGTTATGAAAGTAGAATAAATATGATTGAGACTCTCATAAAGTTGATGCAATATTGCAAAAAAAATTCATCACTCCTCCCCTGCCTATAACCATGGTGGGTGGGGGTGGTGATTTTAATTCTAGCAATATATGCCATATTATCATATATTAATCACAGTGAAGCTAAAATTTGGTGTTAATTGATATAATTAAGTAAGATAAATCATTCAAGAGTTGATCAATTGCTTTTTAAAGACGATTTTTCACCAGACAATCTTCGTTCGTCGGCAAAAAATGACAGGTGCCCGCCAATGTTTATTTCCCTAAATTTCATTAAATTACGACTTGTAACATATTTTTGTGAGTTTTATCCATTTTAAACAAGAAATTCAACTGATTTAAGCCAAAAAAGTGTCTTTTGACGATCTTTTTATCGGTGAATAAAAAAAATCTGATTTGCGACAGGCAATGGTATTCTACGGCCGTGTCGAAATGATGTTAATTGGTACAATTAAGATGTTTTTAACATGTGTTGCATAATTAGCTTGGATTTAATTGGATTAAAGGTCTGTTTACCTTCCAGGTTTGTAGCTTTGGGCAATTATTGATTTATGACCGCTGTCAGCGCGGTGTGCAGACGATAGGTGTTAATCACCCAGTTAGATTGTTAGTTAAGATTTATGACACCTCCGATCTTTATTGAGACCTTGATTACGTAATCAGGGGTCAAAACAGTTAAAGCAATTTAATTTCTTTGGTGAGGGGCACAGAAGGGCGCCCCTAATTTCAGAAGGGCGCTCGTTGATTGGTCGGATTTTAGCGGGGCGCACCGCCCTTCTAAAAGGGCCTAGCTGTAGCACTGCTTTATTTTGTTGAACAATTCATTGAAAGAGTTCGGCCCTTGATCTTTGGGACTAGATCTTTGTACCAAATGATATCTGGCAGAAAAAATAATCGAGATCAATGATGAATGAAGTATTTATTGCAGGGGAATACAATTGAGTGTACATGCGCATTATAGCGTATGCGATATATATAATTTATAAATTTACTGGTCAGTCAATTGAAATCTTGGGCCCGAACCCCCGGAAGGGCATGTAATAGCCGGGTAATAGTCCAGGAATTATGTTTCTCATGTCTCCACACTCCTCGACTTTTGTTCTGTGCCAATAGTAGGGAAATACAGCCTGGACTATATTTCACTGGTTTTGGGCGGGTGCAATGGGCAGGGGTTTCACCTTCTGTGAGGTCCTGGGGGGGCAGTCAAATCCCCTCCCTGATTTTATAATGTAAAAGTTTTAAGACGAACTTTCCCTGTGGTTAAATAGGTGGGATTACATTGCAGTAATTAGCGTCTCTATCAGTATCAAATGGTGCTCAGAGTGGCATGTCAGTATCTAGGGGTCACTGTGCATGAGTTTAAACATCCGATGAAACTTCCTCCTTTAGAAGTTTACAAATCCTGTTATTTAAAATAATCCACTGCACACAATAAAACTGAAGATCTACGCACTGGTCAGAAATAAAAAAAAACACTCACTAGTCGCTATGGGACTACAGTAACAAGCTTGTCAGAATGAATACAAAGTTGCTTTTTTCATATTATGTCACAAACTTAAGTTCATGAATATAAGTTATTGTGCTGTGTAATAATAATAAAAAAATGTAATAATTATACAGTTTACTCAATAAAAATAATAACATTTATAATAATAATACTCAACAATAATGCTACACTTGTGACTTGGGACCTTGAAAGGAAAGGTGTTTCAATTTCTCGGTCAAAAGCAAATTATTAACTGGATTGTGTATTGAATTTTATAATTAAATTTTCTTTGATATATTTTAGATGAGGTGACAGTCCTAAGGACAAAAATTCAAGAACTAGAGGTACGGCAAAATGAGCTTCTAAAACTCAAGGAAGAAAATGAAGTTGATTTTGGACAGAAACGGGCAAGATTTCGTGAGCTGTTCCTGCAGAAAGAAGGTACTAAACAGGGGTCTTTCAATAATAAATTCTGGAATTATCTGCATTATATCCGCAAATCTGGACAAGAATTTGCTGAACAAGATAGTTCAAAAGTTCCTGCAGAAAATAAAAGTCATTTGATGAAAATATTCCAATTTAAGACAAAGTTGTGCTCATTTGAAATTATTGTGAGCTGAATTTTAAAAATACACTGTTACAATTAAACTCAACTTGGGACTGGTTTTCAAAAGAGGGCATTATCCTGTAGTAAGACACCTGTATATATAAATGAACATACATACCGGTTGGAAACCCATGGGTAGATTTGGGTGTGTCGGTCCTGGTATTGGTGCTTTACAACAAACCTGTTAAACGACCAAGGAGAATACAAGGACAGCACAGCCGGATTCCTTATGGCACACAAACTTTCTATCTCTTCACTCGAAGCCAAAAAAGCCATTAGCCTACGTATAATGCAGAAATAAAACAGTATGGCCATGCACTAACTAACATCATCCTTATAAATCAGTGGTTAGTCTAGTCCCTAGATAAAATACACTGGTTGTACAAGATTGACCAACATTTGTGTAGTTTAATTCAGATAACATTATTTTATTATTGTTTCAGCTGAACAAAAAGCTGATAAAGATAAACTAAGCAAACTGGAGGAAGAACTGAAGGAGACAAAGTCAGAGCTGGAGAATATAAAAATGGCTGTGGCTGTCTCCGAGGGCAACAAGGAGGAGGAGATTGCGAAAGTCCGACAACATTGTGAACAAGAGATTGAAACTATGCAAGCATTACTGAGAGGTAACACATCTCAATACAATATCCTTAAAGGGACTGCCTCATGTTTAAGTCTATTGAAAAAAAGAAATATAAAATGGTCAAATATTTGCGTAATTTTGGTATAGATGCATTTATACAGTGCCCACCAAAAATATGGATACTTTTTTTGACAGATGCAGAATTATAATTGGTTTAATTATTCCATATCTTTTGGTCAGACGGAAACAATGTTTGCAATTTCTGAAAGAATAGTTAATGAAGGAGTAAAAAATGTGACAGATAGAAAGATGAACATTTTCTGATTTAAAAAAAAACTATGGGGTTCAAGGGGCTGAATTTGCCATATTATATGATCATGTTGTCGTTCAAAGCTGGCAAAGAAACTTAATATTTTCCATCTAGGGTACCAATCAATGTATTGTCTTTACACTAAATAAAAAAAAAAAATTCCTGGTCTTCACAAAAACATTGTTGCTTCTCTGTTCTGCAAGTAGTGTTATACAGGCAAGTAAATGGGGGAAAACTCTCTGTATCCATATTTTTGGTGGGCACTGTATATCCCATAAACAAGCACACTGATATTTCATTTTGATACAACTTGGGTGGGTAGGAACATTTACGCTTATCAAAACGTTTTGCTTCATCTGTGAGGCAGCCCCTTTAATGTTTCATTTCCAGGAGTTCCACTAGCTTTGGAATCTAAAGGGTCATTTAGATTAAGAAGTTTTATTATTTTATAGGCAAATTATTATTTCCCCAATATTTTAGGAGAAATGACCATTTAAGCCAAACTCTTTAGGGTCAAATGTGATTTTTTTAAATTTCAAGGATCAAAACCACTGTACACTCAAGAGTCAAATGGAACCCTTAATTTCTCTTCTTAATAAAATAATGATGAAAAAACAGTTCATTTAACAATCAACACAGTTGGGTTCTGTAAAACCAGAATTTTTTGCGAAAAATTATTTTTTGCTTTTTTGCAAAATTTTATGTTTCTGAACTTTATGAAAAAAATAATACCAGTAATATGCGAATATTTAACGTCACAAACTACTTTAGAATAACAACTATGTGAAGTTTTGACCTCAGGAAAACTTCTGATTTTACTGTATATTAAGCCTCCAGAAAACCTTTGTACAGCGCTATCCTGGTAGCTCTAATAATGTCACAAGCAAACTTAAATAAAGTACATATATAGTGTCAAACCAAATGCTGTATTATTGAACTAACAGAAGCCGCTGAGGAAGCATCCAGCTCTACAGCAGCACAGTATGAGTCTGAGAGAGCAAAACTACAAGAATTGAACGAGAACTATGAGGAAGAGATACAGTCAATACGTAGCCGGCTGTCTCAGGAACGGCAGCTAGATAAAGGGTAAGTGAGGCTATCTTGCTTTCCTGGGTTGGTACGCACAAAAGAATCTTGAAGGAACACTTTAAATTTGCTAAAAATCTTATAATTTCCTTTTATTATTGATTCAGTTAAACTGGAAAATCAAGATTACAAACATGTTGCTTCTTTTTAAAGCATCGCAATAATCACCAAGAAAATATGGGTTATTCTTAGTTTCTTGCAAAATAAGTGCAGTTGGATTTTTTAACTTAAGTCAAAATATTTAAGATTTCCCTTGAGATGCTAAAAATGTGAATATCGACCATGGAACTACCATGAGAGGCCAAAAGTAAAATATTGTTATATAGAGCCAGATACTTTGAGGTTTTGTACTGGTGTTATTTTCTAATTTCAAAACATTGATTCCAAATTTTGTCCCCATGTGAGTTGGTCAGTAAACCAATTGGTTTTGTTCAATAACTCAAGAACGCTTTGCCCTAGGGTCTTCAAACTATACATGGAGGTTGGACATAATCTGAAGATAAACCATATTGGTTTTGAGGTCAGTAGGTTGAATAAAAATAATGCCAAGTGCAACATTGTTTAGTTGTTGGTTACAAGTTGATTTTGCAAATTTATGTTATCCCATAATTGTGCTGAAAGTAAGGTTTTACACAGCTCAACACCTGTTTTTAAATTTGTGGCATCTCCACGATACTAAGTCTATGAACTGATAAAATTTGAAGTAATGATGTATTTAAATACTTTGGTAAACTGAAAGTAGGTGGGCTTTCTTATTATAATGTCAGGTAAGGATCATTGTGGTCATTATCAAATTTGTTAGATCACCCAATCACCATAATATTATGAGCGGATGGTTTTATAATAATGTTTTGTAAACTAACAGTTATTTGGGTAATTTCAGGAGAGGGTTTTTGTCATCAGTGGCTGACATTGTGTCTAGAGGTACAGCATCATTGAATCCTTCCAGTACGGAGGCTGAAAACCTGGAGGAGTCCATGAGAAAGGTAAGAAAACTGTATCCATGTTATGATGTATAAACATACCAGACAACTGTATCCATGTTATGATGTATAAACATACCTGACAACCGCTATAGAATACAGTTACTGTAAACCAAGAATTTATTTTCCGCTATTTTATTCCATGATAGAAGTTCTTAAAATTTGATAGCCGCCGAAGTATTAAAAACATTAAATTAAATATGGACATTGTGTTAAAAACACGAAAATGTGTAGTTCGGGAATTTACCAGCGATCAACAAATTGAAAGGAAATTGATTTACAGTATTACTTACTTTATCCAGGGGTACAAATCTTGATTTATCTGTAAATCAGAATTTGCTGCACCTGTAAGAATGAACTTTCCTGCGAAAAACAAAAACTGTCTGATGAATGAATTCAAGCTTTTAACTTACTTATAATAATTTGAAATTTCAAAAGCTGAGTTATAAATATAGAACAAAGTTTAATTTTATTTAGGAATACATGTAAATGCGTATGGCGTCTGAAACCGATGTTTGAAATGATATCTCAGTAGGACCCCTTATGGTGATCATTCTTTTGTTATGATTAATGTTTTGTAGGCTCAACAAGATGCTGAAATACTGAAATCTGTTGTGATGCCGCTAGAACGAGAAATTGAAGGTTTAAAGGAGAAGTTATTGAGGCAAGATTCCAATATTCGTTCACTCGAGAAACAGAAATTGCAGGTAAAATTGATAATGTATTTGTAAATGGTATCATATTCTGTAAAACAAGACATAGTACACTGTTCTACTTTATGCAAAGGTTTAATCAGTCTTTATCACATAACCTGTTGCCTGGTAGTGCAGGATAGCTGTGCTGGAATTATCGTTCAGCACTCCCAGACCGTTACATAAATACTTAAATTAGCTGACTTAGTTAGCATTGGTTGGTTGTTTCTGGGTGATGTATAGTAACTAAGAAAGCCAATCCATGCATTGAATCGACCTGTGACGTCAGGATAAAAGAAACGTTGTCATGAAGTGTCGTCGCGCATTGTGACGCTAAATTTTGAATGACACCTATGTAGCGTACATCATCCTTTTGAGCGATAATGAGTGTTCTCTACGGTTAGGTGTTATTACATATGTGTCATATTATTTTGTCCACTCGTTTAATAATACTCATATGTAATGAGCACTCATGCAAAATCCTCTATTTTTGACAGTGACAATTATGAGATGAGTATTGGCATCTGCAAGAGAGGGGGGGTCTCTTGTATTGAGATAGAAATCATCAGATCATCATATTTTCTTATGGCTCCGTCAAAGTTGGAGGTATATTGCTTTGCATGTGTCAGTCGGTAGACCAAATGGTTTCAGTTTAATAACCCAAGAATGCTATGCCCTAGAATTATCAAACTTTACGTGGAGGTTGCCATGCAACAGTAGATAGCCCTTATTGATGTTGAAGTCAGTAGGTAAAAGGTCAAGATCACTGTGTAGTGTGACCTTTACCATTTAGTAGACTAAAGGTCAAGATCACTGTGTAGTATGAACTTTACCATTTACGACTATTGGACTGCAATGCGGAATTTATGTATCACAAACATCTCTTGTTTCAGTTACAAGAAAGGTTAGTGACGAGTAATGTACCTAATGAAATCCCTAGTCCGGTGAAAACCACATCATTGCCATCACTTGATGACATCAAGGATCCTGAAGAAAAGGTAAGCCTTTATATCACTGTTAAAAAATTTACAAGATCAGCTCAATTTGAGTATGAGTACTAGCACTGAAAATTTTCTCTGAGTACCAGCGAGTAGCCAAGTACTGAAAAATCAGTACTTGTACTCATAACACTTGAGTACTTGATGACAAGTATAACAGGGTTGCCAGCAGGGAAATTTGATTTTTTTTCAAAGTCAGTGAAGCGTCAGGGTATTCTGGATCATGGTCTGAAAAGTAAAATTTAAAAAAAGTCAGTGAAAAGTAAGGGAAAAATGAAATTCTCGGTTGGTATTTTGTGACTTTGACAGTCTTCCTTTTTATGCTCCCCCGATAATTCGGGGGAGCATATTGTTGCCGCTTTGTTTGTCCGAAGTTCCGTAGTTCCGTCGTTCTGTCGTTCAGTCGTTCCAAGCAAATATTTTTGTCCGGAGCCTATCTCAAAAAGTATGTGAGGTATCATCATGAAACTTCATAGGTGGAAAGATCTCAATGAGTAGAAGTGCAGTGCTCAAGAACCGCAACTCTACATAACCTATTTTTGGAGTTATTGCCCTTTGTTTTTTTTCATACTTACTTTTTGTCCGGAGCCTATCTCAAAAAGTATGTGAGGTATCGTCATGAAACTTCATAGGTGGATAGATCTCAATGAGTAGAAGTGCAGTGCCCAAGAACCGCAACTCTACATAACCTATTTTTGGAGTTATTGCCCTTTGTTTTTTTTTCATACTTAGTTTTTGTCCGGAGCCTATCTCAAAAAGTATGTGAGGTATCATCATGAAACTTCATAGGTGGATAGATCTTAATGAGTACAAGTGCAGTGCTCAAGAAACACAACTCTACATAACCTATTTTTGGAGTTATTGCCCTTTGTTTTTTTTCATACTTTATTCATACTTAATTCTTGTCCGCGCCATAACTCCAACAGTATTTGAGATATCAATTTGAAACTTCATAGGTGAATATATCTAAATGAGTAGAAGTGCAGTGCTTAAGAACCACAACTCGACATAACCTGTTTTTTGAGTAATTGCCCTTTGTTATTTTTCATACTTTATTCATACTTAATTCTTGTCCGGGCCATAACTCCAACAGTATTTGAGATATCAATTTGAAACTTCATAGGTGAATTTATCCCATCGAATGGCAGTGCAGTGCACAAGAACCATGACTCTTCATTACAATTTTTTTTAGTTATTCCCCTTTGTAATTTTTCATTCCTTATTCCTGTCTATGCCATAACTCAACAGTATTAGAGATATCAATTTGAAACTTCATAGGTAAATAGATCTCATTGAGGGAAAGTGCAATGGCTAAGAACCATAACTCTCTTTTGCATATTCTGGAGTATTTTTTCTGTGACAAACATCCTATGGGGAGCATCACCCGTCACTGACGGCTCTTGTTTTTGGAAAATATTGTGCAGTGATTTTTTCTTACATAGAATACCTCAATATTTATGTGATAAAACTATTTCTTGTATATGATCTACATGTTGTGATTTCACTTACAGATTCAGCAACTAATGAAGTACCTGAAAGCTGAGAAAGCTTCGAGAATGGATCTGGAAATGTTTGTTGCTGTGATAAATACACAAAAGAATACCTTACAAGATGAATCAGATAATATTAGAAGTGAACTGAAAGAAGGTGGGTACCGTAACACAGGGAAACTGTTTCATCCATTTTAACGACTTTCAAGGCTTTCACTAGGCTCCAAAAGTGAAGAGTCAAAATGACTCCTGACTCTTAATTTTCAAGGGTCACTAAAAGATTTGTAGAAAATTTGTATTAGAAGTATAGTTAATTTGACTCTTCACCGTAAATTTTGAAGAGTCAAAATAGGCACTTTTGTCAAATTCAAGAGTCAAAATGCAGTTTCAAGAGTCAAATGAAAGCCCTGACTTTTAATCATTTTTTCCGACTACCTTTATGAACACAAAGGTAGCTCAGCCCCCATTTTCTCAAGCAACAGAAGTGGAAACTTCAACTATTGAGTGTTGTTTTGATAAAGTATTATTAGTCCCCTACCAGTGGTTTGCCATCAGTCCGTCGTCTGTCTGTCAGTCCACCAAGAAATCTATATCCTGCCATAACTCAAACATGTCCAATTATCATTTGATTTGGACAAAAATCGTGGTTGCTATGGATACGGAAATGCTGGAAATAGTGAAAATACTTCAAAATCGGGATCCTGCCATAACTCAAGTACAAAATGTAGTTTTCAAGCTAGGTTTACGAAACTTGTTATGTGGATAGAAACCAATAATTAGATTATGTATATCTAGAAAAATATTCAGACAACTGTTGTGGTTGCCATGGCAACCTGAAAACCAGGTAGGGGACTTTTGTATTGCTTGCAATTTCTAATTACTTGTTTATTTGACCGTTGATTTCAGTATGTAATATATTGGATGAAGAAAAGCGAGCACACAACCAGTTAAAGGAGACTTGGACGATGGCTAATGATCAGTTTTTAGAATCTCAGAGACTTATGATGATGGACATGAGACGGATGGAAAACTTGCTGTCAGCGGAACAACAAAGATTGTTAGCAGGTAAAACTAAGCTCCACATCTGTCGTTCCACTAGGGAAGAGCTGTTATCAATAGTCGTAAATGGTAAAGGTCACACTACACAGTGATCTTGACCTTTTACCTACTGACTTCAAAATCAATAGGGGCCATCTTCTGTTGCATGGCAACCTCCATGTAATGTTTGAAAATCCTAGGACATAGCATTCTTGGGTTATTACACTGAAACCATAAAAATGTATCAACAAAACTTTGAGCGGATCGTTGATTGATTCATAATTTGAAATACTACTCTGAATAATGTAAAGAGTTTGTATATTATAGTGTCATCCCTATTGATAGGGCCATCCGATTTGACTCATGAGACACCTATCTTTTTTGCTCACAGTGCCTCTCGAATCCCTTCTTGTATTGCCTGGCAACTGGCTGAGATGGGTCTACGGTAACCATTATTTAACAAGCTGGTGGCTCATAAACCAATCGCCTCAGTTCTAACCTGACTTCTGCTGAGATTTGAACCTTCGACCTCCCGGTACGAAGGCGGACGCCCTAACCGCTTGACCATGTTTAATAAATCAAAGCCCCTTAATTTTTCAGAACAACAAAAGAAAGATCATGAAAGAGAAGCTCAACAGAAAAAGGTGAAAGATTTAGAAGAATTACGTCAACGTCAACTTAAAGAACAAGAAATGCTTAAAACTAGAGGTACTGGTATGGTTTTTTTTCATTTTTATGCTCAAGCAACTACTAATGCAGGACGCATGTAGTGATTGCCTGTCCATCCATTAATCCAAAAATGTAAAAATAAATAAAGTCTCTTATTCTGTAAATGTGTAGCGCTATTTTACTGTAAGAAAAAGGCCTAATAGCTCTAAAAAATCAGGGGGAAATGATGGAAAAGTCAGGGAAATTTGTCTTAGAATATTTGTGGAAACCCTGTTGACGGTGTTTGTTTGTCAGATTTCTCTGAAGCTATACATGATTTCTTGGTGCTAAGCTTAGTTGTGCACATTTTAAGGGTTTTTGTCAGAATTATGACCGTTGTCAAAAATCCTTTCATTTTTTTCTCTTCTTTTGCAGAAGCTTCAAAGCAAGTTGAGGAATCTTCTAAAGTAAGTTTATACAAATAATGCATGTGACTTTTCACACTTGTTCACTTATAATTCAGGTCTGGTAGTTAACAATCAATTCCAAACCTGAAAATCTTGGTTTCAAAGCCTGAAACTCCACTTTCCAATATAGACAAAGTAGGAAACTTCAGGATTCAAAAACCTGAAATCAGGCACAAGCCTAAAAATACTAGGCCTTCATTGACCCCTTAATTAAAATATTGTACCTTGACTCCTCATCTCTTCCCTTGAAGGTGGAGGTCATTGGCCAATAAAGCAGGAATAGAATTGATTGACCATGCACTATCACTGTCTCAGTTGAACACACAAAAAAATTGACTCCTGATGGGACCCAAACATACAATATGACATACATACATACCCCCACCCATCTTTGATGAGGGAATCTATTACTTTTCTGTCTGTCTGTTATTGCTTTTCTCATGTCTGTCTATCAAGTCATTTTCGTTCTATAAGTCAAGACACTTTGCCCTAGGAACTACAAAGTTTGACTGAAGTAGATGACCCCTATTGATTTTTCAAAGGTCAAGGTCACGGTGACCTGCATAGATTGTTCTGCTTCATGCTTGTCGCAGGCATTATATCTTTTTATTGGATTATTTCATTAAAGGTTATAATTTACCTATAAGCTTTATTACTCAACATTTGGAAAGGTCAACAATTCTTTCATGTGAAAATTTTACATATTGAATAAGATGGACTGATAATTTTTAGCTCACCTGACCACAAAGTGGTCATGGTGAGGTTTTGTCATACCGAGATGTCCGTCTTCCGTCGTGCGTCCGTCAACAATTTCTTCAAACGACTTCTCCTCCTAAACCGCTTGGCCAAATTTGATAAATCTTAACAGGAATGTTCCTTGGGTGGACCTCTACCAAAGTTGTTATAAAATTTCCGGTCTGTCGCATAACTAGGTCACACAGGCTAAAATTAGATTTTCAAAAAGGAAACTTTAAAAATCTTCCTCTCTGAAACCATAAGGCCTAGAGCTTTCATATTTGGTATGTAGCATCACCTTGGGGTCCTCTACAAAGATTGTTCAAATTATGCCCCTGGGGTCAAAATTCGCACAGCCCCGGGGGGCCCGTAGTTTTACATAGAGTTATATAGGGGAAACCTTAAAAAATCTTCTTCTCCGAAACCGCTTGGCCCAGGGCTTTCATATTTGGTATGTAGACTCAGCTAGAGGTCCTCTACAAAGATTGTTCAAATTATGTCCCTGGGGTCAAAATTGGCCCCGCCCCGGGGGCCCTTAGTTTTACATAGAGTTATATAGGGAAAACCTTAAAAAATCTTCTTCTCCGAAACCGCTTGGCCAAGGGCTTTCATATTTGGTATGTAGACTCAGCTAGAGGTCCTCTACAAAGATTGTTCAAATTATGTCCCTGGGGTCAAAATTGGCCCCACCCGGGGGCCCTTAGTTTTACATAGAGTTATATAGGGGAAACCTTAAAAAATCTTCTTCTCCGAAACCGCTTGGCCCAGGGCTTTCATATTTAGTATGTAGACTCAACTAGAGATCCTCTACAAAGTTTGTTCAAATTATGTCCCTGGGGTCAAAATTGGCCCCACCCTGGGGGTCATCATTTTACTTAGACTTATATAGGAAAAACATAAAAAAATCTTCTTGTCTAAAACTACAATGCCTAAGAGCTTTGATATTTGGTATGTAGCATCATCTAGTGGTCCCCTACCAAGATTGTGCAAATTATGCCCCTGGGGTCAAAATTGGCCCAGCCCCGGGGTCACCATTTTACATAGACTTATATAGGGAAAACATATTAATATCTTCTTGCCTAAAACTACACTGCCTAGAGTTTTGATAATTGGTATGTAGCATCATCTTGTGGTTTTCTACCAAGATGTTCAAATTATTCCTTTGGGTGAAAATTGTGCCGGGTTTATAATCAGGTGAGCGATATTGGGCCATCATGGCCCTCTTGTTTTAGAAACATATTAATAATGCTACATCTGCAAGATCGTAAATTGTCTTGCGGTAACTGTACCAGTTCATGGTTGTCACTTTTATTACAGAAGCAGAAGAAGAAGGATGGAAAACTTGTAGAAAGATTATTACCTTCCCATGATCGAAGTTCTTCAAATGTGTCCATAAATTCTGTCGGATCTGCAGATTCTTTCATTTTTGACGACAGTTTAGCAGACTCTTCTTTAAAGAAATCTCTTTCGGATCTTGAGTTGAATTCATTGTCTGAACAGGAATTTCTCGACAGTGGCGCTCACGAAACGAAATCTTTGAGCGAAGTGGATAATTTAACTATTAGAATAAGCCCAGAAAAAGTGATAAATTTACCGTCTTTAACGGAGGCACAGGTTAAAGCTATAACTGGTAGGTTGATCTGATTATATTGTGCCGATCCATGGTTACTGTAATCATTTTGATAGGTGCATATTGCGAGATGGGGCACATATTTTTGCTGAAGAAATATCTTTATTTTGTTCATTTAATATTTTATATGCTGTAAGTAGTCTTAATACTTTGAAGGTCTTCATCCATGAGCCGCAGAAGTGTTATTAGGGCCAAAATAAATTTTCTAAGGTTTCAAATTTTGATGAGTTATGAACTTTGTAAATTTAAGATTTTCCTCATATTTCATCTTTTGTGCTTTATTACTTAGATTATATAATTCAAATGAAACTTTCTAGTATTATTGTCGGTGACAATATGCATATTTGCAGACATCGAAATTAGCTTTTGAATTTTACAAGCCATTCCGGTTAGTAATCCTTCATAAAGTAACTACTTCTCAATCTATGGAAAAAGTTACACGCCCGAAAAGAAAATCAGCCAAAAATTACTCGCCATGGCCTTCAGGTGAGTGCTAATTTCGATGACTGTATTGTAGAAAAGTCACCAAAGGGCAACAACTCTAGCTTTACTTTATTATTATAGATCCTACTCCTGAGAACGAGGCTAGGAAGACGTTACTAGCTAGTGCTAAATCTAAAACAGATAATGTATCACTACAGGGTAAACGATTGGTTAGTGATAAGGAATGGAAGTTAATGCAAGAGGAGGTAAGTTCTGTATAGTCCGGAGAATTTGACACGATCCCGACCTTTTAATTAGCATAGTTCAATAGTCGATATCTTGCCTATATTTATAACCCCGGTTGTTTGTTTTCGTAATCGATGAGTATCACAAAGACGCTCGCGATTAAAACAGATATTGCACGATTTGCTTGCAGAAGTTGATACATTCAAAGCAAGAACCTTGTTATATATTCATGCATAAAGGTCAAGATCATGTCAAATTCATCAAGCTATATACTGTAAAATCATTAATTTTCTGGGGGCATTATTTTTCGTGGATTTCGTGGTTCACCTTTAACTATGAAATCAACTCCCATTGAACAATGATTTTGACCCTTGTATTTATTTCCTGAAATTATGCAAATTCCTTTTATTAACATCCCATCGAAATGCTCATTAAAAAGTCATTTAAATAACCAAAACCTCAAAATTTTGTCCCATCGAAATTAAATGATTTTACAGTATTATCAAATCTGTCCCTAATCTCCCAAAACATCTCAAATTGAGATTTTAATTTTTAGTCAAATCAGGATGTGAATTTGAGACAAATTAGGGGCCTTATTCACCATTGTTGTAAGTCTAAAATTCAGACTTAGACTTAGAGATTTCATTATTCATAATCACTGGCATTTCTTTGAAATTAGATTTAACCATGTGAAATTTTCTCTGACAATTTGTTGTTACTCACTGAACATGTATACCAATTTATATCAAAATCGGTACATTTATAACAACATGAGAGCGAATAGAATATTTGACAATGTAAAGTCTAAGTCTATGTTTTAGACTTAACAACGTTGGTGAATAAGGCCCCTGAAGTTAAAGCTCTTAAAGTTTTACTTTAATAAACTAAGAGCAAACCCTATTTCTGGTTTGTATAATAAATTAAGATTTTGGTATTGTTTACATAACAGTACCCACTACTTATACTGTAAAATCATTAATTTTTGTGGGGGATTTAATTTCGTGGATTTCGTGGTTCTTTAATCCCAACGAACATTGATTTTGACCCTTGATTTATTACCTGAAATGCAAATCCACGAATTCAAGTCCCAACGAAATTGTCTTTTTTACCAAAACCACGAAATTTGTCCCAACGAAATTAAATGATTTTACAGTTAGTTGATTTATAATACACAATCTGATGAACTCTGATTTGCATACTTATGTATATAATATAGTACACATTTCTCATTGTTCAGTTACGGGCAGCCAGGGAGAAGCTTGGTAGACCATGTGATATGTGCAATAATTACGAAGCTCAACTACAAACAGTACAAGATGATTTGAAGAGTGAACGAGCCAAACTTCGGTCACAAGAACGTGAATCTAACGCTGAGAAGAAGACGATTACTAGTCAGAAAGAATGTATTGTTGAACTTGAGACTCAACTGAAAGAGTCTGCTACTAGTACTTGTGAAGAGGTGGGTTCAGAAGATAATTTTCTTACTTTAAATTCAAATTTAATTTCGGTTACACAGTCAGTAAGGTCGCGGTCACCTTAGTGCTAGAGGCTGTTAATGTTGGGGTTGTGGGTTCGTATCCCACCCAACCGGGTGTGGGTTTATGTACAAATTTTCAAAATTTAATTGCGGTTTTGTATACTGTAAATCCTGAAGAATGCGCAATGCTGAATTGTTAATTGATAAAATATAATTTACATCCGTAAATATCACACAAAAAGTTACCAATTTTCGAGAGCTTTTTTCAGCAGTTCAGCCGTTCAACCACCTTTCGACATTTTAACTTCCCAGTGTAACACATGTTACAAGCATAATTATGTTGATTTAAATAATTTGAGATTTAATTCAATTTTCACTTGATGCCATCGATTGTTGATTGACCTAAGTGAAAAGAGACAATTGCAGCCTTATGTCCTACTGGGGACAAGGAGGATTAAGTAAGTAAGTTAGTTGAAGTGGTTGTTGCTCTACAGAGGTTGCACTGTATTTATTTACTAGTTTTACTGTATTGTACTTTTTGTATTGTGTAGATTGGTACGTTGGTAAATAAAGTAAAAGAGTGTGAGAGATATCTGACAGAATTACGACAGCAACATACAACAACACAGTTAGAACTACAGGATAGTGTGGTAAGATTTACTCTTTTAAATGTATACAGTCTTAACTTTTTGTCTTAATCAAAGTACTGAAAGTACTGACAGGCTGGCGAACTGCTAAGGAACAATAGCTTTTCAAGTAATATAACATCAAGTTGTTTTCTAAGTGGAAAGAGAGGTAAGTGCTGGACTCAACAAAAAAAAAAATTAAAAAAAATTTTTTTTTGGAGAAGCCGTGATTCGATCGCTGGACCTTAGCATCAGAAAATTACTAAGCGAGTTGCTCATCCACTCGACCACGATTTCGTTGAAGAATACTGACCTAAATAATTTAACATAAAATCATTTATGCGCGCGCTATATATCGCGTTCGTAACGCGTAGTATACGAACGCGTAGTAATAATCATCAACGCCTTTAAACACCTTTTCTTTTAATTTCATACAATTTCCTTCCATTTCAATATTACAATCGAACAGAATAAATGAAACAAGGAAAGTTGAATGTTCTTATCTTGCAAAACTGATTAACGAGGAGGAACTATTTGCATTGGGTGTATAGATTCTGTGTTGTCAGTTTCAGGAGTAAATTCATCTTAGTGGATTTCATTTTTTAGGATTGTAATAGTCTGGCGCAAATTGCCAGCCTAAAAACCATGTTGCTTTATGCCTTGGTCCCACTCATTATTTTGCCTCGTTGATGTATTCCGGATTTAAATAAATAAGCTTCAGGAGTCAATGGAAACAGGGATATCCCACTACCACAAGGCTTCCCCCAGACCTCGAGGACCCTTTTCCCGATGGCTTCTTTTATTAAATCATGAGTACATCGCCAATGCAAAAAAGTCTTAGTGGGGCCAAGGTGTAAGTCTTAAACAGGGTTTCTACAGTCAAATTTTGAGTTAAAATATTTGTGGGAACCCGGTTAGACAATAACATTGTACTATCATATTATGGAATAAAATATTTGTACCTGTAATTCATAGTCAACACAGTGTCCCTTAAAAAATCTAAAATACCACCCGTGACCATCAAGATTTTTAGTGAAGGGTAGCATCTTCTTCCAAAACTGTTGCTAGCATATTGTAAAAAATAGTATAAAATGACCAAAATGACCCCTGGTTTGTATCCCTGAATCACATGAGTACTGTCTGCAATACTCTAGTATTTGTTTAAAAAAGTACTCGGTAATCACTTGAGTACCAAATTTAAAATACTCAAGTACTCCTTGAGTACTGATGCTCAGTAGTGGACCCATCCCTGTACCCCGATATGCATAATTTATATACCACATTGATATTTTCTTTCAGAAACAATTGTCATCAGAGAGAATGGATGTACAGAAGGAGGTAAGCTACATCTTGTTGGTATATCACTTTTACATTATATCTATATTGAATGATTTGTGCAGGAGTTATGGCCCTTTGGAGAAACATTTGTTTGTGTCAAAAACCCATTTAGTTATCATGGTTTTGTATAAAATTTCCAGACACAAGCTCAATGTTAAAAGGTTGATGGATGATGTGCAATCCTTACTGATCAGAGTATAAAATAATAATAATACAAAAATATGTAACCAAACTTATTAATAATATTAGATACTAATAATAATAAGTTTGCTTACATGGTTTTGTGTATTAGATTGTTACCAACTGACTCATTTTATTGCTCAAAGTAAGACTACATGAAACAGTATACCCAGCATTGTTTCAATCAGACTGTCCACATGCCTCTCAGGTGTATTGAATGGACTTATATAAAATTTCCCCGCGTTGAAATAACAGCAGTACTCATGGAATCGATACACTGGGTACAAATCTGTATACACAAGTGCACATATTGATATTTGACTATTTTACAGTATTTTTAAAAGTTCACTATTTTACATTAATATTCCACTCATTTGCATTAAAAGTTCACTATTTTACATTAATATTTCACTATTTTACATTAAAATTTCACTATTTTACATTAAAATTTCACTATTTTACATTAAAATTTCACTAGTTTCTTTAATCAGTTCACTATTTTACATTAAAATTTCACTATTTCACATTAAAATTTCGTTATTTTACATTAAAATTTCATTATTTTACAGCTGGTGAGATTACAAGAGGAGAATGATTCATTACAAGGCAAGCATTCCAAACATGCAGGACAACTACAGAATGAAGATATCAACTTACCCAATAATCTTGATGTAAATATCTCATATTTCTTTCTTTATGGTTTGTAATCAACAGTGATTTCTGTGAACCGAATGAAACAGTATGTGTGCCAATAATGGTGAATTGGGATAATTTAGCGCAAAGATTTGTAAAGTTAGGAATTTTTTAAAACTTTATTTTTGTTATTACGGCTATTAATTATTCATGATTTACTTTTTAGCTCACCTGTCAGATAACGACAAAATGAGCTTTGGTAATCATTCTTCATCTGTCATCAGTCTGTCATCCATCTGTTTATCAGTTGTCTGTCTGTCAACAATTGACTTATGTACACTCTAGAGGCAACAGTTTTGATCCAATCTTCATTGAACTTGTGCAGAATGTTGTCCAAGAGCGACATATTGGGGAAAATACCCAATTGATTTTCTAAAAATAGATTTCGAGAGGTGGAAGTAAGTAAAAGCAATACCAATTTGAAGTATAGATTTGAATTGAATAAATATCCAAATAACATTTGTCAAAACCCAAATCAAAATTGAAACTTGGGTTAAAATTATCTGTAGCTCCACCCTGTATCATGCAAGTTTTAAGGCTTGACTTCTTGTTTTTGTAGGATATGCAGTTGTTATTGTTGAAGTACCGTGAGGAGATTATTCAAGCTAAGGTTGCCAAGGAACATACAGAGGAAACATTAAAGAGTCAAATTATGTTCCTTAAAGATCAGGTAGTATCTGAACAACAGGAGAAATCTACAATGGAGGAAACATTGAATCAAGACATCAATTCTCTACAAGAAAGATTAGGTTAGTTTCAATTTTAGTGTCATTTATTACATATGTTTATAGGGTTTTATTTATATATGTCCCTCACAGTGTTAGTTACAAACTACAAAACCATGTCAGCCCCAATTTGTAGTTGTTAAAGCAATATAATTATGACAAATTTAAATTTGAACAAATGTGTATGATTTCCGTAATTGCTTTGATAAAAACAGTACTCAGGTGTAAAGATAAAATAAAATTATAATTTCAAGAATTTCAAGAATAAGTTAATGTAAGACAAAGAAATATGTGAACAGTTACAGATATATGCTCTTTGCTCTTGTGGTTATACCCCCACCATCTTTAAATATCATAGATGAGACACGTCGGTTGGGCAGCCGGTACACCAAATAGTTTCCGTTTTACAACTCGAAAATGCTTTGCCCTAGGAGTTTCAAACTTTATATTTGGGTTGACCAGCAACAATAGATGACCCCTATTGATTTTGAGGTCAGTAGTTCAAAGGTCAAGGTCACTGTGACTTTTACCGTGTCTGGCTATTGACATGCCATTGGGGTATACATGTTTTACAAACATCTCTTGTTTCAATAGAAGGTCAAAGTTTTTGCCCGAAACTGGCCCAACTGCTATCTGTGCTATTACTTGCAGACTTAGCCAAACTGTCACATGGTATGTCTACCATGGTATGTGATATGTAAGAAACGAATTATGTGTAAAGCTACAGATACGCCCTCTTTAAGCGATCATCGGGAATTCGTGATTTACGTGTCATGAAAGAGGCATAATTTCTGTATTCTGTAGTTGAAGAAAATAACTTGAGAAATGGCAAAGTTATGGTCAATTTAGTCTGTTTTGAAGGAATGTCTTAATAAAGACGGAGTTAAATATGGAATCTATGTGGTTGAAGGCCTCTTATTTTGCACAAATTGTTGACCCCATCTGATTTTTCTGATTTTAAATTTGGCTCCGTTGACATTCCTGAAGTGATCCTTACTTTCTGTTAAAATATGACTTATTTTCTGTGTGTAGCCATACATGATAGCATCAAATCCGAACTAGAACGAGAATCATCAGTGAGGGCCGAGGCAGAGACTAGGATACGTGAGATGGAACAGGTGTTGAAAAACCAGCAAGCTAAGTCCAAACAGCTGATTGGTGGATTAGGGAAACAGTTAGAGGAACAGTCCAATGCTAGGGTAATTGGGTTATTGTAGTAAGCGGCACATGCACACAGTTTCATCGATTTAATAAACTTGCATGAAAAAAGGAACTATTGTCCTTTTAGAACTAATAATATTAAGAAGGCCGCTCAGCTGTCAAAATCTCAACCAAAGGAAGATGCAATCCTAATATCGATTTTACTGGTACCCCAACTGCATGCTCCAATACGCTTACGCGGTGGGAACAGTTCTCGATTTAAATGTTGTTCAAAGTAAACCATTCTCGATTCAAATATTATTCAAAGTATTTGGTTATCAGCACGCAAGCATATTGGAGCGCGCATGTCGGGGTGCTGGTAAATGGATATTAGGATTGCATCAGTTCCATTTTCTTCAACTTGCATGCATCACTGATTAAAATGTTTGAGATATAACAACCATGTAGCTGTGCTTTGTTGCATAATGAAATATAGGCAGGAGTTTGAGTGAGAAATTAAATCCAGGTTTTCAATGAATTGAAGGTATGTTGATTACAAAGTAACTATGGAGTCCTAAGACTAGGGTTAGCTCCCTGACTATATGTACATCATTTTACAGACAAAATAAAATAGTACCAATGCGTCACTCACTTGACGCTCAGCTCTTATTGTGAAAAATAGAATTATCAATGAGGTGCCTGGAATGATTAATTGATTTTGTTTCATATCAACTAGAAATAATTTAGTAATTTATAGTTTTATATATTTTTTGCCTTGTAGACTCAATTAGAGAATGAAGTTCACTCGATGAAAGTGAAGACTCAATCACTACAGACTGATTTAGACAACAGTGAAGCTGTACAAAGAGACTTTGTGAAACTCTCACAATCACTTCAGGTATCATAGTTTCTCAATTCAGGGGTCATATAATTTCGTAATAATCGGGCAATACCCTACACTAGAAATAATAATTTTTTCTGTACAAACTAAAAGTTATTTTGATGACCCTGATGAAGGCTTAGTGATAAGCCGAAATGTTGGTAAAATAAAATAGATAAAATACACCCGTTGTCAGTTGTTAGCACTACATACTTTTTTATTGGTTTCAATAAAAGTTATTTTGTGAAAAAAATCAAACAATTGACAAAGTTATGACCGTTTGAAGTTCAGACTTCCATACTCACATCAATTTTAACAATAAAACAATGTTTGAAACTATATAAAGGTGTATAGATGTTTACAAATAGCACCTGAAACAGACTTGCCACTTGTTTCATGATTGGGTATTATGCCTCAGTAGGACCCCCCTGGCAATTAGCTACGGCTGTGGTCTTGTGGGGTATAGGTAACCTGGCAATCAAGGTTCAATGTCTCCTTTTAAACCACTGGCCAGATTTAAATGGAACTTCATGAGTACTAAGTGCATATTATCTTACAGCCCTGGGAGACATACTCTATATTTTTGCGTCAAAAACTCTTCTTGTTTTGTACAAACAATATCTTAAAAAGTCCTTAAAATTTATATCAGGTTTAAAGTCTTTTATTAAAATTTACATCAGACTCAAGACCTTTAATTTTATTATGAAAATTTATATCATGTTCTGAAACTTTAACCTATTCTTGAAAAATATTAATTGATATCAGCATTAAGCACCTTTTAATTCTATTCTTAAAATTCATATCAGGGTCAGCAAGCTGCCAAGTACAGAAAACATTAAATACATCTGATCCCATCTATTATCAAATTTATACCTGGCCCCGATCTCTCTAAACATCTCAATCTGAGCTTGATCTCATCTCAAATGTTTCCATGTGCCATTTACTGGTAGATGAATTCCTTCGGAATCTGGATTCAAAATTTGCATCACAAAACCAAAAGCATTGTTCTTAGTTTATTACAGTAAAATATTTAGAGCTTTAACTTAAGATTTATCTTATATTAAGACACTGACTTGAGCTAAATCTCAATTTGAGATGAGATTTCTACTTGAGATGTTTCGTGAGATCAACCACGAGTACCTTTAACTCTTGTTTGTTTGTATAGATACAATTAGAACAGATCCGACAGTCAGAGACGGAGGTACGATGGCAGAATGAAGACGACGTGGATGATTGCCATTCATGTAAACAATCCTTCTCTGTTACCAAACGCAAGGTAAAAGTCAGATACAGTTATTTCATGTTTGATATAAATTTTAAAACTAAAACCCCATAAAAAGTTTGCTAAGTTTGCCGCTGGTGTGAGGTAACATTGTTTTATCTGATTAGCATAGCCTGAATAAGCCTTGATAGAGAAACACCATTTCACTTGCCTCAAACTACCTGCCAACTGAATATAAACATCAATTATTAATGACAATAAAAGAGAAAAGTATAAAAACTGAATGAGATAACTTCCAGTTAGAAATGGTTGAAATGTAAAAAAAGTAAAAGATGAAAATAACTTTCTGGTATCATTGATATATCTTGGCCACTGACTGCTTGAGTCAGGGTCACACTATGGAAGGCTAACCTATTCCACTCACTATTACACTGGATGGTGGTATGGGGAAAGAAAGAAATCTTAAAACAGTTCTAAAAAAGAGTTAGCTTTGTTGGTGTGGAGACTATTCTGGTGCATATGTCGTGTTGACCTAGTTGGGACTTCTAATCTAAATACTTGATGAGAGAGGTGCATGCAGGATTATTATAAATCTTGTAGTAGAAAACCAGTTTGGAAGGCATCTGTTTTCAAGGGAGTTCCATTGTCTGTTCTCAAGGATCCATCGTTAGGCTAGTTTATTCTGAAGGTCTGATACACTGGTATATCGTGATTTTTCGACCCATCTAATATCCGTTGTGGGAGCGGTGGCCTAGAGGTAGGGCTTGCGCTTCCGGAGTTCAAACGCATCTTTATATATATATTCTTCTTATCTTTTGTTTCAGCATCATTGTCGACATTGTGGTAAAGTGTTTTGTTCAGACTGTATAACTAAGACTGTAAATAGTGGGCCGAAGATGCGGCCGGCCAAAGTTTGTGATGTATGTCATACGATACTTGTGAATGATGCAACGCCGTATTTCAGTACAGAACCTCCACACACTCCAGATTGAACTCTTGCTTAAACCCCTTTGTCATGTCTTATCATTGTATTATCTGTTACTGTAAAATCATTTAATTTCGTTGGGACGAAATTTCGTGGTTTTGATCAAAAAGGCAATTTCGTTGGGACTCGAATTCGTGGATTTTGATTTCAGGTAATAAATCAAGGGTAAAAATTAATGTTGGTTGGGATATAAGTTCGTGGTTTAGGTGAACCACAAAATCCACGAAATTTAATCCCCCACGAAAATTAATGATTTTACAGTAAATGTATTATAGAATATGGACCACTTAACTTTAACAATTAACTTAACTTGAAATAGTCAAATGTGACGCTTCACAGAACAGACTGCCAGTTTAGCATCCGGTTGAAGTTCAGTATGATAATTACGATATGAAACAACCACAAAGTTGCTTTTATTTGGTTATGGATGTGAATCAAGATTTGAGACATTGACCCACATTATGCATTTAAACATTCACCTTTTAATAAAATAAACCAACATACCAGTATCGGGTTTGATGCTTAAAAATTGGCAAATATAAAGGACAACAAATCAAGTGGAAGAAAACATAGTTTGTTCCTGTTATAACTAATATTTTTCTCCTCAGTCAGTATTTCCTCGGGGAAAAAAATTAGCCTTCATCGTTTTTCCCCTCTAGTCTATTGTGTTATATTTTTTCATGTAGTGGATTTTTCTTCTTTCTTTTTTTTAAAAATATATAATTCCAATCGTTCTCGTTTTTTAGCTCACCTGAGCACGAAGTGCTCACTGGTGAGCTTTTAGGATAGGTGGCTGTCCGGCGTCCGTCGTCGTCCGTCGTCGTCCGTCGTCGTCCGTCAACAATTCCTTTAAATGACTTCTTCTCCTAAACCAATTGATGGAATTTAACCAAATTTCACAGGAATGATCCTTGGGTGGTCCTCTTTCAAAGTTGTTAAAAAATTTCCGGTCTGTCGCATAACTAGGTCACACGCTAAAAATAGATTTTCACAAAGGAAACTTTAAAAATCTTCTTCTCTGAAACCGTAAGGCCTAGAGCTTTCATATTTGGTATGTAGCACAACCTTGGGGTCCTCTGCAAAGATTGTTCAAATTATGTCCCTGGGGTCAAAATTGGCCCCGCCCCAGGGGCCCTTAGTTTTACATAGAGTTATATAGGGGAAACCTTAAAAAATCTTCTTCTCCAAAACCGCTTGGCCCAGGGCTTTCATATTTGGTATGTAGACTCAGCTAGAGGTCCTCTACAAAGATTGTTCAAATTATGTCCCTGGGGTCAAAATTGGCCCCGTCCCGGGGGCCCTTAGTTTTAAATAGAGTTATATAGGGGAAACCTTTAAAAATCTTCTTCTCCGAAACCACTTGGCCCAGGGCTTTCATATTTGGTATGTAGACTCAGCTAGAGGTCCTCTACAAAGATTGTTCAAATTATGCCCCTGGGTCAAAATTGGCCCCGCCCCGGGGGCCCTTAGTTTTACATAGAGTTATATAGGGAAAACCTTAAAAAATCTTCTTCTCCGAAATCGCTTGGCCCAGGGCTTTCATATTTGGTACGTAGACTCAGCTAAAGGTCCTCTACAAAGATTGTTCAAATTATGCCCCCAGGGTCAAAATTGGCCCCGCCCCGGGGGCCCTTAGTTTTACATAGAGTTATATAGAGAAAACCTTAAAAAGTCTTCTACTCCGGAATTGCTCGGCCCAGGGCTTTCATATTTGGTATATAGACTCAGCTAAAAGGTCCTCTACAATGTTTGTTCAAATTATTCCCCTCGGGTCAAAATTGGCCCCACCCTGGGGGTCACCATTTTACCTAGACTTATATAGGGAAAACATATAAAAATCTTCTTGTCTATAACTAAAATGCCTAAGAGCTTTGATATTTGGTATGTAGCATCATCTAGTGGTCCCCTACCAAGATTGTGCAAATTATACCCCTGGGGTCAAAATTGGCCCAACCCCGGGGGTCACTGTTTTACATAGACTTATTTAGGGAAAACATATAAGAATCTTCTTGTCTAAAACTACACTGCATAGAGCTTTGATATTTGGTATGTAGCATCATCTAGTGGTCCTCTACCAAGATTTTTCAAATTATGCCCCTGGGGTCAAAATTGGCCCTACTCGGGGGTCACCGTTTTACATAGACTTATATATAGGGAAAACATATTAATATCTTCTTGCCTGAAACTACACTGCCTAGAATTTTGATTATTGGTATGTAGCATCATCTTGTGGTTTTCTACCAAGATGTTCAAATTATTCCTTTGGGTGAAAATTGTGCAGGGTTTATAATCAGGTGAGCGATATAGGGCCATCATGGCCCTCTTGTTTAAAATAAAATATATAAAAAATTCCAACCTTCCTTGCTTATTTTCCTCTGCATGTTACAAGAAGCAAACAATATTGTTTTGTTTTGTGTAATAGAAAGATTAGAAAATAAATAGCGTTAAAACCAAAGTGACATCTACAGGAATGCTAAACTTTTGCTTTGTTTGATGTGCTGTGGTGTTCAGTAATAGTACAAACATACCGTATTCTTCCAAGTATTGCTTGCACTTTTGATCATCCCAGAATTGTGTGCAAAACCTGGATGCATCCATTTTACACTGTGTATGTTAAGACATTTCAAAGTCTTCAATTTCAGGAACAGCCCTATTGTTTTGTCCTGTTTTCACAATTTTTATGCACATTATCATTGATGAGGGGGTTTATTACATTGCATGTTAGTCAGTCCACTTGTTGACCAAATGGTTTCAGTTAAAAAAAACAAGCTTTATCATAGAATCTTGATTGAGGTTGGCCAGCAGTAGTAGATGATCCCTAGAGATTTTAAGGTCAGTAGATCAAAGGTCAAGGTCACATCTCTTGTTTGCATCTGACTTTTGCCTTGAATCTTTTCACATTTTTTGCGAGTGTCCAATAAACAGATGTGTGGAATACTCGGGTGATTACGGTACTTGTATGATTTTATTAACCAGGTTTTAGTGATATATCATACTGTACCTTTCAGTATTTGTTGTGGTTTTAAAGGTTACAGTAAAAAAGGTCATGGTATTGGACCTTGAAATTGACCTTGAAATGACCTTGAGATTTTGAAGTTTTAAGTTTTACTTGAGTCTGGTCTTATTCAGCTGGTCTAAATTTTGTGAGTTTGATGAGATTAATTTTAACTAAATTGTGGGTCAATTTTTGTGAAAATCTTTTTTTTCTGCAAATTTTAAGTCTAGCAATTTTGTTATTTGCTAAGTTATTTCTCTAGAAATTTATTTTTTGTGACATGTAAATTGGCGTTTAATTATTATTATTATAAAATGGTAGATCTAAAATCATGTAAATAAGCTTGTTTTATAAGCTTGGAGGATGTCAGAATCATGAATAAATGTAGTCAGAAAAATTTATGATGAATGATTTTTAGCTCACCTGAGCACGAAGTGCTCACTGGTGAGCTTTTAGGATAGGTGGCTGTCCGGCGTCCGTCGTTGTCAGTCGTCCGTCGTCCGTCGTCCGTCAACAATTCCTTTAAATGACTTCTTCTCCTAAACCAATTGATGGAATTTAACCAAATTTCACAGGAATGATCCTTGGGTGGTCCTCTTTCAAAGTTGTTAAAAAATTTCCGGTCTGTCGCATAACTAGGTCACACAGGCTAAAAATAGATTTTCACAAAGGAAACTTTAAAAATCTTCTTCTCTGAAACCGTAAGGCCTAGAGCTTTCATATTTGGTATGTAGCACCACCTTGGGGTCCTCTGCAAAGATTGTTAAAATTATGTCCCTGGGGTCAAAATTGGCCCCGCCCCAGGGGCCCTTAGTTTTACATAGAGTTATATAGGGGAAACCTTAAAAAATCTTCTTCTCCAAAACCGCTTGGCCCAGGGCTTTCATATTTGGTATGTAGACTCAGCTAGAGGTCCTCTACAAAGATTGTTCAAATTATGTCCCTGGGGTCAAAATTGGCCCCGTCCCGGGGGCCCTTAGTTTTAAATAGAGTTATATAGGGGAAACCTTTAAAAATCTTCTTCTCCGAAACTGCTTGGCCCAGGGCTTTCATATTTGGTATGTAGACTCAGCTAGAGGTCCTCTACAAAGATTGTTCAAATTATGCCGCTGGGGTCAAAATTGGCCCCGCCCCGGGGGCCCTTAGTTTTACATAGAGTTATATAGGGGAAACCTTAAAAAATCTTCTTCTCCGAAATTGCTTGGCCCAGGGCTTTCATATTTGTCATATAGACTCACCTAACGGTCCTCTACAAAGATTGTTCAAATTATGCCCCTCGGGTCAAAGTTGGCCCCACCCTGGGGTCACCATTTTACCTAGACTTATATAGGGAAAACATATAAAAATCTTCTTGTCAATAACTAAAATGCCTAAGAGCTTTGATATTTGGTATGTAGCATCATCTAGTGGTCCCCTACCAAGATTGTGCAAATTATGCCCCTGGGGTCAAAATTGGCCCAACCCCGGGGTCACCGTTTTACATAGACTTATATAGGGAAAACATATAAAAATCTTCTTGTCTAAAACTACACTGCATAGAGCTTTGATATTTGGTATGTAGCATCATCTAGTGGTCCTCTACCAAGATTTTTCAAATTATGCCCCTGGGATCAAAATTGGCCCTACTGGGGGGTCACCGTTTTACATAGACTTATATATAGGGAAAACATATTAATATCTTCTTGCCTAAAACTACACTGCCTAGAATTTTGATTATTGGTATGTAGCATCATCTTGTGGTTTTCTACCAAGATGTTCAAATTATTCCTTTGGGTGAAAATTGTGCAGGGTTTATAATCAGGTGAGCGATATAGGGCCATCATGGCCCTCTTGTTTTTCTATCCCATTACTTGTACTCATCTAATTTAAATAATCATGTGTTGTTCAAGTTATTATGTTTTTGGAAAACTGTTTTTATTTATTACCGTTTTATTACTAGTATTCTATTAATTTCTTGGACATTATGCAGAATGTGTTTTTTTGTCAGTTGGATAAGTCCAGCTGTAATAATGTTTCTGAAACTTGTTGCTCAAATATTCACTAACTGTAAAATCACTCACTTTTTTATCCACTGCAGCCATGTTACTATGATAGTAATTTCAGCTATCCCCCAACACATTGCACAATGTCCAATTTTAAACTTAATGATTCTTGAAATCTTTAACTTGTGTAAATTGTTCACAAGTTAAACGTTTCAAGACTTTGCGAAATTAAAATGAGACATTTTGTAAGTATAGTCCAGTTAGGATATGGTGACAGTGACGTCATCATTTATGTGTACCCAAAAGATTAAAACCATTGCTTAAATAGGTAGAGTTTAGTGTGGTATTGAACTGTAAGTATCATCCTTTATACTTGTTTTTCTACTGAAATAGTGGATTGTTCCACTACGTCACTGGATTTTTATCCTAACTGGACTGTACTTGTAACTAGGCAGAAGTGTTTGCAAATTGCTGAAATTACTTAAATTTTGATATGTTGAATATTCAGGCATTCAAATTGATCCAGTGAATAAAGAAAATTCAAGTAAAGCCTTACTGGACAGTTTTTGCCTGAACATTGTAATTTGTACTTCCGATTGAAATAAATGAGGCGTCAGGAGGTACCGGTGTACCGGGAACAGGGATTTCACGAATTTTTTAATTACTTTTCCGAAGCTTCACCTACACAATTCGGATCATTTTCACGATGTCTTACGATGCTCACTTATTAAATTGTGAGTACATCGTCGAGGGGTAAATGTGTAGTGGAACCTTGACTTTAGACTTTAGATTTCGCAACTCATCTGAATTTTTTGGCAAGGTTTAGGTACATTTCCTTTTTGTAAAATATAAGTTATGGATTTATTTCTGGGCATTTTATTATTTATTTATTGTCAAAAATGATGTAAACAATGTATAGCATTATAATACTGACTGTATAACCATTGTCTGAGATACTGAATGAGTATTTCTAGTGCACTATATTTATATACCAGTAAACTTTTGAATACTATTTTGAGTCTTTCTCTTGGAAAACAAGATGCATTGACATTTGTTATTACAAAACTGTACTATGTAATAGTGTTTTGTAATAGCTCTGAGATAAGTAAATGGCACATCGCTGGCTTAGAATGATTAGTAAGTAAGTAAGTTGTTAGTACAAAGTTGATAATTTGAGAAACCAAGAAAAACAATGACCAATGCAGTTTGGTCAACATGACTAGTTCGGATTTTCATGAAAATGGGTTCATAAGAAGCGCCTTGTGATGCAGATTTAAAACGTTTATACACTGATCAGTCTTATAGGATCGTAAGTACTTACGACCTTGTTCTAAGCCAGCTACATGTCTTACTACACTTACTTGATTCCTTTTTAAGTAGTTGAATCCTATAGAACTGTCTCATATACTGTAAAATCATTTAATTTCGTTGGGACGAAATTTCGTGGTTTTGGTAAAAAAGACAATTTCGTTGGCACTTGAATTCGTGGATTTTGAAGTGAACCACGAAATCCACGAAATTAAATTCCCCACGAAAATTAATGATTTTACAGTATTTGAAAATTATCAAGAGCTATGTTGAAATAACTTACTTAGTTGCTATTGAAACCAATTTCTGTGCATTGATCAAAATTTAACCAATTTCTGTGCATTGATCAAAATTTGTTTTTCCAACAATTCAACCATTCATTTTCTCTGATAGTCTGATTTTTGTCATGAAGACAAGTTTTCCTAGAAAATGGCTCATTTATATTCTATGCTTCAAATCAAATACTCGCATATATATTAGCATGAAAATTTTCTAAGGTAACCAAAATTTATAATGTGGGTTTTTCAGTCTACGAAGGATAAGCCCATTTATCCTCCCTGTTTAGACTACTTGTTTGATAGTTGTCAGGGAATCATCTCCTACAGCCAAAATTATAATGATGATACGTAAGATTTTCTTCTTGCTTGTTAATCTTGTTAGATGATATTTGTTACAAGATTTCCGGATTTTAGCTCGCCTGTCAAAAAGTGACAGGGTAAGCTTTTGTGATTTGATCCCTCTTTTGATGAAGTCTAGGTCAATGTTGAAATATGAGTCTACCCAGATCAATGCTCTCAGTGGGGCGACTGAGGGCCACCTTTGAACTCTTGTATGAATATTGGTGTGTCTAGTCTTTAGTGAACTGTGGCATAATAATAATAATAATGATAATAGTAGCTGAACAAGTGCTGTAGAATGATGGTTGAGCTTGTAAGTATTCATAAATGTGGTAGTCATGTGCATACCTGCCAAACTTGTTAAATCTAAAATAGGAGTGATCAAGCAAAACATGTCACAAGATGCACTTAAATGTGATTTAAAGAGAATTCAGATGCATAAACAAGGAATGTATTAATTATAGTGGTTATAAATATGGGACAGAAGATCATAAAATAATCAAATGTACCTTTGTTCAAAGTTAGGTGAACTTGAAATAAATACCCCATAATTTAACAACGAAAATAGGAGTAACTGCACTTTAATAGGAGTACGTGGCAGGTATGGTTATGTGATAATAACTGACTTAATAGTAAATATTAGCCTTTCGATCCTTGAAGATGACATTGTTATGGTCTATAAAATACTTTTTGTGGTCTGCCACATCTCCATTCAAGATAGGTACCCGCTGTTGGCCACTGATTGTTTTCAATAATATACATGGGGATGGCAGGAAAATAACTGGTACCTTATATGGTTGAAGTTTCAGACTGATTACTTGTTTTACCTGAATATAAAACTGTGTTTGTTTTCTTTAAACTTAGATACTGTAAAATCATTTAATTTTGATAGTTTATTTAAAAAAGATAATTTCAAAATCATGAAATTTAACTTTAACCTCCATTAAAATTAATGATTTTACAGTAATATATTCTCGCATTTAGATGGTATGTCTGCCAGATGGATGTTACATTAATGTATTTATTATAGCACAAATTTATTCTGAATTTTATCAGTATGTTGTTATTTGGTGTCATAATTGTTAACTAGTATACAAATAAAAACACTGAAATAATTGTACTTTATATCTTTTGTTTTTATGCCCCCGTATCGATAGATCGGGAGGCATATAGTAATGCACCTGTCCGTCCGTCCGTCTGTCCGTACTCACCCACTTGTAGTTGTGAGGTGTGGAACAATAGGCTATATTTAGATTCTATTCATTCCGTTGCTTACGGGGTGCAAAATGTTGCTTATGGGGTTTTACAAACAAAAGGATGAACAAAAGAAAACCCCACAATGTCAAGTCAGTGAGAACGTCCGTCCGTTCGTCTGTCCGTTCGTCCATCCGCCCTGGTTAACCCAAATTAACCGTTTCTTCTAGCATTAATATGGCTTGCTACAAAGCTTTCAAACTTGCATGGATGTTGTATATGAACACTCTCCACGCGCCTGTATCACCTGACTCCATTTAGACCTTCACCTTGACCTAATTTTGGACTTAGACTTATTGAAAGGCCAAATTCTTGGTTAACCCAAATTGACCGTTTCTTCTAGCATTAATATGGCTTGCTACAAAGCTTTCATACTTGCATGGATGTTGTATATGACCACTTTCCACACACCTGTATCACCTGACTCCATTTTGACCTTCACCTTGACCTAATTTTGGACTTAGACTTATCTCCCCTTTAGTATTTTCACAATAAAATTTTGTCTGGAGCGTATCTTCAAAACTATTTTACATATTGACTTGAAATATGATATATAAATAGATGGCAACTTGGAGAAGTGCATTGACCAAGAACCATAACTCTGTCTGTCTTAAATTTTGAATTATCTCCCCTTTAGTGATGACCAAGCAATATAACTCTGTCTGTCTTAAACTTTTAATTATCTCCCCTTTAGTATTTTCAGAATAAAATTTTGACCGGAGTGTATCTTCAAAATTGTTTAAGATATTGCCTTAAAACTTGATATATAAATAGATGGTAGCTTGTTGAAGTGCATGGACCAAGAACCATAACTCTGTCTGTCCTACATTTTGAATTATCTCCCCTTCAGTATTTTCATGATAATTGTTTGTCTGGAGCGTATCTTCAAAAGTATTTAAAATATTGACTTGAAACTTGGTATATGAATTGGTGGCAACTTGGAGAAGTGCAGTGACAAAGAACCATAACACCTGTATCACCAGATCACACATGAAGTCAATCAAGGCACTGCTTTCAAATGTGGCATATTCGTTTACCACCATAAGTCCCTTATAGTTCAAAGCCATGTAACACTATCAAACATTTTAACTGAATAATGGCCCCTGATTGACTTACAGCTTTTTATGGACATGGCTTCCACGGGGGCATAAGCGTTTATTGAACGCAGTCTTGTTTATTATACTCCTAGCACAAGGGGTGGGGTCGAATCAGTATACTGTTTTCAGCTTGTCTTTTTATGCCCCCGTATCGATAGATCGGGTGGCATATAGTTATGCACCTGTCCGTCCGTCCGTCCGTTCGTCCGTCCGTCCGTCCGTCCGCCCTGGTTAACCCAAATTGACCGTTTCTTCTAGCATTAATATGGCTTGCTACAAAGCTTTCAAACTTACATGGATGTTGTATATGAACACTCTCCACGCGCCTGTATCACCTGACTCCATTTTGACCTTCACCTTGACCTAATTTTGGACTTAGACTTATTGAAAGGCCAAATTCTTGGTTAACCCAAATTGACCGTTTCTTCTAGCATTAATATGGCTTGCTACAAAGCTTTCATACTTGCATGGATGTTGTATATGACCACTCTCCACACACCTGTATCACCTGACTCCATTTTGACCTTCACCTTGACCTAATTTTGGACTTAGACTTATCTCCCCTTTAGTATTTTCACAATAAAATTTTGTCTGGAGCGTATCTTCAAAACTATTTAACATATTGACTTGAAATATGATATATAAATAGATGGCAACTTGGAGAAGTGCATTGACAAAGAAGCATAACTCTGTCTGTCTTAAATTTTGAATTATCTCCCCTTTCGTGTTTTTATAGTCAAATTTTGCTCTGAGAATATCTTCAAAACTATTTAACATATTGACTTGAAACTTGGAATATAAAAAGATGGCAACTTGGAGAAGTGCAATGACCAAGCAATATAACTCTGTCTGTCTTAAACTTTTAATTATCTCCCCTTTAGTATTTTCAGAATAAAATTTTGACCGGAGTGTATCTTCAAAATTGTTTAAGATATTGCCTTAAAACTTGATATATAAATAGATGGTAGCTTGTATTGTCGATTCAAAGATGTCTGTCAAAACCGCCATAATGTTCCATTTCTGAATAGCTAATTGCAGCAAGTATAACCACAACGCTATAGGACTATTAGCTTTTTAATCATTTAAGTGTATCATTGATGGTAGAATTTAATCCTGACACACCTTTAATAATCGACCGGGGTGAATGTTTGTTTACGCGGTTGTGACAGAGATCTTTGAATCAACTATAGAAGTGCATGGACCAAGAACCATAACTCTGTCTGTCTTACATTTTGAATTATCTCCCGTTCAGTATTTTCATGATAATTGTTTGTCTGGAGCGTATCTTCAAAAGTATTTAAAATATTGACTTCAATTGTTCCCATGTGACCTTGGCCTTTGACATAGGAACCTGAATCATGTGCGTGACACATTGTCCCCATGTGATGATCATTTGTGCCAAATAATTTTAAAATCCTATCGAAAATAAGGAAGATACAGCCCGGACACAGAAGAGCCATGCAAAACTTCAAAGTCCAAAGTTTGACCTACAGACCTTGATCATGTATATGAAACATCGTCGCCCTGGGTGTATCATTTATGCCTGGTAATTTTAAAATCCTACCATAAGTAAGAAAGATACAGCCGGACACACAATAGCAGTGCAAAATTTCAAAGCCCTTGACCTTTTACCAAGAGACCTGTCATGTGCACGGCACATCGTCTCCCTGTGGTTTTTTTATCATTTGTGCTAATTTAATTTAAAAATCCTACCATTACCTTTCACCAAGGGATCTGTGTCCTGTGCATGACACGTCTTCCTGTGGTATAGCTTGGCTATTTTGACCTGAGCCTGACCTTTAAGCAAGAATATATAGCAAGGTTCTTGCGTTCAATATATCAATTTCCGCAAGCAAATCGTGCAATATCGGTATTTCTGATTTGTGTTTGTATTACAAGTCGAGCGTCTCTGTGATACTCCCACAGTATGAAAACATACAACCGGTGTTATAAACGTAGACAATATATCGACTGTTAAATTATGCTAATCAATAGGTCAGACTCGTGTCAAAGTGGGCAAGCTATAATCATTTGTGGAAAGTTATTTTGTTCTTTGTTTTTTTCCAAAATATTGATTTGTACTTAGACCTTCATTCTAAGCCAACAATATGCTGCCTGTAGAAGACCATCTCATTCGCAGCTAGAAATATTTTGTAGAGGAGTTGCCAAATCATGATGGTATTAAATGCCACCATCGTATATACACAATAGGGACTACAAGATTCTTCCTCATGTAGCAGGGGCCTACAACAACCCACATCTTTGCATTTGGAGACAACTGCGTGATAGGGAAGAACTTTCCTAAAATAGATTCAACATTCATCCCCTTAGTTTTCTCCAAAAGTGATGAGCAATGTGCATTTCCCTGTCAGTGAAATAGCTCTATGTCATACAGTTATTTGTATACTATCAAGTGCATGCACCACAATAATAGTTATTAGTATAAATACAAGTGGCTTAGATTTAGTGTCGAGTGTACAAGGCATTCAATAACAAACCCAGAATACATGTATTTTATTTTATTATTTCGAAAATTTTATTTCATTTTGCAAAACACCATATTCATATATTGATTTTAACAAGAAGATAATTTGCAACCACATGAATAAACCTGTGACCAAAACAGCCAAAATGTGATGGCCACCAAAACACTACACCGGACAATTGACAATATCCAACCTGACAAAAATACAAATAAGCACTTGAACACACAATTTCACAACTAAATTTGGAGGTCACATGTTAATTCAAGGGTTAACCAATTAAACAAAAGAAAACTCTTTATTACATTTAGTTTAACAAGAATTTGAAAAGTTGGAATACTAGGAAAAGCTAAAAATTGGGAAGTGCAAGAAACACATACAAGAATGGTAAATACATACAAAGCCTGCCAGTAACAAAATTACAAACTCTTATTACAATTTTTTTACAATAAATTTAAGAACAACTTGCACAAAATTTACAAAACATAGTAAGTTATTCTTTGTTTGCTTACAATTCATGTATACATGTCCTTTAAAACTCCCAAAATTTTACAAATATTCTTTACTGGCAAACTTGTTAAAAACGCAACAGGGTTGTTTCAAGCTGATTTTCAGTCGCTTATCAGTAATCTTTTCCCCTTCAAAAATAGTTTTCTCAATTTAAAATTTAAGCAAAAACTTGCCATTTAACAACCTTTTGAGAATGTATTGAAAAATATGGTTTTGAATTTGTTTTAAAATAAAAATTTACTGAGATAAGAGTGTGAATACACTGATGCAACCAAAATGGTAAGAAAAAACCCTGCACATGAATCCTTATAACTGATCCAGTTTGTGAGTTAAGTATAAATCATAGTACATTTATAACAGACATTTTCCTATCGAGATGCGTACAGGTTGAAAATAAATATCTTCAAAAATCTCACGTTAAGCACACCCCCAATACACCCACCTACTGTAGAACAAAAGTTTGTCAACACAGATCTGTGCATGAGAAGTTGATACATGCAGATCATGTGTGTACGTCTACGCTAGTAGGAATATCTCTGTTGTTGAATCGACTCGTGATCCCTGCCCTTTTATTTCCATACGTCTGTGAAAGCAGCAACAGCTCAAGTTTGTGGCATCAAAAGTTTAAGCACCTTGTGCAGAGATTCACAACAGTAAACACTTCATTGTTGAAAACTCGAAATAGTTTCACACTTTTGTTGTACAATTCTTCCGAAACATTTTTTATCACATGAATATCCTTCCACAAGTGAAGGTGTGTGTAAGACATATGGAAACACATCTTGGACAGCGTTGTTCATTGTTGGTAGATAAATATACACAGTTTGTAGCTAGTCACACAATCATTACAAGTCATCGTCATCACCATCAGGTAAGGCAACGTTGATTGCTTGCTGTAAGTAGAAAATCATTTTTATATTTAACAAAAACATCTAATAATCCGGTCAATAACTTATCAATATTTATGTATTTTTCAAGGGCTGTGAAGTGCTGACCCAACCTAGGTCGAACTTGTATGGAATGAGGAACAACAAAACACAAGGTGTTGAATTGAAAATCGGCATTTATTAGCAAAATGCCCGCAATATTTACAAGGGAATTGTATATAACGGGGTAGAAATGTTTTCAAGTAGCCAGTTAATCTTCAAAAGTAGGCGTTTGATTTGATATCTCACTTAACTGACAAAGAAGAAAATGACAAAAGTATCCAGCAAGCATGATCAAATACTGAAATAGGTAGTGATCTTTTCGGCCACATTTCAACAGTGTCTGTGTATGGAATTGGGTTATTATGTAGATGGATTCAGGTGTCTGTTGCCTGAACAAAGCACTACCTAGCGCTTTCCATGGGAGGTAATCCATGCCTTCAACATTTAATTGAAAGGGGACTGAATGAAGGCGCTCAATAGCGCTTTGTGTTAGGCAATGGACACTAGATTTCTGGATTATGGTGTTTCATGAGATCTGCTATCTAGTAGAGAAGCATCTTTAAGAACAAATTGTAAATTTCAACAATATTTTCCGACACATTGTAGGGCAAAATCATCACAATAAAATATATCACAAAAATTAACATTTAATAGAAATATCATATGCAAACATGGACACTAGTGAGTAAAATAAACTGTTTTAATACAAATGTTATGAATATTACCTGGAGTTCTAATTCATTCTGTTTGGCTAATTCTGGGTCCATTTGAACTTCTGGGGGTGCGAGAGCTGGCATAGCAACAAATTCTAAGTTGGGGTCACCGACAAGTTTTCTGGCCAACCACAAGAAGGGTTTTTCGAAGTTGTAATTACTCTTGGCACTGATATCATAGTACTGAAATTGAATGTTATCATAGTGAAATATCAAACAAAATTGAAAGTTCAATTTATATTGCAAAGAATTGATTAATGACAATATGTCATCGTAAAATGGGCCAATTACATGAAAATTTACAATTCAACTGAACAGGCTTATACATCTGATATCGATTTTGACCAATAATTTGAAACATTTCGTGATCTTTCATGAAAGTTTAGAAATCAATAAATATTTTAAACATTGAAGCGAGACCCCATGGAGATTTTTCTTAAGGTTAGGAGAAAGTGTTTAGAGACAGTTATGTGGGGTCTAACAGTGAAGGTGTTCAACTTACTTGAAGGTTCTTTTTTCTGTGGAAAACAATGGCTTTGGCTTTAACTTTTCTGTCCTTGATGTCAACTTTGTTACCACATAAAACAATTGGAATATTTTCACACACTCTGACTAAATCTCTGTGCCAGTTTGGTACATTTTTGTATGTGACTCTTGATGTAACGTCGAACATGATCACAGCACACTGTCCTGTTGATGTAAAATGTATACATTAAGTATGTAAATAGTCAAACAGTTTAAAAACAAATAGACTAATGAGAATTTGTCCAAGACAAGTTTTATCCTGCCTTGCTTACTCTTCCACCAAGTACCTGCAACTTTTGTGCCACACTGGAGGAGGAAACTTGTGTTAAATGTATCCATATGAGCCGTCGAGGGCTTCTATCCAGTACAGATCTTATCTCCATGTATCACATGACAATAATCAAGGAACTGCTGACTGGCAGTATGTCGGAAAATGTTTTGAACAGAAAGTAGAAACTTACCTTGAATGTAATAACCGTCTCTCAGACCACCATACTTTTCCTGACCAGCTGTGTCCCATACATTGAAGCAGATTTCTCCTCTGTTTGTATGGAAACGGAGTGGATGTACCTCAACACCAAGAGTAGCTACAACAAACATGTCAAGATTAGTTACCGTACATGGTTAAGTGAGGTGATGTAAAACAAATATGCCAAGTTTTAAAAGCAATGCCTCGTCGACACACTTTCAGGGGTGTGGTGTCCGACTTGGGCTTTTTGGTCTGCGGGCAAGTGGATATTTCCACCTAATATTTAAGTGTCCTATTTTACCTAAAGTCCTAAACACAAGAGCGAATCCCTAAATTCTGGTTGAAAATGACTTAGTATCAGGTACACAGTAGGCTTCTCTCAAAAGTTGACTTGATTAATTATTGAAACTGAAATTTTGTTACTTTTTGTGGTTGTCTGGGCAAGAAGATTTAGTCTTTCAAAGTTCCAAATTACAGTTCTGCATGAGACTTTCAGAATACACTATTTAATCCTGTGTCATTCCCAATGACAAAATCAGTGACCCAGGAAGCTAGTAAGCCCGGTATCCCACCTAGTACCACATAATTATAATGATGATATAATCCTGTGTAACTGTTAGCTCCCATGATAGAAACAGTGACCAATGAGGTCAGTACACAAGATCCAAGCATCGCATCTAGTACCCCAACAGTTGAGACAGTGACCATTGAAGCCAGTAAACATGAAAGAATCCCACCTACAGCAGTTACTTCAAATGAACTTAAAACAAACTACATATTGCTGTATGAAATTGGAAAATTACAGAAAGTTCAATGTAAATTGTAAACGCTGATTAAAACTGAAAATGAAAAACTCAATTCCTTAAAGTCAAGAAATGGACACCATTCGGTACGCAACATGACCAAGCGTGATAATTTGGCTGCCAAAAATGGGCGTAGGAGCAGGGGGCCAACATATCTTTTGCCCCCCCCCCCAATAATTCAGACGAAAAGTATAATTTACCACCTAATGTATACGCTGATCAATAGACAATTTGCCTTCAGTTTTGGGTGAAAACATATAAAAAAAATTTGAGATGTGTGTGATTAATAAAGTTTGTGAAACTGTTATATTATGTCCATATTGATAATGTTATGAATGCATATTTATGTCCATTTAAGTTTTTAAACAGTTTTATGAAATATATAGTGATGTATGTTCATTTATTGTTGTTTAAATATGCGATAGGATATAAATAACAAAAATAGAAAATTGACCGGGTTATTTTATTTCTTTACATTATGAGTTTTTACTGTATCATATAATGATTTTATGATGAAAACAACTGCAGAAACAGATTCAGCACCAAATTTTACATTAAAGTGCAAATTTTCATGAAGATATCTCAATTATTTAAAAAAATATTACAAATTTAGTGAAAAAGCAGTCGTTTTCGGTTCCGTCGCCGCGGCGCCAAATCTCAGAAAATCAAGATAATTCTTGACAAAAAATGGTCGAAAACCGGCATATAAAAATTGGCATAAATAAAGTTCTAATTGAGATATCTTGAAAATTTAAACTGCTATGTAATTGTTTTAATAAGCTCTTTCTTATGAGCTTAATTTCTGTGTGGAGAAACAAACTTTAAAAATCAGCTGGGGTTGCTAGTCTTTGGGCATGTGAAAAATGTGAGGGCTTTTGAATATTTTAGTTTCAACAACTTGAAGGTTAAAGATTAACTTTTGAAGAAAGATGAACAGAAGAAAATTCACTCAGATTAAGTAAGTGAAATTTAAGTTTATTTTTAAACAAAATTCAATCAAAGCATTAATCAAACAAAAGAAAATTACATACCAACATAACGCTTTTCAAATTCGCCAGTCACATGGCGTTTGACGAATGTTGTTTTTCCCACACCTCCATCACCAACTAACACAAGCTACAAAAGAAATTAATTTGAATTTAGAGAAAGAATTCTAGACAGTATTCGAATTTGGCCAGTAATTTTCTCTAGGTGACTAGTCCGAAAGGCTTGTGTAAATTGTAATAATTTTAATAATTTAATGGTCAGACTAGTAAATTTCACCTCGGGGTAGTAAATTTTGCCTTGTTGGTAGCCCGACTGGCTAGTACTTTGAAAAGTTCTTCGTGAATAAAAAAATCCTGGACATTGAACTCCGGGTATAAGATTGCTTTTTCAAGGCTGTTTCCAGAGATGCACCGATTGACTGAAGCAAATCTGTTCCAGCATCAAATTCAATTTCAGGCAATTCATTCTTCAAAACCTGATTTTAGAAATTTCTCAAATTTTCACCGAGGCTACAGGCCTGCTATTACTTTGAAACGTTTGCTTATACTTACTTTGAATGTTGGGACAGCGACATCTCCAGCCCTTTGCATTTGTTCTGCCATTGTTCACAATTTTGGATGTTATTCTGAAGTGAAAGGAAGTCAAAATTGTAAATAAACGTCGAAGTAAGAAGATACACATCTAGTCATTTAAATTTAGTACATATAAACAATCAACTACAGCGAATAAATTATGAAAGTAATCACTAACATACAATACTATTTATTATAATTGAATAAATCGAGTCTGTCGTTTAGAACTAACCCGTATTTAGAAAAACCCTGAATAAAAGCATAAAATCTAAAGAAACATTGAACAAAACTCCGAAATATCTAAAATATATCAATGTTATAACTATTCACCACGTCTTTAAGCAACCAAGTCACTTACAGTGTGTGATGACAACGGATTGCCAAGTCCTATAATTGAATGTTATGGCGCAATTTCAACAATGATCAGCCTTCCGGATTTAACCGGTTTGAACCGAATTATTCAAAACACGCAAAACCTGGAATCCCAATGAACGAATAAAACAATGGCTTTTTACACGAAACACGAATGTACAAAGTAAAATAAGTGTCAAAAAGATTTAGGCATCTCAAATTTTGAATGAAGTTCTCAAAATTTTGTTATTCTTACCGCTGTTAAAAAACCGGAACCGGAAAGAGAATTATTCCGCACATGCGTCGTGTGTTGACGGAAACGGGAATGTGTATATATTAAAATTGTATTGATTTTTCCTGTTTTAACATAACCCATGGCGATTCAGTAGCATTTTGGATTAATATTTAGGCGTAAAGTAACAGTGGATAACCGGTCTTAATTGCACAACCTTAAGCAAGATGACGAAGGACCGCCTGCCGGCCCTGAAAGCGGTAGGTGTTTCCAGTACACAGGAAAACGGTGTTAGCATAGAAAACTCCTAAACTATATATTCATTAGTATTACTAATAACTGAACGAAAACGCGTTTATTTTGACTTCTGTTAAGCTCAATTAAGTAGAGCTCCATAAAAAGTACGTTATTGATGTACGGTACACATGTTTCATTTGCAAAACAGTCAGATTTGGATTCTAATGAACTGGACTATTTCAGCATCATTTCTACAAGAGCTGTCAAAATCAGAAAACTAAATTTGCCCAATAAAATTAAATATTTTTTCGCCCTGGTGTACTTTAACAAACTGGATAAAGCCCAAAATGCCATGTGACTTAAAAGTTAGCATCTGTGACCAATACATTAATTGTTTTGTTATTTGACATTTTTGACAGCTCTGTGAAAATTGTCAGCCTCACTTCCTGTTTTGATCAAACCATTAAGGGCCTTGTGTAAGGGTGACATTCTGATTTTTGTGTAGGATACTACCAAGATAAAAGGATCTTAAGATAATGAGACCAGGCAGCTACATGTGACCATGGACTTGAAATTTTTGTCTGTCTGCGCAATTTAATTTTGATATCCACAGTTCTAACTATAAATTATAATTACTATTCAGTCCAGGTCTCCAAAAATAAATATGTGTGGCAACGATACTGATATACAGCTGTGTCATTTATTCCTGAATTTCCTGTAGGCAGGTCATAATGGTCTCGATATTGAGCGCAAAAATATAACTGGTATATATGTAAACTGGGACTGCCTTCTAATGGTAGTGCATCAGTGATTCAGTCAGTGGCAACCACAGCGGCCCACCCCCGGGATGGGCGATGGATAGCTAGGGAAATGGTCACGTTTTTACCTTTCAGCTTCCCCTGCACTGCTGGGGAAATGTGGGGGATTTTGTCTCTAAAACCAATACCCGGGGATAACATAAGAGAGAATAGTTGTTAGGGGGCCGCCAGGGAAATACCAGATATTTTACCATCAGCCTAAACCATTACAAGAATATCTGCAGATCCCCGGGGTTGGGGGTCTGTAGATGCAATCGACAGGTGCACAGCAGGGTTCATTCTAGTACTCAATAGATAATAAATAAACCTCTGAACAGATGACATGTGCAGCAAAAAAAATACTGAAATAGTTACCAGTTTCAGATTCCATCTCATGTCATTGTGTTAAAACATTTTTTAGTTCAGTTTAATATTATTCAACATAAGTTGAACAATGGCTTTCTCAAACAAATGCTGTCACTAACTCAGACCTGAGACCTGTACCAGCAATCCAGTTCCATTGTAAATCAACTGATGAGTATATACTGGATGCGGTATTGCAAAATTAATATGAACTATTAGTCCTGTCACCATGTCATGATTATTGATTAATTCTGGTGATAATCATTACATTCATGAATGTGGAACAATTTCCATGTCTTGCTCAGTACACCACGTGTAACCGTATTATTAACTTACATGAATCTAATCTGGTTTCATGAATCTTAACATTTTAAGGGTTGTGGGGCATATTAAGGTGTGAAGACCTGTGTGTTATGCAGCTCCGTCATGATAAATTATGGGGTGCCTAAATGAATTTAAACTTTAAAATTATTGAAGAAATAGAAAAGTGAAAATTTGATTATATTTTATAGGTACCAGGATAAGTAAATACAACATGAATCTAACAAAGGGACACAATTGAGTGTTTCATGTTCTAATAATTTTTACATTAATTTAAACAAAACATTAATTTAAGTTTTAACATATAATAACATATAAACAGTACCATCAATACATGAAATTCAAAGTTTGAAACCATATTCAATATTAAGTTAGATTCATGAAGCCAGATTAGATTCATGTTACTTTGTTAGTTTCATGAACAAGTTATACTGTCACCCTGGCACATGTGATTACTTGAGTCGTAATAATTAGTTCACAGTTTTTAATTGCATACATTACTGTAAAATCATTAATTTTCATGGGGGATTAAATTTTGCGGATTTCGTGGTTCACAATCACCTTTTACCACTATTTAATATCAATTGCATCAAACTAATTGGCCCTTATATTATTGCCTGAAATGTAAAAGCCGCAAATTAAGGTCTCATTGAAATGGAATTCTCTACCAAAACCATGAAATTTTATCCTATCGAAATTAAATGATTTAACAGTATGCTAAAGATGCACTAAGTCTTATATATTGACTGACTATTATACTAAATGTTTGTTGTTACAGGCCCAGAGTGATGATGATGATGCTGATGAAGTTCAGGTGGGCGTCGACTCTGGGGGCTTCATGGATGAGTTTTTTGCACAGGTATGTTTTAGTTTCTGTTACAATACAATTTATATAGAATAAGGATTACACATGTTTAAACAGTATTGCCCTTTTAAGAGGCTCATCCCTCCACCCATGATTTTTTCAAAGGTATATAATATTTTCTGATCATAGCATAATTTCCCCCCTATTTTTGTGGTTATGACAGTGCAATTTACACCTCAACAATAATTATAATAAGGGCCTTGCCGCCTGCCCAAATACCGTTAAAAGCAGGCTCTTGATCGACACATGTATGTAAGTAATGCAAAAAAACATATTAAAGCATGAGAATATTGTGATGAACTGTTACAAGTTACCAAATACAAAAGTGTATAGAAATAAATTAAAAACTTTCCAAAATGTAGTTCTAATTTTTTAAACAGTTCATTAAAGATTACAAAACAAATTTAAAAAGCTCAAAGTCAAACCTGAATTTTATGTTACACTAAGTCCACAAAATGTATTTATTTTTTACTGACTACAAGTGACTATAATTTATGCATTATGAAAGTGCTACATGTTATGTTATTATATATACAAATAGCATGAAAGTGACAGACAAGCTAATTATGTAATAATTGTATAATACCCCCTTTGGACTCAGCAGGGTATTTAACAATCACTCAATTACTCTTCAATTAGTGTCAAGTTTTATAATATAATTAACAGGATGCTACTGACACCTTTTATGGTCCACTTCCTTCTTTTGTATGGTCAAATTTTTTTGTGCATTTTAAATCCTGATTATACCAATAAAACTTTAAAATGTATAGATAATAGATATACTAATAGACTTTTTATTTTTGGTTATATAAATTTACAACCATCAAATAAAAACAGTTTTAGTAAATAATTGCTTCAATTAAAGTACATTTAAAATTATTATTGTTCACCAGCCAGGACTTATTGTACTAAGGTTATATTAAGATTCACAAAGCATCTCAAAAGTTAACAGAAATCTTATTTTCTTGAATTTATAATCTCATGATTATTTTGAAGTGTAATTTTCTGAATTTGAAATCTTATTATATTTAAAAGCTAAAGCTAAATTATAAAGATTATCTATAAAGTTATATTACTGATTTACTTACCATAGTTTTTAAACCATTAATATGCAGAAGTACAAATACTTTGATCACAAAGAAAACATAATCATTTGTCAAATTGCAGGGAAATATAAAACACTTTTGAACTTAAAGATGTTTTCTGAATACATACTAACCAAGGGTGGGGATATTATGGACACCCTGTCAAATAAAGGATGGGTATTTTGTCCACCCTGCAAAAGTCACAGTGCGGGATTATGTCCACCCTGTCAAAAATGAGCAGTGGATATTATGTCCAGCCAGGATTTTGTCCTACACTCAACCCTGAACCTAAGACTTAAATTTAGGTCTTTGCCTGAACATACTGTTCACCATTTGTCATCGATAGGTCTGCATACTACAGCTATATATAAGTTAATTTAAGCTTTATAATATTGTAAGTGTTTAAACAAGTCTGGGGTCTGACTCTGTGACTCTGAAGGAGTATACTTTTTTCAGGGAAAATTAATAGTTGATGCAATGTATTTTCCCCTGTCTATACATTACACTTCAAAACTTTTTATTTGGCTCAATAATTCTAAATACTCTAAGTGATTTCTTTGGCTATAATATTTAGAGATATCCAAGGCCCCTTTCCACTTTCTGTAGAGTATACATTTTCCCCAAAGATTACTAGATTTTCCCATTGGAGTCTAAGTGCTCATTTTTCCCACATAAAGTTCATGGTGTAGATAAATGAGTGCAGAATGGACTGGACATTTTCACATACTGGTATGACCTTCTCATTCTAAGCCAGCAAAATACTGTAAAATCATAAATTTTTGTGGGAGATTAAATTTCATGATTATCGTTGTTCACCTTTAACCACGAAATCAAATCCCATCAAACAATAATTTTGACTCTTGTATTTATTACATGAAATACATTTTAATCCATGAATTAAAGGTCCGTCGAAATTGTATCTTTCGTTTACCAAAAACCATGAAATTTCGTCCCATCGAAATTAAATGATTTGACAGTATGCTGTATATGTCTATCTCCTTACAGAAGATCTCATAGGTTGATTTTGATTAAGAGCAGACTAGCGTGTCTAAAATTCTAGTACAATTATTGATGTCAATACCGTATGTAGATCTTGGTTCCCTGTAATTATGAAGTCACCAAAACGTTATACTCATTAAATATAGATGTCCTAGCAAGGCTAGCATCGCTACTTATACACAGTCGGTCTAGTCTGCTGCTGTTGCCGATATCATCGAGTCCATGTAAATACTTTACAATACAATATACTACAGCATAAGCTGTCATTTATGCATGTGTTAATAACCCCAGGGATTTTATGGGTTCTGATATTATATCAACGTCCATAGTGTACATTTGTATTATAAGCTGGAGCTATTTCAGGCATATTATTCCTAATTATTGAAAACAGTATCTTTGTATGTTAACTGTTATTCCCAAATTTTGGATATACCAATAAAATAACCATACCAAAATTTAGATAAAAAATAAGAAATTACTGAGTAATAATTTGAATCTGTGTTGCACATATTGACAGAAAGAAACACTTTTTTTGCAGATTATGATTTATAAAATTAAAAGTATTACATTCATGACTCATAATGGTCATTTGAAATTTCATTTAACAAAGCTGTCTTAGAATATTTGAAATGGAGATATGTTACATAATTTACAGTAAATACTAATGGCACACAAAACAGCAAAGTAGGCAAAATTTCATCTTACTTTCAGGATTTGACATACCAGAAATATGCCTCTGAAAATTGTAATTTGGATGATCCCATAAATGGCCATTCATATTGAGCCTATAGCTTCTTGCAAAAACGCCTGCTTTGTTTACTCTGGGTTAGCAGCATCCACTTGATATTGATACATTCAGCTTGTCGAGCTATTTGAGCTATTTATTGTTATAACATTTTCCACATCTTGGATTCTCCAATCCTGATGCATACAGAGTGTACAAAGTCTCCCCACACTCTGCCTGTTCCAAGAGAAAATTGATTATAGTATGGTGTAATACAGCCTATATACAATCGCTACATAAACACAGGCCATTATGAAAAGTGCTATCATTTGTCCTATACAGCCATGTGACATTATACAAATAGTTACCGCAATCATAGAATGAAATTGAAGTGTACATGTCTACTTCCTGTGTGCCACAGTGTGTGTGTAACCGATGCATTGTTTGTCTAGGTTTGTCTCTGTTGGCATTAATTGTAGAAAATAATCCAATCAATGGTCATTATATAATAATGATGATGGAGCAGTTTATTTCAGTAAGCTACACGTTAACTGTTTAATACAATTCTTCTATAGGAACACAATACTGTAAAATCATTAATTTTCTTGGTGGGTAAAATTTAATTTCGTGGTTCCCTTGCATTTGGTCGAGCATCAATTAAAAACAGCTAAAGATAGAGCGAACTCGGTACTTGCCGGGTATTCTTACATATGCGGAATGTACTTTAGGCTATATAATAGAATATTAAACGCACGATTATTATAATCAAGAAAAAACTCACCATTAGCAGACGAAATCGCAATAGTTTTGAGCGTAAAACCGCATTCATTTGATCACATGATTCTACATACTGTATTTGTACTGATCCATTTTTTTTTCTCAGAGGTGTCTGCATAGACACCCACAAGCCCCTCCCCTTATCTTGTCCTTCATTTGGATCTGCACATGAAGATTCTTATTTCTGTCACCATATTCTTTCCAAATAGAGCAGCCAGTTTCAAAGCTACTAGTCCTAGCCTACCATACAAATCTTTTGATAAAGTTTAAGTCAAAATATAACATTACACATTCTCAATCTGTTTATAAGTTCTGCATTCAGTCAAAATTCAAAAATGAGATTAAAATAAGCCATTTTCTGTTGATCTGTTTTCATTTAATATTTTGCTTCTTTATGAAATATTTATATAAAAAAAACCAGTATATAAATCTAAACTTATGACCTTACAGACTTAATCATAAAAGCAAAAATTATATTTTTGAAAATCGATACATTATTTAACAATAGTTCTCTCTTTTTATCTGATGTACTGAGTAATATTTGTAATACGCCTTTAATTATCCATGTTAATGACATGAAGAAGACCATCCTTGAAAACTGTTTGATAGCTGCAAACACCGTAAATTAGATTTGTCAATTCTGTCTTATTAGATTTGTCTGTGTAGGCTAGGACTAGCTTTGAAGCTGGCTGCTCTATTTGGAAAGAAGTTGGTTGGTAAAAAGCTGGCTTACAGGCCTACTCTTAAATTATTGAAAAGTGCCAAACATTAGTGTGTTTTTTTTACAGGTCTTTAGACATAGGGTTTTTAATTTTCATGTGTTGCATTGAACAACACGCTGCAGTTTGAAGGTTGGTTAGGTATGATCTTGATCTATCAATAACAAAGTCTTTAAAATGGTACTGCTATATTTGTCTCCCTCATTTGGACATATATGCAGTCCGTTCAAAGTTCAATGAGAACAGTTATGAACATAAGCTCGTCCATCAAGTAAACTATGATTAGCTTCTAAGGTTTAAGTGGGTGTAACTAAGTTAACCGTAGTCCCCGCTCTTCTTTCGAATGGAATTGTTCTCTCATTAGTATTACTTAAAGTATTGAATTGACAGATCCTATTAGCATTAGAGTTGTACTATAACAGTAGCTATTTTTATACAGCTTGGCTCATCTGTAGCATATTTCATTATTCCGTAGCATGCTAACTGTAATCGAAGCCCATTTTCAATTTAATAGAGTCCAATTTATATTCATTGCAGCGTAACGCTATGCATTTTTTTTTCTTAATCAGTTTTCAACTCATTCGCATCCTGTTCTATCTGCCCACAGTCTGATCAGCTGAATTTTCGCCGTAGAATTTGTAGAATATTTTACGAAACGTGAGAGTTTGTTCTCGTGATCTATCATGGAGAATTCTCTGGAAGATTCCGAATCCATCTCATCTTCAAATCAAGCCATAAAATTGATTTAACTGTAATATTTTATTCTGTTTGTGTTTTTGTGTCTCAGACACTTTGTAGAATATGCCCAAATATTTACTTTCCTGTATTACTTGCTTGCAACCAGACCTCGGAGTCTCGATCGTCCAATTGTTAGGTTTCAGTTGATCGAAAAATGTCTGCGTTAAATTTTGTCTCGTCTTGTTCTGTGGGTGTAGAAATACTGTTCATGTAAACGTTGTCTGTTAATCTTCCAAAGAAGGTGGTAACTGTTTAGAACGTTCCCCCATTTTAATTTCGAATGTCACTTAAAGTAACAAAGAAGTCAATTACGAAATGTATAGCTCTTAAAATGCACTACAATCTGTCTGACTGCATTTTAATAAAATTATAATTTAATTGTTCTTGCTCCATTAAATGATAAGCTAACAGTTTTAGCGCTACTAAGTTCACCTGTATTTGTCTGGTTGCATTTTAAAGCAAATTCGGATTTTCAATCATGTTAGTTACGGGTTAATTTATGTCAAATGACAAAGGGTTGACACTAACTTTTTTTGGTCACTGGTCCGACAGTAAAAAAGCGTTAAATTTGTAAAGAAAACAGCTAGGCGGTCCTTCATGATTTTCACTGGTCCTTCAAGATTTTCACTGGCCCTGTGCCAGGGGACCAGTGTTAGTGCCAAGCTCTGAATCTTGAATGGACAAGTTACAAAGGATAAAACATCTCTCCTGGACGTTAGTTGATTGATCACAGCAGAGAAGACCTAATGTCTTTATTTGTATCTGATTATTGTTTTAAAATCCAATTGTTTTAGCGTCAATGTATCATTCCATGCCGGCTATTGTAACATACAGCGTCAGCAACAGGCCTGGGATTTCTGCTTCGTAGCAATAAATTTATCCGTCTCCGAGTATTGGCAAACTTTTCCATTCAAAGATTGCTATATTTATCTGATCATATAGCTTGTCAGGGATCGACTGTTAAATTAGATTTTGAGGCTTCTTTATTATCAAAGATTTTGTGCTCAGGCTAAGTGCAGATAGGGTGTAGAACTCTTTTCATGATTGTAGTCTCAGGCTGTTAATGTTTAAAAGTATCAGTATGCAGTTTGGTTTAGATTCTCACTTTTAAAAAGTTTACGAAGATGAAAATGACACAAAATAGCCTCTGCAAGCATGTTCAAATAGCTTGCAGATTTTACCACCTACTGGCTTATTTCGGGTCACCCGTTTTACCGGAATCCACGTAAATTACCGGAATAGACCGGAATCCAGATAAATTACCGGAATAGGCCTATATTTCGTTAATAAACAGTAGTTTTACATAGTTTTTGGTTTAAATCAATCTTATTTAACATAAGCAACATATATGCAAAACTAAAATAAAATATGTTCACGAAAAAAAAATTTATTCGAGATTCAAAATTTGTTCATTTTACGATGTCATTACCATATTGGATCAGAATTAGCGTGTCCGGAATAGACTCGTTTCTCGTTATTTTATGGTAATTGTGTTTATTTTCTTCTATAATTCATTAATATATACTATTATAATATTGTTTCCAAAAGGAAATTAAAATATTGTGTTGGAATAATGATTTTATACAAGTTTTAAAATCGCTCATTTCCCGCATTGACCGAGCATATTGAATGAAAATTAAAATAACCGGAATAGGTTTGTATCAAGTTTTTTATTGGTAATTGTGTTTAATTTCTGATATAATTCAATAATATATACTATTATTATATTGTTTCCAAAAGGAAATTAAAATATTGTGGTGAATAATGATTTTATACAAGTTTTAAAATCGATCATTTCCCCGCATTGACCGCGCGTATTGAATGAGAATGAACATAACCGGAATAGGCTTGTATCACGTTATTTATTGGTAATTGTGTTTAATTTCTGATATAATGCAATAATATATACTATTATTATATTGTTTCCAAAAGGAAATTAAAATATTTTGGTGAATAATGATTTTATACAAGTTTTAAAATCGCTAATTTTCCCGCATTGACGTAACTGAAATAGACTCGTATCTCGCTATAAAATGGTAGTTTTGCTTAGTTTCTGCAATAATTCGTTCATATTTACTATTAATAAGTTATTTCCAAAAGGAAATCAAAATATTTTAGTAAAACAAGATTTTGTGCAATTTTTAAAATCGTCCATTTCTCGCTTTGAACGCGCGTACTGAATGAGAATTAACGTAACCGGAATAGACCCGAATCTCGTTTTTTACGGTAATTTTGTTTAGTTTCTGCTATTATTCGATCATATATGCGATAAATAACTTATTTCCAAATGGAAATTTAAAATATTTCTTAAAACACAGATTTTGTGTTTGTTATTTACTCTAAAGAGTTGCATTCTCGTTCGACCATCGTGTTTTTCATCCGTAATACAGACACTTGACTATACACTGATTCGTGAGAATGAAGAGTTTGGGCTATGACTAGATTTCTTGACATCTAGCATACTGATAAATGACCTGTTTATTGGATATTCTGTATGACATCTTGTGTGTCGATTGTATACTTGTAGCCACAGGCATGACTAATCATTGTGCAACAGTTGGATAAAATTAAACCTAATGATCGTTTTTGAACCGCAAAAATCAATTAATGAATAAAATTACTGACATATATCAAGGATTCTGAATATTATCATAGAACAGGCCACTGTTACCTACGTATGTATTTTCTATCACTTGGTCAATGCATTCACAGACCCTGTCGCTGAATCCTTTATCAGGGAGTCCTTATGTTAATCACAAATGACACAAATGATATAGACGTAATTAATATGTATTGCGAAGACACGTAACAATTACCTTCAAATAGTATTAGTAATCCATTATGATACAATATGATTTATAATCTGTTAATGAACTGCCATGAGTTATTCCACTAACAAAGATAAAATATACGTCTTAAGCATCACGAGGTCTATAAAATTAGCGATGTCGCAATATGTTTCTATTTTCATGTGTCAAAGTTCGGCTGCGTTACCTTTGATGTATATTTTTCACACAGGTAACTGTTTCACTGATAAAAATACTTTTTTTGGAAACATTAATTTTTTGTACAAGGTCTATATGCAGGGGAATCGACGAACCGGTCACTAGTGTGCATTTTATTTTCCCTAATGTACAATACAGTAATACAATACAGTTAACTGTTTCACTGATAAAAATACTTTTTTTGGAAACATTAATTTTTTGTACAAGGTCTATATGCAGGGGAATCGACGAACCGGTCACTAGTGTGCATTTTATTTTCCCTAATGTACAATACAGTAATACAATACAGTATACTTATTAATCATCTAGTATGTAATGCTGTGGTTTAAAAAACATTAAATTGTATACATACGAGTGTCTCGCAATAACCACTGAGCTACGGAGTCATGTAGAAAATATAAAATTTAGGAAGTTATTTTTTTAATTTTACTCTAAATATCAAATGGCAATGATACAGTTACCTGTGGTTTTTCACACAGTTTCCTTTAATCCACCGACGTAAGTCGGCAACGTCTGATATTTAGCCGACAACATTCTGTGATGTACCCAGCGTCGGCGACATCTAAAGTTACAAAGTGATGCCGCGCGTCTCTTAGATCGGAAAACACAGTAAGGACAAGGTGTTAAATAGATTGGTTATTTCTACAACTGCATATCTTCAACACGATCACGCATTTTAACAATATAAATAGTTCACCATTTTGCTCGTACATTCCGTAGATGTATACAAATAAAGATCGAGGTTGGTTATTGTTGCATAAAAAAGTTTTCGGGCGACAAGTAGACATTTTTCTCTCAAAGAAATTTTGATCACCAAGAAATGAAATAAACATGGCCTAATGGTTGTTCCTGTACTGCAAGATATTCTCCCAACACACATGATTGACGGTCGACCACACCTTCATTGTGACACCCGAGAAAATTTTGGAACCGCCGTGAAACATTTAGTAACAAGGACTGCTGTGGCACGTGCGTACTGTAGAAGTTTGTCCAGTGTTACGATATCAGTGTTGAAATATTAGTGACCTATTCAATGTTGGATTTAAATGCCGTATGATGTTCGTATTTCAAGGTTATTGAAATCGCGGGGTGCAATACTTTTTTGATCCGCCGGAGGCAAATTTTCATTCGCTTCTAAATTCTTTTAGTTTCCGTTTGGAAATAGCTTATCTATGATACATTTGATTGAATGCTTATAAATTATTAACATACAAAAGATTTATTTAGCAACAAAATTTGAAAATACGAGCCTATGTCCGCACGTTTGATCAAATTGTAATGCACTACCCGAAATTGCCATTTTTTCAATCGCATATAAACTCTTTTTCTCTCAAGATATTACTGTTTCCTTTCGGAAATGACTTACCTTTGATACGTGTAATTCAATAATAATGTATAAGATACAAAATATTGACTTTAAAACAAAATACGATCCTATCCCGGTTGGATCAAAATGTAATGCGCTACCCGAAATGGCAATTTTTTGGAATCGCATATAAAATCCTTTTTTCACAACATATTTATATTTCCTTTAGGAAATAGTTTATTTACAATACATATGGTTATAGTAAGTGGATTCCGGTTATGTTAATTCTCATTCAAATCACCCGTTCAAAGCAGAAAACGAACGATTTTAAAACTCGTATTATATCACTTTTACGCAACATATTACATTTTCCTTTTGAATATGAATTACTTATGGTATATATGATTGATTTAGATAAAGAACAATACATTTCTGCTGTTTATAAACGAAATATAGGTCTATTCCGGTTATAGAAAGTGGATTCCGGTTATGTTAATTATCATTCAAATCTCGCGTTCAAAGCAGAAAACGAACGATTTTAAATCTCGTATTATATCACTTTTACACAACATATTAAATTTTCCTTTTGAATACGATTTACTTATGGTATATTTGATTGATTTAGATAAAAAAACAATACACTTCTGCTGTTTATTAACGAAATATAGGTCTATTCCGGTTATAGAAAGTAGATTCCGGTTACGTTAATTCTCTGTCAAATCGCGCGTTCAAAGCAGAAAACGAACGATTATAAAACTCGTATAATATCACTTTTACACAACCTATTAAATTTTCCTTTTGTATATGAGTTACTTATGGTATATACAATTGATTAAAACCAAAATTAATACAGTTCTACTGTTTATTTACGAAATATAGGCCTATTCCGGTTATAGAAAGTGGATTCCGGTTATGTTAATTCTCTGTCAATACGCGCGGTCAGAGCGAAAATGACCGTTTTTAAAACTCATGTAAAATCAGTTTTCATTTAAATATTTTAATTTCTTTTTAAGAAACAACTTATTTTTCGTAACCATGATTGAATTATACCAGAAATTAACAAAATTATGTTTTATTAACGAGATACATGTCTATTTCGGTCAAGTAAATTCTGCATAGATAGCGTAATGACGAACGGACGACGGCCAATTTTAAAATTTCAATAACTTTTTTTTTCATAACATATTTTACTTTAGTTTTGCATATATGTTGCTTATGTTAAATAAGATTGATTTAAACCAAAAACTATGTAAAACTACTGTTTATTAACGAAATATGGGCCTATTCCGGTAATTTATCTGGATTCCGGTCTATTCCGGTAATTTACGTGGATTCCGGTAAAACGGGTGACCGCTTATTTCTACTCCAGAATGTGCTGCCAGGTCAAAGCCATCCGGGTGGAGGCTTCTTCGCTTCGCTTCGCTTGGGTAGTTCCCCACTCTATTAATAGTGGCACCTGTCTTTAGACAGTAAAGTTGATTCTTGTAGAATCCAATGAATAATAAACAGTTTAAACACTGAACGGTCGAACACAATAACGGTTTAACAAGTTAATTCATTCATTCGTATTGATCAATATATATAAATCAAGTCTTAATCACTATGTACATGTTAGTATGGTCCGTACTATACACTTCTGCACTAAAAATATGGTCCGTTTCTAATTCATTATAATATAGCGGGGTTTACAAGTGTGACTTAATTTTATTTACTGCAGTATAGTTTATTATTTATTAAGTTGTATGTTATTGGAGAACTAGTGAGAGCTTTATATTGTAAGTTTGAGCACTCGGTCTGTATGAAGGTGGAAACAATAGCATTGTGAGGCTCGTTCCACAGCTTTCATTTGGTCTGCCGTCATCTTTACTAAATCCTGCACCTCTGTATGTGTGCAATCCATTAATAGTTGAATTATTTTTCCTGCTTTCAGAATGTGGTTCAATCCGCTTGGATGTATCTGGCTCATTGTCTTTTCTATAGTACACATACCTCGCTGTCTGGTTTCTTCTAGGCTTGGACACGTCAGGAGGAAATGTTCCAGGGTTTCATCCTCAAATTTACACAACTGACAAATTCCTGTGATGCCGACTTTACTAAACTTCTGCAATTTAGTTTGAAGCATGTATGTTCCTGTCAATAGTCTGGCCTTGACTTCGCCCCGCTTCACTTCATGCTCGGCTGGATTCACTGCAGCCCAGAGGTTATGTACTCCTTTTATAGGATCCTTAGGTAGCTGCAGGTATTGCAAGCTGGATAGCACAGGGAGTTGACACGACCATTCTTGAAACCAGTACTCTGAAACTGCCCGATCAACCATGGATTTCCACATAGCCTTTTTCGGTGGGTGCTTCATCAGGGACCTTGCACTGGGAAGACCATATTTTTCTGTTATGGCGATGATATCAGATGAGAATCCTTTTTCTTCCCTTGAAGTAAATGCCATCTGTCTATCTAGAATTCTATTTTCTGTAGAATTAGGTTGTCTGCATATGTTAATGAATAGAGAGAGCTTGTTTTTCTCCAGAAGTGAGGTTATTGGTTCAGTACCAAGAAGGACGTAGGTGCCAAGGTTTGATGTTCTGTCGGGTAGACCTTGTATATGTCTCAGAAATCTTCTCTGTTGTTTATCTAACTTATTTATGTCCTCTTGCATGACTGTGTGTACCTCCATGCCATAGAGAGACCTTGGTAGCACATATGTCTTCCATATCTTCTTCGCAACTTTTGGTGAAAAGCCACGTCGAGCATGGAGGCCTGCACCTAGAAGGGCAGAATTATGAGGTTCTCAAGGCAGTCTTCACACGATCCTCAGCGTTTGGTCGATTTCTTGCCGTCCTAACTATGCCCAAATGTTTCAACTGATCAGTCTGTCTAACCTCATTGTCATTAAGATACACAGGACTATACATCTTTGTCTTGATAGGTAAGATTTCTGATTTCCCAGGGTGAATTGTCACTTTGTCACGGTTTGAGCAAAATTCCACAATGTTCATCATGGCTTGCAGATTCTCGTGGGAGTTTGCAAGTAGTGCCACATCGTCTGCACATGTGGAAGTGGCAATAGGGATGTCACCAATATACGCACCTAGGTCACTGTTAACTAAGCAGTCTATGGTGCTGTTGTTATAGCATTTGTATAGAGTAGTAGACAGCTTGGCTCCCTGTTTCGTTCCTTGTCCTAGGACAAAATGCCCAGAAAGTTCTCCAGCCCACTTCACACTGACTGTGGTGTTTCTGTAAAGGTTCCGTAGTAGGATCCAAAGGTTCCCAGTGACGCCAAGATGAAATAGTTTATTAAAAAGAACTTCATGATCTACTGTATCAAACGCCTTTTGGGCATCAAGACTTGCCATGATCAGTGGTTCTTTTGTTGTTGTCTATGAGATGGCCTCCGAGATGATGTAAGCCGCATTTATCGACGAGCTTTTTGTAGAGAAGCCGTTTTGAAGTGGATTTTGAGGCACATACATGCCTGTCATATTCAGCAGATATTTGACTGGCAAATATTTTAAAGGCTATGCTCGGCTTTATTTTTCTTCAGACACTGGTAATACTCTCTTCCCCCAGCCTCAGATGCCCAGTACCACAAGCATTCTGTAATATTGATTGGCATACCAGTTTGAATCTAGGCCTTTTGGTAAACAGACATGGCATGAGACTAGTCTGAGTGGGTGGGGGGGGGGGGGGTTTACTGATTTTATGCTGGATGTCTGGATCAAATGGACTTCTTTCTGAGAATATATAGTACTGTAGTAAGGGACCCAAACGAAAGAATTCCCTTTGGTCTGGATGGAAGGATGTTACAAAGTTTGTCCATACTCTCACAAATGGTCTGATTGCAATGTAATTTGGCATGAAATGTTGATACCAAAAAGATATATGAGAAATTCTGACAGGGAAGTTAGCACTCAACTTTAATTAAAACCAGCCTGGTACAGAAAACATAAAGACATCACATAACTCAAATACATGGCAAACTGCCCACGTAAAACTGAACGAAAAAATAAAATGAAATGCTCAGTCAAGTCCACAGGTAATAGTATTGTTGAAAAAGAAATTGAAAAAAAAAAATTCTCAAAAAAAAAATTTCTCGAAATTTAGGTATTATATAATTATAATTTTTTTTTTCAATTTCATTTTTGTTAATTCTATTTTTCAACGATACTGTTACCTGTGGTCAAGTACCATGCAGCTGTCAAAAAGCTGATGTACCAAAATTCGGACCTAATGAGTAATGACCAAGCCTAAGTTTTGCATATTTTATGAAATTTTATGGCCCTTTGTGGACTTGATATAAGCATTTTTGTATCAAAAACATTTCTGGTATTCAATGAAATTTGGATTGATTGTATGTTATATTTTCAACATTGGTTTGTATATTTTGCCAGGTGGAAGAAATTCGTCAAATGATTGACAAGATAGCCTCTAATGTGGAAGAAGTTAAAATGAAGCATAGTACCATATTGTCAGCGCCCCAGACAGACGACAGTAAGTATATGTAATACTATACGCTAAGATTACCATATATTTGCGGCCATAAGTCTACTAGAGTCATAAGTTGCCAATCACAAATTCACATTCCATATATTCACGGCCATATTATGCGTATTTCAATCATTATTTAAGTCACTCAAATACATATAGGCATACCATATATTTGCAGCCACGAGTCTACTTCAATCATTAGTCACTGAAGATGAGATGTACCATAATTATATTCATGTCCATAAGTCTATTTTAATCATAATTCACCCAAAGCATACTATATAATCTCTACCATAAGTCTACTTCAATCATAACGATGGCTTAGAATTAGAAGGTCGTAAGTGCCACTTACAACCTTTTAAGATTCATACATATTTAGAATAAGCATCACAAGGCGCTTCTTATGAGCCCATTTTCATAAAAATCTGAACTTGTCATGTTGACCAAAATGAAGTTGTAAAAGTTTGTTTTACCATAAGTAAAGAGTAAATGTCAGACAGTTTTTCTGTGTTTTCTCAAAATATCGATTTGGTAGCTACAGTTACGACCTTTTAATTCTAAGCCATCGATAAGTCATTCAAGACATATATAATGTAATAATATTCTTTACCCCAAGTCTATATTTCAAATACATTTTACATAATGTGTAATTCACTCAAGACATGGCCATAATTATCAGTCTACTTCAATCATAATTCAGTCTATAAATCCAGTATTTTGACTAGGCCCTATTTTATGTTGAGCAATTACAACGTTGGTCTGCCTCTAGAAAAAATGATAGCATTTGTTAACCTGTGTAGTTACAACTGGATTCAACAACCCCCTGTTGTTAAGAAACCAATAGTATGAAATCTTGATCAGCCATTAGTATGAACATTTAATATATTTTGCAAAACCTTGACCCTCCCCTGTGTTTAGGGATAGTAGATCTAAGGTCTAGAGATCTGGGACAAATGTAATGATGATGCATCTCTCTTGAAGGGCTTATTATTGCAAAAGAAAAAATGCCAGCTGACAATATTTTACTGTCCATCAACTTTGTTAAAAAACTAAGTTGTTTGTAAACATGCAAGAAGTTTAGCTTATGTAACTTGTAAGTATTATTATACAACAAGCTAACTATAGTTGATTCAAAGATCTCTGTCACAACCGCGTAAACAAACATTCACCCCGGTAGATTATTACAAATGTGTCAAGATTAAATTCTTCCATCAATAATACGCTTAAATGATTAAAAATCTAATGGTCCTATAGCGTAGTGGTTATTCTTGCTGCAATTAGCTATTCAGAGATAGAACGTTATGGCGGTTTTGACAGACATCTTTGAATCGACAATATCTGTAGATGTATTTTATAAATACAAGAACCAGGAAGAGTTGGAGTATTATCGTTATCACGCAACAAAACATCATTTCAAGGGCTCATGCAAAACTATGGTAACTACACCAATTAAGGCTGAACTTAAAATATTCTTGGTTTCCCCATCCCGACCCTAGCAGATTTAGAATGGGTAGGTAGGTAGGGTAAATAATTTTTTTTGGAATTGTTTCAGTATATTATAGTGAATGGTCTAGACATACAAATAATGAAATTTAGAATTAAGCTAAGGTGAAAACGAACTAAAATTTAATGGTACATCAGAGCTCCAGATAAGGTGCGTGAAAGCGTGATTACGCATTGAAATTAACGAAAAACGCATTAAAAATTATTTCTGTGCGTCGTAAAACGCATTGAATAAGACGATCACGCATTTCTGATCGATTCCGATGCGTGAAAGGGAAGTAACTCTTCCGTTATCCGGTCAGTCTGCTTGGTTTTAGACACTACCAATCCGGTGTACAGGTAGAAAAATCCACTGACAAATGTCACTTTGAAACAAAAGTTGTCGGTAAATATGCAGGATTCTAGCTCTCATAAGCATGTGTTTCAAACCAGATGTGGTAACAGGTGAGAGTATGTACGACCTTGCGTATAATTCATCGTCGAAGATGCTTGGATGAGCTTGAATTGCAACTTTCCAGCGCAAAATAGTTGAAAATACATGCATGATGATGACAAACGCAATTGACAACATGCGAAAAATGCGAATTTCATGGTTAGTTAAAGTCACTGTTACGGATAGATCTATAAAAATCATTGCCCCATGTAATTTTTAATTCACAAAACAAAGTGACTTTATTAATTTGAATGCAAATCATTTGATATAATTGCTGCACAGTTCATTTACACATGAAAATCTTTTTTAATTAAACTTCAACTTCGTCAATACATTGGTAAGGGTTTAACTACAATGAGACAGCACATGCATTCAGAAATAGTGATTTTTTTATTGCTTACATATTGAATGTAACTGTCATTCACTCTGTGTTTAAAGCCGAGGTCATTGATATTTTGTCTCCGGAGTGTTTCACTCATTAGTTTTGTAAACAGGGAGTGAACGACTCATTGCACCTCAAAATTATCTGGAGCACTGGTACATGTAAGAAAGAAGCCAGCAAACAAAAAAATATACTTTTTACTTCCGATTTTTAATAAAAATAATTTTATTTCAATATGGGCAATAAAATATTTTGGGTAGGGCCCTTTTGAATCGGGTAGGTAGGGGATTGGGAAACAAACAATATTTTATTTTAGGCCTTATTGAGACAATTTGTACCATAGTGTGCTAAGCCCTTGATATAATCATGCCATAATTGTAACTAAAAATCTTAACGTGATGTTAGATATTTTTCACCACAAAACAAAACAACTCGACCCTCTGATGAAAAGAGTACTGCAACATTGAGATGTTTTGGTTTTGTTTCAGTATATGAATTATGATCAACCATCTTGTTTCTGATAATATTTGCTGAGTCATCCAAACTAATGGGAATGCCTTGTTTATAGATGTCTAGATATATGAATATAACAAAAATATGTCTGACCATAGGATGTTAGTGATTTATCAAGTATCTAGTCTGATTGCTGAATGATCTAGTAGTTGGTCTGTGTTAGAACAAATGACGGAAAAAGTGAAACAAAATGTCTGTAAATCATATGAGAATTTGATTCCCCAAAACTTCTTCAATACTAGGCAAAATTCAAAGATTCAGAGTTTCTCAATTTTGTCCAAAAAACACTAGGGTAGGGTTGGTAGAGATAGCAGAAACAAGCAATTCTTTTTGCCTCATTATAAATTATCCTCAATGCTGTTATCTTGTTTAGGTGACAAGGACTGGAATATTTGTATCAAAGTCCAATCCCCTTACTGGGTTGGTTGGAGCTTTATTGGATGAAATTGATGTTATTGTAAGTTTGGGAACTTCAGGTTGGTTCCTATATTAATGTTTCTGCCATTCTGATTGGTAAACTCAGGTTGGGGTGGTATTCAATATTGATCTACTTTACTTTAAGGATAAGGACAACCAATCAGATCACACCATATTTAATAGTCTGTCTAACATACCCTATGATAATAAAGACAACTCCTTAATCTACTCTATTCACATCAAATTGTTTCCCTTTGCACCCTCAAACATAATCAAGCCCAGAATAAAATCTAGCTAAAATTGAAAGAAGTTATGCTGTTTGATTGATACAATGTATCATTTAGTCGGGTAGCCAGACTACATATTAAACTATTGGTACGCATGCTATTACAGGCAATATGATTGGCTATCGTTATTCTTGAATTTAATAAGATCAATATTGAATTAATGATACCACCCCTGGTGACAACAGTCAGAAGTAAAACTATCTAGTCTGCTGTGATAAAACATGAATCTAATCTAGTGAAGATTAAATATAGAAAACTGGAAATAATTATCGTTCTGGAAAAGAGTTTGTGCATGCCTTCAGCAAACATTACAGACATACATGTATCTGGTAGACTTTATTCAAATAAGAGATGCATCCTGCAGCAAACAGTGTTGACTATCTCGCCGAGAAATCTTGAATAACATGTGACAGATTTACGCTGTATGAGACTTACCATCGGCAAAAGCTGCTTACGTAACCATTGGTTGAATGTTTTTATCAATCTCTTTGCGTCTTTATACTTAATTAGCGTTTTGCTCTGAGTACAAGACTACAAGCAAAGTGAAATGTCTTTTATCAAGATTATTGACTTCTTTGCTTCTGAAGTTTCAAATGTAAATTTACCTCCATTTAATGACATTGAAGCTTGCCAGTGTTGTTTTAGAACCGTTTATTAATGTAGTTTATGTTCTTTTTGTACAGTTAGAAGTCTTGTTGAAAGATTCTTTATTTGATAAAGCATTAATTATGGTAGTTCTGATGATACATAAGTTGCTGCAGTACCGCTGCATACTTGCAACATCAGAACACTGACATAGAATAATTTAAAGAACAAACTTAACTAAGTACTGTCAACTTGCAGATGGATACGTTCAAATTCAACATATAAGCTACAATATGATATTATGATTTACATTGACAACAGTATGCAGCTTCCTGAATTGAAGAGCATATCCTTGTCTTGAGCTCACATATAGGGCTACCTATGGTGAAATGCTTAAGTAAACTAATGTGGCCTCTAGTTATGATGGCGACCAACTACTGATAGTTTTAATTCGGACAACTCTATTTTGTCAAGGTCAGTTGTCCTGGACAACTCTACCAAGAAAAAATTTATATAGCCCTGACCAGATAAAATTCTAAGTTTCAAAAATAAATGTGACTTTTTTCGGAGTTTCCAGGGATTTTGTTGGTTCAATGATGATAATAGGCGTAAACAAAGCAAATGTTTGTTACTGGTGTGCGTAAGAGCCAATGCTGTGATCCTAAATATTTTATGAATTAGTGGTCTAGTCATTGTCTTTCTCTTCCTATGTTCGTCTGGCAGGAATGGATGGATGTTACTTTACATGTTTCTATCCCCAAGGCCATTAAGAACAGACCACATTAAAGTCCAGGCCATGATCACCAGAAACATCTCAATCTGATCTAAATCTCATCTCAAATATTGCCATGTATCGTTTGGATAATTTCCATGCGAGGTAATGGACTCAAACATAGCATAAAAAACAGCGAACATTATTCTTAGCTTATTGTGGTAAATTTAAAGAGTTCTAACTTCAGATTTATCTCAAATTCAGACTGGTTTGGGAAAAATCTCAAATCTCATTTGAGATGAGATTTCTTTTTGAGATGCTTCGTGAGATCGGGACCTGAATGACTTCCTGAGATGTATGATCTCCATAGCTTTTAAAGTCAACCTTTTATAGTGGTTCCAGAACATTTTGTCTCCATATAGTTTCCATGTTATCTATTGCATTTTCAAAAATATATCCGAAGTTTATGTCTAAATTGAAATCAACTTTCAAACTGCTTGTACTCCATTGCACTTTATATGTAGTGTTTTGTGAACAATTTGGTGGGTAGTAGCATTAACTGAAGTATTCATACAAAATGCAATTGAAATATGAGCTGAACTAACTTAAATTCAATGTTTCTAGGTTTCAAATATATTTATTTTTACAATGAATGGCTTATATATTCTGTAATATTATGTTACCCCTAAATACAGACATTAATTCCAATAAATGTGCAGAATTACACCATTATAAAATATTGGGTATCCTAAACGTTCTCCAGTCTTAGCAAGATTGTCTCATAAAAATAAAAAAAAGTCCCATAGTTGTGTAATATTGGTATAGGTTCTACATTGTATGTAAGGATTAGGATATGAAAACATCACTGCTCCAGTATCATTGGGTGTCCCATATTCTCGTGAACATGCTACTATAGTTCTAAGCTAGAGTGTCTCTTAAAAAAACAGAAAAATCCACCAATTTGGTTACAGTAAAGAACGCCAATGTTCTACATAGTGTATAAGGATTATTAGAATAAGAAACTTCAGTTCTGAGTAACATGAGTATTACTGAGTATTAAGGCAACCTGAATTTTCTCAAGCATGCACCTAAGCTAAAGAACTTGCCTCTTTAAAAAACGGAAAAAAATCCACAAATGTTGTTACAGTAAAGAACGCCAATGTTCTACACTAAGTGTTGAAGGATAATTGATAAAAAAGAACTATCATTTAGTTACATGCAGCATCCTAAAGTTTCTCAAGCATGCACCTAAGCTTGAGAACTTGTCTCTTAAAAAACAGAAAAAATCCAAAAAAAATTTGTTACAGTAAAGAACGCCAATGTTCTACATAGTGTGTAACAGGGATCATAAGAAAAAGAAACATTGATTCGGATGTAGACTTGATGATCTTTACTCCCCCTGTATTGATCACGGTGAGCGAGATGCTTGTTCCGAGATATCGAGGGTCTAATAAAAACTTATTTATCACAAGATACAGCTAGTTGATAGAAACAACCAGAGATTTGTCAATAATAGGAAACAGTCGAGATCTTCATTTTGTTGTATTGCACTGGCTGTTTCCTTTGTTGAATAGAACAGAACCTGTGTGACAGTTAACTAACACCTTACAGTGTTTTATTAGCTCACCTGTCACATAGTAACAAGGTGAGCTTTTGTTATCACTCTTCGTCCGTTGTCCGTCCGTCCGTCAACAATTGGCTTGTGTACACTCTAGAGGCAACAGTTTTGATCCAATCATCATGAAACTTGGTCAGAATGTTGTTCTCCATGAAATCTAGGCCATGTTCAAAACTGGGTCATTTGGGGTCAAAAACTAGGTCACTAGGTCAAATTTTAGAAAAACCTTGTGTACACTCCAGAGGTCACCGTTTTGATCAAATCTTCATGAAACTTGATCAGATTGTTGTTCTTCATGAAATCTAGGCCAAATTTGAAACTAGGTCAAGCAAGGTAAAAAACTAGATCACTAGGTCAAATCTTAGAAAAACCTTGTGTTCACACTAGATGTCACCAATTTGATCCAATCTTCATGAAACTTGGTCAGAATGTTGTTCTTCATGAAATCTAGGCAAAGTTTGAAAATGGGTCATGTGGGGTCAAAAACTTGATCAAATCTTAGAAAAACCTTGTGACCATAGGTCGCCATTTTAATCCAATCTTCATGAAACTTGGTCAGAATGTTGTTCTCCATAAAATTTAGGCCAAGTTCTAAATTGGGCCATGTGTGGTTAAAAACTAGGTCACTGGTCAAATCTTAGAAAAACCTTGTGTTCACTCTAGATGTCACCAATTTGATCCTATCTTGAAGAAACTTGGTCAGGATGTTTTTCTCCATGAAATCTAGGCAAAGTTTGAAACTGGGTCATGTGGGGTCAAAAACTAGGTCACTAGGTCAAATCTTAGAAAAACCTTGTGTACACTCCATAGGTCGCCATTTTGGTCCAATCTTAATGAAATATGGTCAGAATGTAAGTTGTATTGACTAGTAGTAGACCAATGTGCAACAGGTGAGCGACCTACAGCCCTTTGGGCCCTCTTGTTTTGAGTTTTAAGTGATTTTATAGCTGTTGATAGGCTTTGTTCCCAACTGAAAATCAAATCTTTTCCCAACATTTCCAGCAAAACTTCAAAAATTCAGAGTAAAATAATTCTGAAAAAATCTTCCAACTGTCTTGTAAAAATCAGCAAGCACCACTAAACTTCACTCCGAATACTTGATTCCTTAGCTTGGCCACAGTTAAAAGCAGCTGCTTAAATGTCTGTATAATTAATCTACACTTATATCAATCCACTAAATGAGGTGAATGCAATGCTGATACATTTAATTGTCATGCATAGTAAACATATGATATTCTGCTTTGCTCAACAAAATTCCCCTATTTTATGTTGGTGTACCAATGATTTTACTGCTTTGGCTACGTCAGACAGCCAATTGTTTATGTTATGGCAAGAAAAATCCCCCAAAATATGTTATATTGATTAACTTCTGGTAGACCTATCTTTCTTAATTCAGATGATCAGATGAACAGTTAGGGTTAACTCAATGCTTCACGTGTGGCAAGCTTAGACAAAATTGCCATGACTTTGGCATGAAATATGGGATGTCCTCACAAAATCGTTCAGTGCAATTATTGATCGAAGAGAAATCGTTTTACTGCCAAAACCCTACATTGTCCTCATGAATGAAAGATATGAATCTGGTCCTGTGGTCCATTTCTATTAACAAATTAAGGCATAGAAAAAATGCTTGTTTCCAGAAATTCCCGACCTACACTAAGTATTTTCAGCATTTTTGTGCTGTTATAAGCAAATAATCTATAAACTATGTTACTCACAGGAAAAAAACTCACAATCATTCATCTGAAATATATGTTTATTGTCCATGAATGTCCATTGTAAAGTGTTCATTTGTTTGTCTTATAACATTTGATGCAGTAATACAGGTAGATTTATAAATGATATGTCACTTCAATGATATTATATTAAGTGACTAAGGTAATTGACAGAACTTTGCAATGGACTTAATTTCATGAAGTACGTAATAGACATGCATGTTTCATTTAAATCGATACACAATCACAAAGCTAACTGTTGTGCAATGCAATGTGTAAATAGGATTCTGCCATTAATTCAATCAGATAAAAACAATTTAAACAGTATTAGACCCAAAAAGATGCATGATAACAAATTAGACAGGATTGCAGTGTGCACAGTGCATAAACACAGAGCGCATGTATCAGGCAAACAAAGAAAGACATGAAATCGAAAACAAAAATACAAATCATGTAAAATATTATTTTTTTCAGGTGATTTTATAGCCAAAAATGGACTATGTTCCCAATTAAAAACATAGCGTTTTTTCCAAGCTTCAAGCCAAAAATTCGCAATTCGGAGTTAAAAATATTTTTTCTATAAAACAGCCTGCACAACTAAACTAGAGAACGCAAAACACTTACTAGTTAAACATAAAACCAATGTTATTGTACACCTTTTGACTTTAACAGGTTTGGGTATTGACTTTGTACTTTTTCCCAATTTGGGCCAAGTGTCGCTAAAATTCCCAATCCCAAAGCTATGTTCCCAAAATAGGGAGAAAAAACACTGTAAAAGTTTGGAAAAACAGATCGCACAAAAAAGAAAAACAACAGATCACACAAAGAAGAAAAAACCCCAGATCATGTGAAAAAGAAACAAAAAGAAAAACCAGATGATGGATCACACAAAAAGCCCTCACTTAAATCACTCGAAAAATAAAAACCTCAGATTACATGGAAAAGAAAAAAAGCCAATTGCAACCTGGGATTCTCATGTTATATAAAAAATAACATTTCTACATGTTTGAAAATTTTATAGATTTTGTTGGTGTGTACATTATAATACGTCCTCGACAAACAGTTGATATTTATAATTCCTTGTAAAGACTTTTTAAAAGTCTAAATCATCGAAAAGAAGCTGGAGTTTGTTTTTGTTTTCCATGACTGATTCTAGTATACTTGAATTATTCTCCTGATAATTGTAGTTCCCTGGCCTACTATATGTGGCCTACACACTGATGGTGAAAAAATGAATGAATCAAACAGTGGTGTGATAGTTTAGCTTTCTCATTTACGGTAGAGATCAATACATCCATTAATACTTGCTGATTCCAATAATATGGTCTTGTTTAGTCTACTCTTAACTTACAATTACCCCTGACTGGTCGTAGTAATGTCTACAAATACATTGATGGCTTAGAATGAGAAGGTCGTAACTACTACTTACGACCTTGTATGACTCATACATATTTGAAATCTGCTTCACAAGGCACTTCTTATGAGCCTATTTTCATGAAAATCTGAAATTGTCATGTTGACCAAAATGAAGTTTTAAAAACTTGTTTTCCCATAGGTAAAGAGTTAATTACAGACAGTTTTCTCTTGTTTTCTCAATATATCGATTTTGTAGTTACGACCTTCTCATTGTAAGCCAGCGACATAGTGCCGGTGTTTCTATTACTGGCACTGGGTGATCATGTTTGATGCAAGCATAGGTCCTGCCAAGTACTCCTATTAAAATGGAGTTTCTCCTATTTTCATTGATATATAAATATCTGGTTTCCAAATTTTCCTACCTTTGTACATAGGTACCTTTGATTTATTTTATGATCTTCTGTCCCATATTTCTAAGTTATAGCAACAAGAACGTTGTCAATGCTGTTAAAATTGTCCGGTATTTCCGGGATCTCCCTCGCTTGGTGCTCACTGCTCATTACGTTAAACCACTTAAAATGCCTCCGCGGACCAAGTGGTGATACACTCAAGTAGTCCTTAAAAAAACTTTGGTTTGCCTGTAAATGGTGATATTTCTTGACAAATGTGGAGTTGAATGATGAAATTGAGTTTAAATGGTTGGTAAATATGCATGTTGTGTAGTAAAACTGTAATATTTGTATTATTCCGCTATTTTGTTCTTGATACCAAAGTGAAAGTAGACTAGGGTAAAACCCAGAACTTATAAATCCGGACATGCGTAAAAACGGATAGACCATATTTGAAGGACAAAAACTTTCTTAGAAGCTACATGACCCCCCTTTTTATTGCATTATTTTGAAGCTTAAATGCCCCTCTTTACAATGATATATGTGGTCCAGGTGGCCATAGACTAAAAAAAATTTGAAAATGGGGGCCTACTATGGGCACTTTACATTGAGCTATAGAGCAAATTTGTTTGGTGGTTCCTAACCTGAAGGTATTTAAAAGTTCTAGGTCTTATTGACCATTTAGTGTCAGGATACATAGCAGTGGATTGTTTCCATCATAGAATACTACTGAAATGATATAAATAAGATTATCTAAAAATTGAACACAACTGACCATTTGGAAGGATTATTTCGACGGTGCCGACCAAAACCCTGTAACTCAATTTTGGCGCGAAAACTTTTTTTGCAGCATTTGCATAGATCTACTAGACGTCCCGCACATTTCTGTCTAGTCCCCATCTAAGTAACGCGATGGCTATTTAAATGGCGACAAGACAGTAATGCGCGGGACGTCTAGCAGATGCGGATACTGCAAACTAAGTTTTCGCGCCAAAATTGAGTTACAGGGTTTTGGTTCGGCTCCGTCGAAATAATTCAGGTTTAAGTTCTTCGTTGTTGACCATTTAGTGTCAGGATAAATGGGAGTAGACTGTTGCATTAATAAAACACGACTGAGATATTGTTTAAAAATTGAACACAAATGACCAAAGGAGTATTTATAATCAGGGTTATTACATGGCAGGGCAATGAGATCAATAGAAAGTGAAGCATTGTATAATATGTATAGATATTGGTACAAGTTTTCTACAGCTTCAATGTGTAGAGAATCACGGTAACAATAGTGATGTATTACCATGATTTCCCCCGGGGTACAACACACCGATTGTCTGCAAACCTCTGCATTTGATTGTTGACTTTCACATTGTTTCAGTCTACGGCCATTTCATTGTTGCCTTTGTGATGCCATTGTAAAATCATAAAGATAATCATAATGCCCTTATAGGATTGTGTCTGTTCAAATGTGGTCTGTTGTTTCCTATTAGAGTTGTCTTGATACTCCTAATCAGAAGGTTTGAGAGGGTTGGAGGCTTCAGTCTGTATTGTCTGGCGTCTTTCCTTAAACTGCTCCTCGTTTAACTGTTAGAAGGCGTCTTTCCTAAAACTGCTCCTCGCTTAACTGCTAGAAGGTGCTTTCTTAAACTGCTCCTCGTTTAACTGCTAGAAGGTATCTTTCCTAAAACTGCTCCTCGTTTAACTGTTAGAAGGCGTCTTTCCTAAAACTGCTCCTCGCTTAACTGCTAGAAGGTATCTTTCCTAAAACTGCTCCTCGTTTAACTGCTAGAAGGTGTCTTTCTTAAACTGCTCCTCGTTTAACTGCTAGAAGGTGTCTTTCCTTAAACTGCTCCTCATTTAACTGCTAGAAGGTGTCTTTCTTAAACTGCTCCTCATTTAACTGCTAGAAGGTGTCTTTCTTAAACTGCTCCTCGTTTAACTGCTAGAAGGTATCTTTCCTTAAACTGCTCCTCTTTGTAGGTTCACTGTAACATACTACCATGTAGTAAATGAAGAAGATTTCACTTGTGTACTTAAGCTGGAGTCCTATGTAACTGTGCACTATCAGACACTCAGTATAATTTGCTTGAATTGAAATACCAAATGTAGGAGTTTTGAGGAGGAATTTGTATAGGTAAAGAACCACTAAATGCCTCCGCGGACCAAGTGGTGATACACTCAAGTAGTCCTTAAAAAAACTTTGGATTGCCTGTAAATGGAGATATTTCTTGACAAATGTGGAGTTGAATGATGAAATTGAGTTTAAATGGTTGGTAAATATGCATGTGGTATAGTAAAACTGTAATATTAGTATTATTCCACTATTTTGTTCTTGATACCAAAGTGAAAGTAGACTAGAGTAAAACCCAGAACTCATAAATCCGGACATGCGTAAAAACGGATAGACCGTGTTTGAAGGACAAAAACTTTCTTAGAAGATACATGACCCCCCTTTTTTATTGCATTATTTTGAAGCTTAAATGCCCCTCTTTACAATGATATATGTGGTTCAGGTGGCCATAGACTAAAAAAAGTTGAAAATTGGGGCCTACTATGGCCAATTTACATTGAGCTATAGAGCAAATCTATTTGGTGGTTTCTAACCTATAATGAGTCCTGTTTACCAGATATGCTCATGCTGACACTATGACATGAGACAGTGAGGCTTTTATACTAGTATTTATTGATAATATTTTGGTTGCCAGCGGTATGAGACAAATTATATTGTAGCTTTCGCTGAGATGTATGGGTTCACACAACCTACTCTCTTAAAAGTCCTACACTCATTGTCCTGGTTATCCCACACGGTATATCTGTTAGCGATGAAAGATGAATGTGTAATTTGCTCCCACCTACATTAGGACAGCAAATTTTCCTTTGATTGATAACTTTAGACTTCAATCAGTATTATGATAAGAAAAGTATGTGGAACTAATTATAAGTGACAAACCATTATTTGATTAAAAATTGTTACTATAATTGACGTTATACGGTAACACAATTGGTAATATAAAATATAAGTTATGTAATAAGAGCTATGCAAATTTGATGGATGATGTTTGTGGGTGGGTGCTGCCTTTTTGTCGCCTGTTTTTTTAAAAGTATTTGTTAACTTACTTTCATGAAATTAATTACCACATAGAAAATTAATTTTTGAGCACCCTGTTAGGGTGTAAGTTGTTTTGTTGGAATTTATTTAATTTTCACCAATTTTACAGGACTTGTATGAAATATAAGGTCACTTGAGTGTTGTTTACACTTTCAGTTTTGTAAAAAATTATAGTTTTAGATTTATGAAACCCTTGTTAAAAGGACTATAACACTATAAGATTAACCCATTGAAAAATATGGAACAACAACAGCATCTGTCTAGGAAACTAAGTGTCATGTTAAGGATTTTATCCAGCTCCCTAATAATGGCTACAGGTGTCAATAACAAAATAACAAAGGGTGTTTATTGGTTCATTCACAATGTAAAAAAAAAACAAAAAAAACTATGAATCATGACAGGTATGAAATATTATATATAATATAACAGTCACTGGCCTTACAGTTCTCTGCGTTTGGCAACATCTGTTCAAACAATTATATAGCCCCAACATTTGATATACATATTATAATTACTAAAACAAGGTTAAATAAGTGCTTTATATATCGCTGACTTAGAATGAGAAGGTCGTAACTACTACTTACAACCTTATAAGACTCATACATATTTGAAATCTGCTTCACAAGGCGCTTCTTTTGAGCCTTTTTGCATGAAAATCGGAAATTGTTATGTTGACCAAAATGAAGTTTTAAAAACTTGTTTTTCCAAAGGTAAAGAGTAAATTACAGACAGTTATCTCTTGTTTTCTCAATATATCGATTTTGTAGACAGTTATCTCCTGTTTTCTCAATATATTGATTTTGTAGTTACAACCTTCTTATTCTAATTAAGCCATCGATATATGCCTATAATGAAACTATCAATTTTGGATTTACAGGGTTGACATACCAAATGGATTTTGGCTAAGACTGCAAGAACTGTTGTTTTTAACTTTTTGTTTACATAGTTTAACTTGCAGTCTTAGCCAAAAAGAGATTTGGTAAATCCACACACTGTATGATGAAAGTTATTTATTTTGAATACAGTCTAATTTGTTTTTATGGTCACCTGCTTGAAACTACTGCCTGTGTTAAGGGGGTATGGGCACCTTAAGTTATGCCTGCATTTAAATGATCTTCAAATGATATAAATTCCCAGAAATAACTTCATTTGGTAGAAACATCTTTAAAAATTGAAATGATGTTAAAATGAAAAACAAGACATAATTAATATTGTTACCTTACCTAGTCCGAGCTAATTCCTCCTTAAGAAGCCAACGATTGCTTAAATCCTCCTGGTTATAAAATACAAATGTATTACAAAGTCGGCGGTGTACTTATAATATTAAAATTGTTTTTTTGGGGGGTTTAAATTAAATTGGTTACTTAAAGGCAACTGCATGCTTAATTATAAGGTGACCTAAAGTGCACTTAATATAACATCATAATCACTTAAAGATTTGTTTTAAGGTTTGTATTACTGTTAACTAAATTCATAATTATTTATTTGGCTGTATGCATAATGGTGCTGTTTTGTGATTGAACAATTCATGTTAAGATTCCTGCATTTCTTACTGGTTTCGTTTTTTCTAATATTATAAATTTACGTTATTTTCATGATCAAATAATCAAAATGTGTACAAATTTTCTGTTGGGAAATCAATTTTTTTTTAAAGCTGTGTTACTTTCTTTGCAATAGGAGAAGACATAACTGTATACATCATGCTATGAGAAACTTTAGATATCTCAATATTTCTGTCTCTCATTTTCTGATCATGCCATTCATGTCATACATTTATATTAAACCATACATGGCAGTGATGTATTGCCTAGTGCCGCAGGCATGATCGGAGAAACGCTGGAATATTGTCAGAAAACCAAATATCTAAATTATAGGCAGTTAAAATACTCCCCCTTGAGTGTTTAATCAATGAAAATGAAGATATCGAATATGAATTTCCGGCACCAAAATTTCAAAATTGTTAAAACTTAATTATTTGTCATTTTTAATTAGCCTTGCAGTATTGTCTATCTTGCTGAAGTTATGTAATTGAAGATGAAATGCCATCTTTAGAATAATCTTGTACTTTTATTAAGTATTTGTTTAAATCTGAAGAAGTTAATTGTATGTGCATTATAATTAAAACAATTACTAAGGTACACTGTCACAGGTTGAGGGGACATTAAACATTATGCAGGATGTCATTATAAGGTGGCTAGGGGCCAAAATGACCGTCTTATATGCAATTTGAGCTGCCTTCAACTCTATTTCAATGTGACTTATAATACTCAGTTTTGACCCCCATAAAATCAAAATGAGCCTTCTCAACAAAATCTTAACAACAACCTTGATTATGTAACAGTTGCATTTTCAAGCCATATATGTTTCATAGCAACAGATTATTATGCACGCGGTCACAAAGGGGTTACAGAGTTAATCATAATTTCTCGACAATTGTATGGATGAGTTAAAAAAAGGACTGCTGCAATGTTGCTCTAGATTCTAATTAATCAATCTCATTTAATTACACTGCAAGGCCCATTCCTTTACACTGATCATTGTAAAAAAAGGAATGGAGCCAATGTTATATAGGATTTGATTTTTATGAGAAAATGATTGCTAATTTATTAATATTATGTGGAGTGACCTTTATTATAGTATCAGCTGGTCAGGACATGTTTGAGGGAGACGAATGCTCAGAGTCTGACATAGATTGAAATATGTTATTATTTATGTTATTGTTGCAAGGAAGCCAACTGCATAGTTAAACGGAACAGTACATTATAAATTAATGAATGGACACAGTTTTCAATTGGAGACACTTATAGTATTCTCATGTAATTCTGAAACTAATTGGTTAAACTATCTATAGTAGTTGATCAATATGAGAGGTTACTTTAAATAAATATGTCACCGTTAATACTGTAAAATCATTAATTTTCGTGGGGGATTAAATTTCGTTGATTTCGTGGTTCACCTCAACCACGAACTTTAATCCCAACAAACATTAATTTTGACCCTTGTTTTATTACCTGAAATGCAAAATCCACGAATACAAGTACCAACGAAATTGTTTTTTTTACCAAAACCACGTAATTTTGTCCCAACGAAATTAAATGATTTTACAGTATGTCACCGTTAATATAAGCCAATGGTTCGATAAATATTTATTTAATAAATTTTCTCTCACTTGATCATTCATTGTATGATGTATAGATATATTACTGTAATGTTGTCATTTGAAATAAATGTAAACAATAGTCAGTAATAGATTCAACATTTAGAATTTGTTAGCTTAAATGAAGTGCCATTAGCAGAATTGAGTGAGTTAAGGGTTACTAGCTATTATGTGCGGCTGGGAAATTTAGATAATATTATGTAAAAACAAAGGGCTATCAGTATATAATACAAAATGTATATTATTATGTTTTAATATCATTAAGTATGTTGGAAAACGGTGTCCGTCGTGGTTGGTTATTTTTGGTCTACCCCTGTGCAGGAAGTTGCAAGTCGAACACAATAAAATCTAAACAATGCATGATTTTCATAAACCGAAACACTGTTCTTATAAACCCAACACTGTTCCCATAATCTAAGTACCCTTCTTGCAAACCCAAACATGCTTCCAGAGCTATATTAAACCCTTAACACAGAACTTATATGGCAAATACAGTTAAAAGTTCTTTTACACACTAAACACAAGAAATTAGATGGGGGCCGTTCCCTCGGTTGGTCTGGTAATAAATTATACAAAGATTAGTTACCATTAGCCTATATATTATATTAGCTGCAATCAACAACTTTTCCCACAATATATTATGTTGAATAATTTAAGCAATTTAATACAGTAATAAAATGCTGATTTATAGGTATATCGCTGGTTTAGAATGAAAAGGTCGTATCTACAAAATCAATATTTTGAGAAATCAAGAAAAAACTGTCTTGACAGTTAGTCTTTACTTATGGTAAAACAAACTTTTTCAGCTTCAGTTTGGTCAACATGACAAGTTCCGACTTTCATGAAAATTATTAAGGCTCATAAGAAGCGCCTTGTGATGACTAGATTTCAAATATGCATTAGTCTTATAAGGTCGTAAGTGGCACTTGGCCACTTACAACCTTCTCACTCTAAGTCAGCGATATATACAGTTTGTCATTCTGGCAGTGAGTTTACTCCTGTTTAATTAAATATACAAGGCTTGGATACCTCCCCATGGAAAGTGCTACATTTTTTTTTTGTAAGCACTTTGCTTTTAGTAAATGGTCCCCAGTAACATTGATATACTGTCAGACAGGCATTGTTAAGAATTATATCACCAATATTTTTCCATAATTTATGATGAAGTTAGAATGTGTCATACAACAGATATCTCTAATGTAACAGCTGTTGTATAATGATATAATATAACACAGGGTATTATCATGTGTCGGTACAGGTGTCCGATGTAAGCTTTATCTGAGTTATAGTCCAGAGAATTTGACATGATCCTGACCTTTAATTAGCATAATTAAATGGCATACGTTTTGTTTATATGTACAACCCGGATAAAATGGTTTTCACAAGCAGGGAGATGCTCAAACACAAATCTCAATTAACAGTATTACACAATTTGTTTGTGGAAATTGATAAATTTAAAGCAAGAACCTTGTAATATAATTATGCATGCATATAGGTCAGGATCATGTCAAATTCTCCAAACTATACTATGTTTTTAGGCTGGCGATTTCGCGCCAGACTATTACAATCCTAAAAAATGAAATCCACTAAGATGAATTTACTCCCGAAACTGACAACACAGAATCTATACACTCAATGCAAATAGTTCCTCCGCATTAATCAGTTTTGCATGATAAGAACATCCAACTTTCCTTATTTCATTTATTCTGTTCGATTGTAATTTATTAGTTTCTTCTTGAAATGGAAGGAAATTGTATGAAATTAAAAGAAAAGGTGTTTAAAGGCGTTGATAATTATTACGAACGCGATATAGCGCGGCGCATCAATGCTTTTATTATGTTAAATTATTTAGGTCAGCATTCTCCAACGAGATCGTGGTCGAGTGGTTGAGCAACTCGCTTAGTAATTTTCTGATGCCGAGGTCCAGCGATCGAATCACGGCGGCTCCAAATTTTTTATATGTTTAAAAAAAATTTTTGTTAAGTGCAGCACTTACCTCTCTTTCGACTTAGAAAACCACTTGATATTATATTACTTGAAAATCTATTGTTCCTTAGCAGTTCGCCAGCCTGTCAGTACTTTCAGTACTTTGATTTAGTCAGTGTGTATTACAGAGCTAGCTTGACTGCATGTCCTCCAGATAGTTTTGTGAGGTCAAAACGGCCAACATATGATAATAGTAGCAATGGGATCACTTATTTTCAACCAAACTGTTACAAAATTTAGTGGCTAGTCAGCTTGCATGATGCCTGGCTATTATAAATGAGGTTCAAGCATTTGTGGCATTGTTATATGACTGACCTTGACCTTTGTGTAAATAATTGCTTAAGTCTTTATGATATGGAAGGACATTTAATTTATGCAGATTTATAATTTTGTGAGGACAGAGTATTTAATTTGTGATTAAGATGTGTGAACAAAGAATTGTCTTGAATAAAACCTACACATACAGACTTATACTGACCGACCCTATGTTACATGTTACTGGCCAATTTATTTGTTAACACACTTATTTTCTTCTATTGATTGGGCACTGTAGACAATGCTATGATTTATTCATCATTTTTACTGGTACATAGCGTATGATTCTGTATTATATGTTTGTAATATTGTTCCTTTCATTGGCTTTGTCCCTCTGGAGAGTCGTATTGTCATTAGCTGCCATCATTTGGTTTTACACATCGCTATTTTTATACTAAAATCATATGTAAACATAGAATTATCAGAATATCAACTCATGAGTCGGATGATCTTATACGGCACAATATATTATGACACCAATGGAACTGGATGTCTGATTATCCTTCGTGTGATCTCCTTATTGTATAGTATCTGTGAAGACTGGGTGGCTATACCACACATGACTCTTTGGCTAAGACTGCAAGATAGCTGTGAGAATAAACTGTGTCCTTCTGTTGAAACATATTGAGTTGACGTATGGGTTAAATTGTGGTCATTCTCTGTTGTTTGTTGTTTTTAACTTTTTGTTGACAAATTTGTACTTGCAGTCTTAGCCCAAAAGTCACATGGTATAATACTGTTTTGACTTCCTGAATAGAAAACATGACATGGCGACAGTAAAACATGGAATTTTCATGCCATTGGGTCATATATACACCACCCGCTAACAAATAACATTATCAAAACTTCTTCCAGTCCATTTTCTATGATCATAGAAAATATTTGTTGATTTTGCGTAAGAACAAGGTTGACATTACGGTGTTTTCTGTGATTTATTGGAACAAGTTTCTGGAACTGTGAAAACAAAAAATTGGCGGGAATAATATTTTCACTGAAAAATCTTGATAATCCATTGATACAAGAGATGGGACCGAATACCAAAATCAGTATTCGAATATATATTCGAAATTCATATTCGAATATATTTGAATATTCGATCGATTATCGATGTCAAAGTATTCATTCATTTTTTTCACTTCCCTATTGAACGAAAGTTCCATTTCCGCTCTAATGCAAAGCTACGATATTAGTTAACTTGATATTTCTTTCTGAACCGTTGATATACACTCAACCTGATTGGAAAGTAATAAACATGTTTTTCATCTATAAATCGCCGTATGTCTTTACATAATCGGGCTTCAGGGAAGTGTGAATAAAGTTTTCTTCAGTTTCATTGTTTTGTTATTTCTAATGAAGATTGTAAAAATTTGTACGACTACGCAGTTTTAAAAATCGTTGTCATCATCAAATGGGTGTTTCGCTCTGTTACTGCAGACCATGTGTTGACACTTTTACTAACAACTACATCTTTATTCATCTATGCAAACAGCTAATCATAACGAAACCCCCGAATTAAAAGAATCCCACACATTTGTCAGGTAATTAATTTAGCCTGCAAAATCCTTGTTATAACGACGCTTTAATACAGACGAAATGCAAGCGTTTTTGATGTCCAAAATGCAGTCGTTTTATTTTGGAGAAGTGTCATACTGTTTATTCAGAGTATACTGTTAATATATCGATAATCATGTCATAAAAGTGTCAATTAGGGACTTGATTATACATATACATTACAAATTATGTTGTTTGTAATCATACTTAATTGGAGTTTGCATGTATCAATTTTTGGTGAAATTGACATTTTTTTCTTTATTTTTTACGAATATTCGAATACTGAAATTGGATTTGAATATTCGTTCAATTTTCGAACATTCGAATATTCGAATATTCGGTCCCATCTCTAATTGATACCAAATAATAAATGAAATTAACCTGTTAAAAGAGTCCACTTGTCAACAAAAACCACATACTGGTCTTAAATTTCAGGCTGCAGATTTCAAGACTGTATGTATTGCTGTTACAAGCTTTTAAAGGTGGTACGGTGGTCGAGCAGATAGCCTTCTTGACTGCTGATCGAGAGGTCCTGGGTTTGATCCTCGGCTGGGGCACTTGATCATTTCTGAAACCCTTTCTGTGTTTCCCACCTAACTAGAGATGAACTGGTTAGCAACCCAGAGGTAGTCTCGCATGTATCAGTGCTATACACTGGACACGTTAAAGAACTAAGGTGTCTCTTCGGAAAGAGCTAGGGCATCGCGCACAGATGCCTTGTATCAAACCACTGTCTCTTCCACCTGCTGTCCCTTCAGCAAAACATAGGACCCCATTGGAAATAAGTAAGGATGGCAACGGATATCCGGATATTCGTATCGCGTTCCGAGTATCCGAATAGTAAATTGTGATCCGAATATCCGTTATAAAATTCAAGAAAAATGTTTTCTCATAACTTTACGACGAAAACATCGATTGACACCTAGAACAATAGAATACATTTGATGTCGGTGACACATTGTTTATTGGGGGTCTGTTTATTTCTTTGACACGGGGGTCTCCGTTAGATTTGCTTTTGCGTGATAATCACTGCGGTGTATCTTAAAGTCTGTTTTTGCCGGACAATTATCAGATTATAGGTGTTTGTTAGTAATCATCCCGATTTTAACAAGTTGTCTACTCAATTAGTAATTAAATAAGACCTGTTTCGATTAATTGCGCGGGTCCACGAAAGGTGCTAATGGTGATTAAAGGGGTTACGAATTTGGTATTTGTCTTATATGTAGCCGTATGTTACAAACATTCTTTTCTAATCGGCAGCTAATTAAAATCAAGCTAAGCTTTGAAGTTTTGGTTAATCTGAACGTAACTGTCGACAAATAACTTACAATTAATATGCGTCGACGTTTATCATTGGCTTTGACCCTGCAACGCCCATTTCTAATTAAATATTACTCAAAGTGTATCAAGACTATCGATTGGTTATGATTGGAAATAAAAACCAAAAATGCACAATTATGTTATCAGTTATTTATTCAATTTTATGTTTGATGCAGAAAGTAAACATGAACATAAAAAAATGCATCAGGAACCCAAAAAGTTCCACGTGTATATCGTCAAGGGAGATCACTGTGTAGCAGCTTGTCAAAACGAAAGTAGAAATAATTCAGATACCCTTATATCAAACAGTCACACTCACGGTAAACACAAAATGTTAACAACTTACAGGTATCTTAAGATTTAAAGCTTGGAGGTCAGATTAAATATTTGGACTCGTAGGTATGGATGTAACAATAGCAGAATATCCGCATTGAGGCATTTAATGTAAGTCTGTCTGGTACACAAAGACGCTGGTGGTCGCGAAATTATGGTACATTGTCACATAGCATTAGCTTTATTCCAACACGATTTTAACAACATTCAATTTGATACGGATATCCGGATATCCGTTGGGATACCGTTCCGGATATCCGGATACCAATTTTGGTATTCGTTGCCATCCTTAGAAATAAGTGCTTGCACATTCATGGGTTATCCTTGACGGAAAGGTCTAAATAAATTACATACAATACTTCTTACGTTTTCTTAAGTTCCTTACACAATACTGTAAAATAATTTAATTTCGATGGGACAGAATTTTGTGGTTTTTGCATTTAAGGTATTACATACAACGATCAAAATAATTGTTCGATGGGATTAAATTTCGTGGTTGAGGCGAACCACAAAATCGACGAAATTTAATCCCCCACGAAAATTAATGATTTGTCACCATTTACATTATACAATACATGTGTCCATTCACTGTTACAGTGTCATTCAACGTTAAGGAAGAATTATTCGTCTCAGACACCAAACTCCTCCCAGCAATATTTGCTAAAACGACGAACCTTCTTCTATGAATATTTGAGTTGGGGAAACAATTTCTCAGCAATTATAACATCTAGTGTGTCTGACTGGTTAAGGACATTAAACAAGCTCTAACTCTCTGACAGTATGTGTATAAATGAGTCGACTTTAGGTTATCACAATAAGAAATAAGGCATACATGTTGAATTGTGTAGTATTCCAATATGTCATACAGTCTGAGTGATTGAAAGTTACATATGTTTTTAATCGCAATAAGTCATACAATTTGAATTGTATAGTATCCCAATAAGTCATACAGTGATTGAAAGTTCCATGTGCTTTTAATCGCAACAAGTCATACAAGTTGAATTGTATAGTATTCCAGCCAATCATACAGTGATTTGGTTTATTTGTTGTGTTAATGGTTAAAAATGTATGTGCTATCGTCCGTTCGTATGAAGATATTGACTTGTTCCTTACCTTTATACATAATTACGCAAATTATCTCTTGTTAAATTCATCAATTTCTGGGAGTAGATCATGCAAAATGGGTTCTTAAGATTTGTGTTTGTATTGCACCTTGAGTGTCTTCGTTATACTCTCTGCTTATTTGAGCGACGTGGAACGGTTGTGGTGTAGTTGCTGAATTGTAGAAGAAGCAATTTTATTAAGTGAGGGAAACAGGGTCATCATGACCCTCAGGCTCTTGTACTTACTAAGTAGGTCAACAAAAAATATTCGAAAGCGAACTTTTTATATCAGTTTATGTTCTAACTAGATTAATTAAGAATTCCCCTGATTAATATTTAAATATTACAACAATGTTAGTTCTGATGTATGTAATATCCAGTAACGTTACAGATTTGCCTAACAAACGTAATTTTAAAAGTATCAATCAACTTCAATCATCGGCATTCTCCTGACTACATAAAACTCATGCATTATTAATATATTGATTTAATATAGTTGCCTGACTTATACTACAGTGAAAGTCCTTGTTGGTTTCATTTTTTATAACATCATTTTAACGATTTTGCTGCTGCAATCTATACTGTTGACGGATGATATTTTTAAAGAAACTTTTTGAAGTATAAAATATGGGATTGTGCGAGTCTGTGTTGATAAAGTTTATAGTCAGAGTCATATTACAATTTCTCAAAGACTATAAAATGGTGGATCACAGCATAAAAGGCTTTAAATAAGCCTCTTCCAGAAAAGTGCTGTCCCTGGCTGTGCATAGCCTTTATTTGCCAGTCAGCATTCTGTTGATGTTTGGCAGGCATTACGTATTTCAACATAGGTCGCCTGATTAGATCACAAGCGCACTAACAACAGAGCTTAGAGGTCCTGCAAACTCGTACTAAATTGAGAAATATATTATGTTGCCACTGGCAGCCTAGTCGAGCCTGTGAAAAATCAGACCATTATTGCAAATATTGATATAACAATTGTGACAGGAGAGATTGGCTGTGTTTTATTCAATCATTATTTGTATGACGCAACAGCTTAGATTCTTAGTTGATTCCGAGAGAGAAATAGTGGCCAGTCAGACTTAACCAATTTATGAGTGTTTGGTTTATATATAGACACCATCATTGGTCGGTATTGACCATGTTGGGCGTTTTATCTGACGTATGTATGTATGTATGTAGTCATTGTTTTGTCTTATGAGTCAGACAATTGGAGATCTCCAAAGATATGAATGTCTCAATCCATACACATCCGATAAAAAGAATTGGCAATGATAAAAACGAAGGCACTGCCTATAATGGAGATTAAGGCACTGCCTATAATGGGGATTAATGCACTGCCTATAATGAGGTTTAAGGCACTGCCTATAATGGGGATTAATGCACTGCCTATAATAAGGATAGTCACTGCCTATAATGAGGTTAGTCACTGCCTATAATGGGGAATAAGGTACTGCCTATAATGGGGATTAAGGCATTGCCTTGCATATAATGGGAATCAAGGCACTAAATATAATGGGGCTTAATTTAAGCCACTGCCTAAAATGAGAAATATTAAAGAGCCCCAGTTATATTGGGTCTAATGCACTGCTTATAATGGGGCTAATAGATTCTGTCTGTAGAATGCCAACCCTGTATACAAAGACCACCTACTTTATAACCCAGCAATGTTGGTTTGATTCCAAGATGCGGCAGGTCATATCACCCATAAAAAATTGACAAAAATGTTGATTTCTTCCACATGTTGAATGTAGCTGGTTCCTTGAGCAAGAACTAGAAACCAGGCTAGATGAATTAGTTGATGTATATAACTGAACAAATTCTGAGAAACGGTACAAAACTTGAATATTCAGTGCTTAATGTTCTTTATCACTTGCAAAAGAAAGTGTCATACTCACTCTGAGGCTGTCAGCTATATAATAGATCAGATAAAAGTGGAGAGGAAGGTCTATTACAACACAGGAAGAGAGCAATGATTACTACATGAGAAACCCAGACTGTAAATATGTATTTTTCCTCTATGGCGGCACTTTGTCCTAATGATTGGAAAACAAGAGCTGGCTGTCTCCTGCATATGAAGATTGATAGCTTCATTGACTATATAGACTTGTTCACAGTCTACAGTCCTACTGAAACATTGAATGACATAATTATTATAAAGTGAGGGTACCAGACTGCTTTAAAATGACATATAAAGTGAGGGTACCAGACTGCTTGAGATAGACATATAAAGTGAGGGTACCAGACTGCTTTAGAATGACATATAAAGTGAGGGTACCAGTCTGCTTTAGAATGACATATAAAGTTAGGGTACCAGACTGCTTTAGAATGACATATAAAGTGAGGGTACCAGTCTGCTTTAGAATGACATATAAAGTAAGGGTACCAGACTGCTTTAGAATGACATAGAAAGTGAGGGTACCAGACTGCTTTTAAATGACATATAATTTGAGTGAGGGTATACTATATAGAGAGATACAACCTTGCTGCACCAAAGGGACAAAAGTTTGTGGCACATCTTGCTCTTGATGTTGAAGCTAAAGTTAAACACATTTAAGCAGCAGTTCAATCTCCATAGACAGCAGTTCCATCTCCATAGACAGCAGTTCCATCTCCATAGACAGCAGTTCCATCTCCATAGACAAAATACCTTAAAACCTGAAAATCTGCTTTAATTCCCACAGTTCCTCAAGTCCTAGTTAATAGTGCCTTAATATATCACAAATTCAATGTTCTACCACTAGGCAAAAATGTCAGTGTTTTGTCAGCTCGTGGGAGGGAGCATAATTTGATATTCTTTGATGTTCGTATAATTACAATCCTTATTAGATCCTCTTGTCTTTTATTGTGCATCTCTGCTGAAAGACGCATGTCAACACATTGTTCTTTGATTGGCATACGTTAGTGCATCTCCTAAAATATTTGACAGTCTAACAATGTACCGCTGCATGTCATTTTGTTGAATTTCGTATCTCATGTCTTGGTTGCTTTCTTTGACTGGCCTTTATTGGTTTTCTTAACCATAGTGTTTTAAGAAATAACCTCTATGTACTGATTTTTGGTGATCAGTCAATAAAATAAGTGTATACTCCAATATTTAAATAATTTAGATTTCATTGTGTAATTAAATCATAAAGTTTTATTGTTATTAGTTTTATTGCTGTTTGTCTGTGATACACATAGTATAATCATCATTAGTACAGCATACTAGTCCTAGTGTATGGAAACGATTGAAAAGGCCAATATTTACCAACATGCTCTCATTTGTCATAGATTTCCCCATTCTGTCTCTCAACTTTCTGATACTCTAGGGAGCTGATGTGGCAACTGTCACTTTTTCATTACCGAGATCTATCAGTAGATCTTATCATCACATACATAATTTGTTCAATGAATATTGTCAATATCATCTCCATTTCAAATCAATTATTCCAACATGTCGAGGATTCGGCACAAAGTGTCATAATATCTGGGTTTTTGGTAGTTAAAACATCATTTACTGTATGTTGACCTCCCAGTTATGTTATGATGAGAAATTGATCTATAGGGGTAAATATTATCTCTGTATAATTATGGATATATTGTAAGAGTTTTTATGAAATATTCGTCTTTTTGAGGAACATCTCAATGTCAGAGGGTTTGTGGAAACTTTGACACCAATAAATACACTCACTTTCCCCAGGGTGTTTCAATGTCTGGGCCCAGTGCACTTGGATTTCAAAATCCAGTTTGCCAGTGCACTTACAATTTGAATTGCGCTTAAAATTGCGTTTAAAAAGTCTTAAAACATCCTTAATTTGCACCATTTCATGATTTTCATACCCAAAATTGATTTTTTTACAAAATACCCCTATTGCGCTTAGAAAAAATTCTGGGGAAATCCCTGCTATCACTCGAGTCCATTGTTTCCATCTTTCCAGTCCATGTTGAATGTCACTCCAATCCATGATGAATGTGACTCCAGTCCATGTTGAATGTCACTCCTATCTATGTTGAGTGATACTCCAGTCCATGTTGAATGTCACTCCAATCCATGTTGAATGTCATTCCAGTCCATGTTGAATGTCACTCCAGTCCATGAGATATGTCACTCCAGTCCATAATGAATGTCACTCCAGTCCATGTTGAATGTCACTCCAGTCCATGTTGAATGTCATCCCTGTCCATGTTACTCCTCGATTGATTCTAATGTACCTGTCACTCCAGGTTTGGAAGTATGTCACGCTAGTCTAGTGAACCCATCACTCCAATCCAGGAAGTGTGTCACCCCTATCCAACACACTTCACACTTCAGTTCAGTGCACCTGTCACTCCAGACCTGCTCTTGCTGTCACTTTAAGAGAGAGCTAGATTCTCTAATTGATTGAACTGCTGGGATATCAGAATAAAAGCAGTAAAAAAACTCTTCCTTGATAAATGACTTCATGGAATCATTGAACTACCAAATCTTGATTATTGAACTTGTTTTATTACTGTTTTACATGTTTTATTATCTTTTCTGTTTTCAGAGACTAAAGAAGAACTGGAAGAATTAATGAATGATATAAAACGTACAGCAAATAAAGTTCGAACTAAATTAAAGGGTAAGTATCAGGATTTCAGTTCTTTGATAGACTTGGATACAATTAGAAAATCTGGCTTTAAATTTTCAGTTAAATTCCAATATTTTTATGTTACCTGAAGAAAGTTTGTGGTTACAAGTGAATGTTGTTCTCAGGTAGATAAACAGCGAAAAACAAATACTGTAAAATCATTTAATTTCGTTGGGACGAAATTTCGTGGTTTTGGTAAAAAAGACAATTTCATTGGCACTTGAATTTGTGGATTGTGAATTTCAGGTAACAAAACAAGGGTCAAAATCAATGTTCGTTGGGATTAAAGTACGTGGTTGAAATGAACCACGAAATCCACGAAATTTAATCCCCCACAGAAATGAATGATTTTACAGTACTATTCAAACTACAATCTCATTAAAATCAGACCTTTAATACACTCCACTCCTTTACACTGATATAGGATCTGACCACATCCTGTTTGGGATCATGTCGATGTGAACTTTACATCATCCGATCAAATTGCTACTTTCACAAGTTTGAAGGTGCAGAGAATCTCTGAAACTGTACTGCCTAGTTAACAGTAAGAGAGATGGATTATACATAGAGTTTATACTATACTAGACTGGCTTTAGTGCACATACTGGTGAATAGCCATACTATAACATGCACCAGAGAGGTCATTTGATCGTGATCTCTTATAAATGTAGTGTTGTCAGATCTAACTAACAGTGTAAGGGAATGGAGCAAACGTTAGGATCTGATTTTAATGAGATTGTAAACTCTATTGAGTGCTGCAACATGCATAACCTAAATATGTACCTACAGCATATAGTCGATGCCAATGGGTTCAGAACAATACAAAAAATTACTCATTTCAAAGCGCTGGTAGCACTTTCCAATCTAGTAGAGTGAGGCCCCTGGTCAAATTTGCATGAATGTCTGATTTCCTTATCAAGCTAGTCCTTTACTTATAATATTATATATTGGTCTAGATTATGAAAGCAGACAGTACTTTTATTTATATTCCCTCTCCTCAGCTATAAACGCTTATTATTTTACCATTTTTTGTCTCTAAGACTACCAGAAGGTATGGTCTGAAATTTCATGAAGAAACCATAAATTGTACAAAATCACATTTTCCGACATAAACTATCAGAGTTTCTGTATTAGTCTCTAAGGATATTAGATCCAGGAGAGATTATTTAAAACTCTCATAAGCATGTATGACGTTAAAGAGAGACGGCAAATATTTGCGCTATATTTGGATATAATCACGATCAAAACTGTATCCAACAAAAGTACAAGTTGGCTGTGGGTGCTAAAGCCGTAATGTATGCCAATTTTGTAAAGTGCACATCAGCCATGATGTTACAGGAAGCACAGAGCAGTATGTACCCTGTGGTCACTGACTCATGTAACAGTATTCCAGAGCGCAAGATGATCAATGGCTTATAGTCACAACTCATTGGTTTTAATTTCTGTAAATCTGCGGGTAATAACAAACCTCATGTATCGACATCCATTAATGAGTTATCTCCTCCCCCCCCCATACCAGTGATGAAAATGACATCAAACAGTTTAAAAGCATTGGCTTCCCATAAAATATTGGTTGGTTGTCATCTCAATCAATAAAATGTTGAGGAGAGGTTTGGTTCACTCTTATAAAACCTCAGGACGGCCATGATTTTTGCAAAAAACGATGGGTGTGAAAATTATGGAGAGGTTTGGTACCAAAGCTGTTGCAACTTGGAGGTGCTTATCTTTGAAAGTGTTTGACCATTGATTCCTGCGAGTTACTTACTGCCCGTTATGCCCTCTGGCATGTAGGGCAGCAAAAAAGGACCTCCGCCGGCTTCGATCTATGGCCAGCTTCTCCAAACTGTTCGACAGGACTGTCCCGTGGTCTTCAGTTCTGCCTGGACTATTGAAGTGTTGGTCTCCACATGATCTTTGGTTTTTCCGCACTTCCTTTTTCGTTTGGGCGTCCAATGTAAAGCTACTCTGTGAGCTACTCTATTCAGATACTACTACTCTATAACAGAGGCAACCTTTTGTCATTTCCATGATTAGTCCAAGATGAGGGTTGTCCAGGAAAGTAGCGAACATTGTCTCCCATTTAAACGCTACGTGTTTGTTTCCTTAAGTTACAGACGGGTTAAATTCACTGTATTGACAATTTGTATCCAATATTACATGTTGATATATGCCACAATGAAATCATTAATGTCCATTGTTACTTTATTTTACATGTATTCAGTTATTTTATCTGATCCCCGTGCAATTGTTACCTTGCAAGTACCTCTATTGATCAAATCATAACTCGGCAGCTCCTGAAGTATAAATGCAGCAACCATAGAATGACATAGTTCTTCCCTAAAATGTATAGAAATTGAAAACTTCTCTATCGACTTCAGTTAGCACTAACCGTCTGATATGCTCAATATTGAAACACCAATAAATTATAGTCTCTGTGAAATGGAAAAAAAGATTGCTTCATTGATAACTATCATTAAATTGTTAGATTTTGAAATTGTTACAAGTTGAATCTAATGGATTGGCAATGAATTGTTATTTTTCGAGAGTTTTCCTTGGTATATTTGCACATGGTCTATTTTGAGTCAATTTTTAGCTCGACATAGCCTGGTCGTTGGCGTCCATGTTGGTTAACTTTATTTAAGGTCAATTTCTGGAAAACTAAAAGAGCTGTCAACTTGAAACTTGACATATTCACCATCACAAGAGAAGTCCAAACTGACCAGGCTGATAATCCTGTGATCTGTTATCAAGTTATCTTCCCTTGTTACCATCAAAAACGAAAAAGTCAAGCGTCCAGCACTTGTAGGCAATGCTCTTGTTGGAAGTTCCATTGGTATTATTTATGTCATTATCCCATGCTTCATAAGTGGTCAACTTGTCCTGGTCTACGCCTGACCTCCTTATCAAAACATCTCCATTTGAACTAAATCTCATCTCATATATTGACATATATCATGTCTCTATGTTAATTTTCATGGGAGACTTAAGTTCTTACCTCAGATTCAAACTCTGATTTGAGCAAAATTTCAATTTGAGCAGAGATTTTTCCTTTAAATTAATTTTTTTCGAGAGATTATGGAGCTGAACTCTGAAAACATTTAGGTGAGTGGGATGAACCTGTGGTGAATGATGTCTAAATGTACAACACATTTTGGTAGGTGTGGGTGTAAATAACAGTAGGCGCCACCCCCTCTTATTAAGGAGAATTTAAATGCACTAAATACTACACTACAGTCTTTCATACTACACAACTGTATTCACTATCATTATCAGTGCATATTTAGCATTAATTACACTGTTCAAAGTTCTCAGAATGTCAAGCAGATTACAACACATTCTCTCCGGATGTTTTGGCTGTTTCGACATTTCGCCATAGTTCTTTGGGAGGGAGTATAAATTTGATGGCAATGAATTAGGTTGTAATTGAGTTGGTTTTTCTCTGTCTTTGATTAATGATAGGAAACACCTACACTTGTCTGTAGATATTGATGTGACTGCTAGAACAAGTCTGGAATTATCTCGTAATTATATTACTTCTCTTCTTCCCTGTACTGTTTGTTGTTTAAGTCTGGGTATTGTGCTACCGTATATGCACATACATAAGGCGACCTGGATTATAAGACTCTTCCAGACTATGAACCAATAAATTCAGGTATTGATGCATAGACCCTGACGTATAAGTCCGATTCATGGTCTGTATCTGACTCTGACATGGGTGGTTAGATTGCAACCAGACAATGAACCGATAAATTTTTTAATCTTATATAAGGGCTTAGACCCTTGTATAATTTTGTCAGATTGACATTTTGTGTCCGATTTTGTCGTGGGTGGCTATGAGCTGCGGCCACTGTTTCTTTTGTCTTTGGATTGTCTGTACGCTACAGTACGCCATAACTACTTATAAATAGGTATTTATTCAATTTATAGGAAGACTGAAGTATACTTATTTTTGGCAGTCAATTGTTCTGGATCCTGTCCATCCTGTGTTAAAAACCACCTGCAAACAATACCAATGATATAAATATTATGAAACCTGTGTTAGCAAAGACCAGCATTTTTTTCCCTTTGAGAGAGGGCCGGGGAGTAGATGACTTTTTTGTAAGCTTTTTAAAAGAAAAACATTCTGGTTTATTCAGAGATTTAGCAATTTCTTTAAGGAAGTTTTAATCCAAGTGTGATCATTTGAAGGAAATTATTACATTACATTATTGCTTTGAGGTAAATAACATCCCACAAGATATTGTATGAAATTTCATGCAAAATGTTATCTGCATGGTGTGCATTGTGCTGGTAAATGGTTGAGGTTTTTAATGTTATCTGATGCACATCTTGACAGGAATTGTTTAGTTGTCTAGCAATTTGTTTTATCACAAAACCCATTTTAACAACCATCCATAGGAATATGAAGCTGAAATGGTCTTTGTTGACAGGTGGTCTATAATTGAAAGCTGTGTGAGATATTGCATTTGTCAAATTTTATTTCAAAGAGCTAAAGTAAAAAAAAATATCTGATGGAAATTAATTCATGAAAAAATAGTCTGTACATTTTTATATTTAACCAGAACAAATATGTTCAAACAATGACAATGCAAAAAAATGCTAGAATTAATGTTTATTTGCTGTTACATGAATTGTGCTCCCTTTATAATTACATATAACAATAAAATTTTATTTGACTTGAAGAATAAAATATAATTCTCTTTATTATGACTGCTGATTGACGATTGTTGATTGCTGTTTTTCAGTCTGCTAATATTGATATAAGGGTATGATCCTGAAAAGGGTTGTTTCTGACTTTCCTGCTATCCATTGTGTATTATAATTATATCCATGGCAGGTCATGAATTGATCTTATTAAATTTAGATATTAGGAATGTTCAAGTAGCACTAAATGACCCCTGTTTATTTTGTGGTCTGTTACAAGGTCAAGCTCTTAAAGGTCACTGTGAGTTTCAATAGCTGATTGGTTTTCAATTTATAACTCAATGTAGAAACTTTCGACCAATGAGCCGCAAACTTTACTGTGAGGATGGTCAACTATTAGCAAATAGCCCCATTGATTTTAAGGTCAGGATGTCAAATTTATTGTTGACTTCTAAAGGTCACGGTCAAAGCTCAAATGCCACTGTCAAAGGTCACTGTAATCTTGAACAAAAATAACTTGGGCTGCCACCGGATGGGGGCATACAATATTGTTTCACAAACCTCTTGTGTTGAATTTCTGCTTTCTGCTCAGTCTGCTGTGCCATGAGTACTAAACTATTGAATTGTGTTCGGAACTAAAATCATTCTCACAAAATGCTTGTAGCTTTAATCTGTAGGTACTTGTGTTTGCACTATGCATCCTGTAGATTTGTCATAAAAGATTACCTATCGGTCAATAAACTTTCAAAAGCCTCCTAAGGCCTTTTTTAATGGGAAAATCTATTTTCCATAGACATTGGTGTTCTAGTTTGCTTTTTCCCAAGGCATTGTGGGAAAAATCAATGGTGTAACCATTAGATTTACTTAATTGTGAGAATTACTTGAATGGTAGTACTGTTAGTGCTATTGGCTAGGTGATTGATGGCAGTATGGCTTAATAGAGATATTGTAGACTGGTTATAAGCTTATAAGTTATGAAGAAACTATAATCAATATAAGCCGTCCCTCTTTATCTTTTGCTATCAATGATACTATAAAAGCTCCCAGGCTCATTGACACAATAATTTCCCAGATTAAGGTTAATATATTATATGGGTTGATGGACCATGATGGGGGATGTACAGAGAATAACTAAGGTTGTTTTTACCGAGTCAGTAGTTGAGCTCAAAGCCTTAATTTTGCAAGTCAGCTTTCTTCGCACAGATTTGAACCCGGGTCAACGTGATGCCTTCGACTTCTAACACAATATAAAAGACCTCGAACCATTAAGTTTTATCCTCTTATTGGTTATCAGGTTAGTGTTGTGGGCATACATTGGTTCTACTGGGGCCTTATTCACCAACGTTGTAAGTCTAAAACTCAGACTTAGACTTAAATTTGTCATTATTCATAACCACTGGCATTTCTTTGAAACTAGATTTAACCAATGCATGTGAAATTTTATCGGACTATCAGTTGTTACCCACTGAACATGTATACCAATTTGTATCAAAATCGGTACATTTATAACAACATGAGAGCAAATAGAACATTTGACGATGTAAAGTCTAAGTCTATATTTTAGACTTACAACATTGGTGAATAAGGCCCCTGGTCCCAGAACGTCTGATTGAAGATCTGTTTGAACATTAACCTCTCACATTGTTTATTCAATGTTCCATTCGACTAGTTATTTACACAACATACAACATAATTCATATAGCTTGCCCAATTTGACACGAGCCTGACATTTTGATTAGCATAAGTTAACAGTTGATATACTGCCTACGTTTACAACACCGACTGTATGTTTTCATAATCGGGGAGTATCACGAAGACGCTCGAGATGTAATACAAACACAAAATTGAAATACCGACGAAAGTGCACGATTTGCTTGCGGAAATTGATCTATTCAAAGCAAGAACCTTGTAATATATTCTTGCATAAAGGTCAAGCTCATGTCAAAATAGCCAAGCTATACCACCAGGGCCACACATCTCGTTCTGATCACTTCCCAAATTGGCATAGGGCATACTTTGGATGAATTGGGCTGGATGGACTTCGGGCAGCAGCTTTATTCTGTTCCAATGTGTGTGTATGTGGTAATTATTTAGACCTTTTGGTCAAGGATAACCCTCAAAAAGTTAGATCTAGCATTTGTTTACAATGCGGTCGTGTGTTTTTTGTTGAATGGACAGCTAGAAGAAGAGACAGTGGTGGAATACAAGGTTGGATTCCGTTACCACAGGGCTTGACACTAACTATTGTTGGTCACTGGTCCCCCAGCAAAGAGACATAAAATTTGTAAATAAAACAGTTACTGGTCCTTCAAGATTTTCACTGGTCCTTCGTGATTTTCACTGGCCTCGGACCAGGGGACCAGTGTTAGTGTCGAGCCCTGTACCATGGTTGGTCTGTACTGAATGTTAGTCGAGTCCTCAGTCCTCCTAACTCTTTAAAACATTTTGTGCCCAACACTTTTATTATAATATTGTTGGCTTAGAATGAGAGGGTCATTACTTAAATTACAACCGTATGAGACTGATGGATATTTGAAATCTCAAGCCTATTTTCATGAATATCAGAACTTGTCATGTTGACCAAAATGAAGTTGTAAATGCTTGTTTTTCCATAAGTAAAGATTAAATTTCAGGGCATTTTTTTTCTTGTTTTTCTCAAATTATCGATTTTGTACTTACAACCTTCTTATTATAAGCCAGCAAATTGTGGACTGTGGTGTTTTTAAGCTTTCTGTATACACAGCTGTTTAAGCTCAGTGCTGCTTTCCTTGTTCAAAATTATTTTATCTTTTTAGTTTAATTTTCAATTGTTGCTTATTCCATTTTTTCTGGGTATTTTCAGTGATTGAACAAAATATAGAACAGGAAGAACACTCTAGTAAATCTACGGCAGATCTCCGAATACGTAAAACACAGGTAAGTCCTGCACGCTTATATCATCTAGCTGACTTTCTCACGGTATGAATCGTGTTACACTACTTCTCAGTTCCGTCAAAACTGATGTAACGCACGGACGGAACTCAAATGTCATGTATCCTGAGTTCCGTCAGAGCATTACATCGGTTTTCTATTCCGTCAGAGCCATATGAAAACAGAACAATTCTCTGACGGAACTGAGAAATAGTGTAACACGATTCATACCGTGGTTCTGTCCGGGGTAGACAGCACTCACCTGTAGTACTGACATTACGCCAGTTGTCACCCAATACTCTTTAAATTTGCAATTTTTAGGGTAAATTTACTAAATTATAATCGCCTGGTCCAATGGATTAACTTGAGAACCCTCACCAAGCAACCTTCAACAAACAATCAGGTGAAGCGATCTCTGCTCTGGCGTAATGTCATTTGTCTTAAAACCTATAGGGTTTAAAGTTATTGTATTGGATAATTTTCAGGATTGTTTCAAATGGAAAGATTTTAGAATTGGTTGAGTTAGGGATATGGAAATAGTGAGTTTTCGAAGAATTCGCCTTAAACACATTTACATTTTGTCCTTGAAATGTAACTATTTTAGTGCGCCCAGGATAATGCGATCTTTACCAAAATTAACTGGATTGGTCTACTGATGCAATCTTGGTTACTAATAGATAAACACATACGGTCATTTATATACTAAAATAACGCTGATAAATCATGCATACCTGATTTTTCAACCAATGTGGTTTAGTCCAAATTTTCCCGCTTTTCTTTTTATCCTAGGCACACTATACCGCAACCTCATTAAAACCAGACCCATATGACGCTCCACTACTTCACACTGATATAGCTATAGCTTGGCTATTTTGACCTGAGCCTGACCTTTATGCAAGAATATATTACAAGGTTCTTGCGTTGAATATATCAATTTCCGCAAGCAAACCGTGCAATATCGGTATTTCAGATTTGTGTTTATATTACAAGCCGAGCGTCTTCGTGATACTTCCCGATTATGAAAACATACAATCGGTGTTATAAACGTAGACAATATATCGACTGTTAAATTATGCTAATCAATAGGTCAAGCTCATGTCAATGTGGGCAAGCTATAACATCATAAAGGAATGGAGCAAATGTTAGGATCTGATTTTTATGAGATTGCTTCTATCAGAAATTAGTATTTATTTAAGAATTTAAAAAATCCACAAATATTTCCACTAGCCAAATGTCTGAAGTACAAAATTTGTTTCTTATGCATTACTGGAGGTAGTTAAAGTGTATAGAGCTATATTCTAACAGTCATTCAATGTCAAAATAATTACTTGCATCGTTTTTAGTATGATACTAGACTACCTTAATTGCAAATTAAAACTTTGGATGGGTTCCGTGTACTTTGATTCAATCGTCGAAAAATAGACAATTCTGATAGTTTCATAGGGTGTTCTAGAACACTTTTGTATGAAAACGGACAATTCGCATGTCCAATAAATCACAGAGAGAGTTTCTGTTAAAACTGAAGCGAAAAATGCTCTAATTGATATGAAAGCATAATTGTTTTTGAAACTTTTAAAAAAAAAATTCCGATATAGCCCTATACACTTTAAAGTTGTTGAACCATTTTGTAGAATTGGGTATGAATGAGGATGACTTTTTGGCTAATGTCCTGTGACATTTTGTCTAAAGTCATGTGACTTTTTGGTTAAAGTAATGTGACATTTTTGCTAAAGTCATGTGGCATTTTGGCTGAAGTTATGTGGAATTTTGACTGAAGTCATATGGCATTATGGCTGAAGTCATGTGACATTTTGGCTAAAGTCATGTGGCATTTTGGCTGAAGTTATATGACATTTTGGTTAAAGTTTTGGGACATTTTTGCTAAAGTGATGTGGCATTTTGTCTTAAGTCATGAGGCATTTTGGCTGAAGTCATGTGACATTTTGACTGAAGTCATGTGACATTTTGTCTAAAGTCATGTGGCATTTTGGCTGAAGTCATGTGACATTTTGGCTGAAGTCATGTGATATTTTGGCTGAAGTTATGTGACATTATTAATTTTGAACTAGTAAAAAAGTACTATGTTTTATGCTGCAATATCAACATAATTCCTTTGACTCCTGGATTTTGGAAAAAGTGTTGTGGAAAAAAATGTGGTACCCGTAGTGACGGTCAATTATAATTATGAAAAAAGTGAATGAAAAATAAAATTTTATGTGTGATTTGTTTTTTTTGTCTTAGTAAAAAAAACCCTTTGGGTATAACATTGTTTTTATAGTATAATAGATTTAAATGAAATGTTGCTATTTTTATTGTCATAATAATATGTGGAAATTGTCCTAATCTGTAACACATGTATTTTGCCTATAATTGTTGAAATATTCAATTGGACAGCTGTGCGACAGAGGTAACTGTATCGTTGAAAACCAAAGAAAAATCGAAAACATTTCGAAAACGAAAAAAAAAACGAAAAAAATAATGTTTTCAATTTTGTTTTCGTTTTCAACGATACAGTTATCTGTGCTGTGTGTTGGACATAGTAACTATCCATTATACACACTATTCTCAGTCATGTCAGAAACTTGAACTGTTTTCATATGGCTTTGGCATACCTGACAATCAATGTAATGCTCTGACTGGCCTGAACTCCTACAGCTTGTTTAAAGTTAAATGATAACGGTTATAAACATTAGCTTGCTGTCACGTAAACTATGTTTATTTGAGTTTTATTTACTGAGTTAACAGTAGTGACCCTGCTATTCATTTGCATGGGATATTTTCCTCATTAGTGTTATACTTCTACAGTACGTAAAATACTTATGTTTGATCAGAATTTAGATGTCATGTTTCCGTGCGAGTTTCGTCAGAGCGTTACGTCCGATTTCAGTTCTGTCAGAGCCTTATAAAACAGTACAACTCTCTAAATAGAACTGAGAAGCTGATCTTTGAGTTTTTTCCCCCAAAAATACAAGTTATTTATGCAGGTTGACATTGGTTACATTACCATTTTTCTGTCTGAACATTGTGGTAAATTCAGTTCTGGTCCCTAACCAGACTGAGATGCAGATCTGTGTTGTATATGGGAAAACAAGTTATTTATACTGGTTGACATTTGCTTAAAGTTACCAGGAAAATTGGTTTGACGAATATTATTTGGCTAAGAAGGAAAATTGTGGAATAATATTGGGGCAAATTCCCGTTGTGCCTCCGTAGCTCAGTGGTTAGTGTGCTTGCCGTCTAATCTGGCGACCCGGGTTCAAATCCTGGTTGAGGTACATATATATGCCTGCCATGTTTCAGTAGAAATAAAGCAAATAAAGGCTATGCTCGGCATAATTCATTTAAAAAAAAAAAATCCCATCTTTCTACCATTACTTACCCTTTTATGTGTGATACCATACATGAATACCCGCTCATATACCTGGGTCACAAATTACCCAGACTTATCATAAATACCCACTCATGAGGTGACTTGACATATACCTGGGTCACAAATAAATACCCACTCATGAGGTGACTTGACATATACCTGGGTCACAAATAAATACCCACTCATGAGGTGACTTGACATATACCTGGGTCACAAATAAATACCCACTCATGAGGTGACTTGACATATACCTGGGTCACAAATAAATACCCACTCATGAGGTGACTTGACAGCGATTTAAGTGGATTTGTGACCTAGGTATTATGGAGAAGCCTTATAATTATAGAAACATGTTTTGTCCTATAATCTAGGTTGTTTTATTTATAAGTGAATATGATTGTAAAAGTGTATATAGCTATATTCTAACAGTCATTCAATGTCAAAATAATTACTTTCATTGTTTTTAGTATGATACCAGACTACCTTGATTGCAAATTAAAACTTTGGATGGGATCTGTGTACTTTGATCCAGTCGTTGAAAAATAGAAGATTCTTATAGTTTCATAGGGTGTTCTAGAACACTTTCGTATGAAAATGGACAGTTTGCATGTCCAATAAATCACAGAGAGAGTTTCTGTTAAAATTGAAGCGAAAAATGATCTAATGGATATGAAAGCATAATTGTTTTTCAGTTTTTGAAACATTTTTAAAAAATATCTTCCGATATAGCTCTATACACTTTAACTGTTATGTCTAAACATTTGTACTATTTATTATTAGTATTATACATGATAACCAAGATTCTTTTTTGCAGCTGCGTGTTAAAGCGTACTGTTCCGACAATGGGACTGTTTAAGTACACCTCGTCTAATAAATGTGTTATTTTATTGACAGTTAGCTATCATGTGGAATTTTATCGTACTTTGTCATAATAGTTACACATTGTCAAACCGAAAGGACTGACTTTCTTTTCTAGTACTCGACAATTTCTCGTAAGTTTGTCGAGACCATGAATTGCTACAACACGGCACAAATTGACTATAGAGACAGATGTAAAGCTAGGATACAGCGACAAATTGAAATCAGTAAGGAGTATGGGCGTGTGACACATCGTGCCGTCATGGTGTGTGACACTTCGTGCCGTAATGGCGTGTGACACAACGTGCCGTCACGGTTACTATAGATATAGACTGTATACAGTAGGAGCATGACCAAAAATAAGCATGCACATATTTTTATCAATCAATATGCAGAAAAAACAACTGATGTGGTTTTCTCCTGTTTAACATTTTTTTTTGTAACAAAAATATTCTTAAAAATGTCTTAATTGCTTTGAAAATTGGTATTTCGAATTCATGTATTTTGTGAAATAATCAATCTAGTGGTATAACAAGCCTACCAACTGGTGTGACCATACCATTATGGCTCATTATTATTGTCCAAATCTGTAAGAATTGAAACCCCCTGTGGTAAGATTTTGGAAAAAAAACAGGATTTTGAAGCAAGGAATGATAAAATAAGCATAAAACATCATGATGAATACCCCCTGTAGTGGTTACAAAGGTTTGTCAGTTTTGTAACTCATGTGCCATTGATGATGAATATCAATTTAAATTGCAAAAAAATCCTGTTTCCCAAAATTTTACATAATTTCAGGAATTTTCAGTTTTTACAGTTGATCTTGGTGCAAATAATTATTTGAAACTTGAAGAGAGTAAAATTTGTTTCTGAACTCATTAAGAATGTTACGTAGGAGAATTTCCCACTGTCAGATTTATTTATTATGCCCGCTCTTCTAAGAAGATTGGGCATATCATTTTGCACATGTTGGTTGGTCGGCTGAGTATGTTATTTTCTGTCCAGGGTGGTGGGGTTTATACGTGGCCTAGTGATAGTGCACACTCTTTAAGGGTTTGATCCCCTTATTCCTATTTACTTTGACCAGCAGCCTGCAGCCAGCAGTCAATTACTTGTGTTAGGTATAATACTGTGAAACATTACTGAAACTTAAACCTGAACTGACCTCTGTCTGGAATCCATTTCTGATCAATAATATGAGAGCAGCCAAGCACATGGCTGTGAAATTTTCGTATAGTGATTGCCTGTGGTCTGTGGATAATATAACTGTAATGCGGTCCAGTAGGCCAAAGGTCAAGATAGCACAGACGGAGCCAAGGAATACCATTCCTTTGATCAATAACTGAAACAATCTTAGTGTGAAACGCCTGTCAAGTTTGTCAGTACAGACTGTTATGTGGTCCAGTAGGTCAAAGGTTTAGATAGCGCTGACCACTGACCATTCAAAGGAAAACTATTTCTCAAGCTCGCTTGAACTGAACGACTGTCTAATATCAGTACTGACATGTCATTCTGTGTGATCTGTAGCTCATTGGTTAGTATGCTTGTTGTCTAATCTGGCGACCCAGGTTCAAAACCGGATGGAGTTATAGTATGTAAATGCCTGCCATATTTCAGTAGAAATAAAGCAAATAAAGGCTATGCTTGGCATCATTCTCTCTACTTGCTTGTAGGACAAGTTTGTTAGGTTGCTATAGGGGGACCTGCATGCAGCGGCCTTGGGGCATATGTGTTTTGAGAACCAATTCTTGTTTTTGTTGTATTTGATTAAAGAATGCTATTTGTTCTGTCAAACAATAGAGATTTTTGGATGTTGCTGTTTGTCAAGATCTTGTTAGTTTTCATGTTGGGATCACAGAATTTGTGTGACCTCTGGAATGTGATGCTGATTTTTGGTCATTTGAGTTATTTTTATTGAGTCTTAAGTTGATACTTTTGACCGTTTTTCTTGCATTTTGCATTTTATTTGTATTATGTACAGAGTTCAATAGTTAATTTTGTGTCTTCGTTCACAATTTATTAACAATTCTGTTTCATTTTTCTTTGTTTTTCTTTCTGTCATAGCACGCTACATTATCACGTAAATTTGTCGAAGTTATGAATGATTACAATGCCTGTCAGATAGACTACCGTGAGAGGTGTAAAGGGAGAATACAACGTCAGCTGGAAATAAGTAAGATATACATGGTTTACCTCCCTTTTTAAAAGGTGATTGGGGAGTGCTAAAGGCTATATAGTTAAATCTCGTTAATTTCACTGATATTGGAATATTGGTATTTTACACAATTACCTCCCTTAGACAATATATAACGTAGGCAGGTGCCAGTAAGATTTCCCTCCCTTTGTTGTTTGAAGGCATAGGTTGGTAATTACAATTTTTACCTCCCTTTGTCTGAGAACAGAACATAATTCTGCAAGAGTTGTTCCCCTTATTAAGTTGTCAGGGTTGGTGAATATTTTTTTGCTTCACACATATTTGACAAATTTTACAGGATTTTTAGGGCTAACTTATGATTTCATTATACTCATGTTTTTTTCACCGATATTGTTTATTTGTTTCATCACTTTAACAATCACCCTGTTATAGCATTCTACTCTTAGGGGTTCAGTAAGGGGCCACTACTTGTGTTCACGAGACAGTGTCCCCATGTTGTCCCCTATCGTTTGATAATGCACAACAATTATTTGTGTGGTAGAAATACAAGATCACAATGACTTTGTAGCAAACATGCACTTAAGATATTACATCATTACCTTTCAGGGAAAAAGCGAAACTGTTCTATTTGCCGACTTCAATTTTTATCAGTCTTATAAATCAGTGGTCAGTCAAGTTCCTGGACTATACCATATATTTCAGAGGAAAAATATGCTGGTTGAATGAGAATGATTTTATACTCTTAAAGGATTTTGTGCTATTCACCCTTAATATTATGATGAATAGAAAGAATTAATGATCAATACTTATGACATATTTTACAAATCTGAATTACTGATATGGTTAAGATATACAGAAGCTTGAGAGTTTCTGAACCATTTTTTAAATAGGACATTTTTACCAAAAAAATAGGATAAAAGTTAGGGAAAGACAAAATTATGTATCGAAGGAGCATCATTTCATTGCTGTTATTTGACAAGCATTTATTGCAACATCTTTGCCTTATAATATGATGTTTCAATAAAAAAGGGGATAGATAAGTGTTAACATTATATTCATATACTGTAAAATCATTTAATTTCGTTGGGACGAAATTTCGTGGTTTTGGTAAAAAAGACAATTTCGTTGGCACTTGAATTCGTGGATTGTGAATTTCAGGTAACAAAACAAGGGTCAAAATCAATGTTCGTTGGGATTAAAGTTCGTGGTTGAAGTGAACGACGAAATCCACGAAATTTAATCCCCCACGAAAATTAATGATTTTACAGTATTAACTTACGCTACTAATTTTATGTTCAAGCTTAATGATAGATGTATATATACTCAAGAGACAGATCATATTGGGATCACAAGCAGTTGATCAGACTTGCCATTTACTCCCATGATGCTTGACTTAGCACTCAAGCATATTCAACATTTACAGAGACCTTAGTCTTAAGTTTGGGAATGCACTAAAAATGTCATAGGGTCACCATCATAGCAAATGTATCTAGAAATAATAGAAGAATAAAGCTCCACATGTCTATGCTTTTCGTTGGAACATTACTGATGATTAGTTCTGTATATAAACCAGGATTGACATTATCTACGTAGTAAAGTTCAAATTTTCTCCTGGATTCATTTGATATTTTGTAGGTTTAGAGCTTCATATTATTAGTTCTTTGCTCACTGATTCATGTTTAGGAATTGGGTCAAAATGCAGCATTTTCCATGTTCACTGTAACAAATTAGTCAAGGTCACAGTTACGGAGGTCGTCAATCAAGGTCACTGTAGCAATGTAGGCATTGTTACAGTTACGAAGGTCGTCAAGGCAGAAAAAAACTCAATGACAGTGACATAAATAAAAATAGACATGGTCACAAAAAAAAACAAGCCCATTTACACTAACAAAAGTTAAGTAAAGATCACTATAAATAAACTAGCCAAGGTCACACTGTAACAAAACTATTCAAGGTCACTGTAACAAGACTAGTCATGGCCACAGCAACAAAATTAGTCAAGGTCACAGTAAAGAATAGTCAAGGTCACAGTGAAAAAAAATAGTCAAGGTCATATAACAAAACTTAAGTCAAGGTCACAGTAACACAAACTAGTCAAGGTTACAGTTACAAAACTAGTCAAGGTCACAGTAACACAAACTAGTCAAGGTCACAGTAACAAAATTAGGCAAGGTCACAGTGACAAAACTAGTCAAGGTCACTGTAACAATACTAGTTGAGGTCACAGTAACCCAAACTACTAGTCAATGTCACATTTACAAAACTAGCCGAGGTCACATTAACAATTCGAGTCAAGGCCATTGTAACAAACCTAGCCAATGTGAAAGTTAAAAAACTAGTCAAGGTCACATTAAAACAAGTCAAGGTCACAGAAACAAAACTAGTCACGGTCATGGTAACAAAACTAGTTAAGTTCACACTGTAACAAAACTAGTAAAGTTCACACTGTAACAAAACTAGTCATGGTCACAGTAATAAAATTTGTCATGGTCACTGATGCAAAACTAGTCAAGGTCACAGTAACAAAACTTAAGTCAAGGTCACTGTAACAAAAACTTGTCAATGTCACATTATCAAAACTAGTCAAGGTCACGTTAACAAATCAAGTCAAGGTCATTGTAACAAAACTAGCCAAGGTCACAGTTACAAAACTAGTCGAGGTCACAGTAACAAAACTAGTCAAGGTCACAGTAACAAAAGTAGTCATGGTCACAGTAACAAAAGTAGTCAAGGTCACAGTAACAAAATTAGTCAAGGTCACAGTAACAAAACTAGTCAAGGTCTCAGTAACAAAATTAGCCAAGGTCACAGTAACAAAACTAGTCATGGTAACCAAACTAGTCAATGTCACAGTAACAAAAGTAGTCATGGTCACAGTAGCAAAATTAGTCAAGTTCACAGTAACAAAACTAGTCAAGGTCATAGTAACAAAACTAGTCAAGGTCACAGTAACAGAAGTAGTAAAGGTCACAGTTATACAACTAGTCAAGGTCACAGTAACAAAACTAGTCATGGTAGCAAAACTAGTCAAGGTCACAGTAACAAAACTAGTCAAGGTCACAGTAACAAAACTAGTCAAGGTCACATTAACCAAAGTAGTCAAGGTCACAGTAACAAAACTAGTCGAGGTCACAGTTATACAACTAGTCAAGGTCACTATAACAAAATTAGTCAAGGTCACAGTATTAAATAAGTCAAGGTCACAGTAATACAACTAGTCATGGTCACAGTAACAAAACTAGTCACAGAGGATATGGGCATTGTCTCTCTTTCTGCTATTAATTGAAGGAAATTACACCCCTTACTATCATATGTTAAAATAAATCATTTCTCATTTACTACCTTCATTGAAGGAAAATTGCCCCTCCCCCTCCTTACTGACGAGTTAAGGAAATTTCCTCCCCTGAGTTGAAGAAATGATAGCACTTATTTACTGTCCAAAATGAAGGAATATCTCCCTGTAACACTTAAAGCCACAAAAATTAAGGAAATTACCTCCCTGTCCAAAGTTAGCGAAATTATCTCCCTTAGGTCTGAAATTTGATTCTCAGATTAGAGAAGAAATTAATAATTATTTTTTTTTGAAATGGATGTGAATTATTGTATATTAATATTTAATTGGAAATATTTTCTTATTATTATTACATTTTATTTTGTTTTATTTCATATGTGTACTTATTTTGATTGGATTTTTTTTAAAAATATATTTTTATTATACGTACCAACCATTGTGTACAAATACTTTGATGTTTACATTTTTGTATTATTGTTGAGGTACGTATAAAAAACATAAGTCACATTAGTTGTTAATGGAAAATTCTTCTCATTAAAAAATCTGTATTGAAATAAGAAACATTCGTAAATTTTCAAATTATTACGTCAAGTGACCGCTATAGTACTTATATGAGCATGTTTATTTGCTCTCCTAGCTGAGCGCACACGTTCATAAACTACATCTATGAAGATAAAATTGAAATAAAACCATATTTAATGTAAATATAGGGTGAATGGAAGAGCATTACTAAAAGTCATGGAAAAACAAGTTCATCATTACATGAGTTGACTATGTGACATTTTGCAAAGCCGGTGTTATATTGTGTATATGATATTTTCAGCTGGTAAAACGACCACTAATGATGAACTTGAAGATATGCTGGAGTCGGGAAACTTACAAGTGTTTACACAAGATGTAAGTAATAAAGTTCTAGGGGTTTTACAAATCTTGATTCATCAACAATTACAGATTTAAGGATTCTGTCTATTGCCATAGTCTTAGAAACAAGTAACCTCAGAGATGGAATTTAGCCTTGTCTTGATACATACAGTGTTACTTCCCTTTCTAAAAGCAAATAAAAATCATCTTTAGTTGAAATGGCTTTACTGAATGCCTGCTGCCTAAGAAACTGTGGATGTTTACCTCCATCCTACCTCAAAGGTCAAATATGGATGTTTACCTCCATCCTACCTCAAAGGTCAACTATGGATGTTTACCTCCATCCTACCTCAAAGGTCAACTATGGATGTTTACCTCCATCCTACTTCAAAGGTCAACTATGGATGTTTACCTCCATCCTACCTCAAAGGTCAACTATGGATGTTTACCTCCATCCTACCTCAAAGGTCAACTATGGATGTTTACCTCCATCCTACGTCAAAGGTCAACTGTGGATGTTTACCTCCATCCTATGTCAAAGGTCAACTATGGATGTTTACCTCCATCCTACCTCAAAGGTCAACTATGGATGATTACCTCCATCCTACCTCAAAGGTCAACTATGGATGTTTACCTCCATCCTACTTCAAAGGTCAACTATGGATGTTTACCTCCATCCTACCTCAAAGGTCAACTATGGATGTTTACCTCCATCCTACCTCAAAGGTCAACTGTGGATGTTTACCTCCATACTATGTCAAAGGTCAACTGTGGATGTTTACCTCCATCCTACCTCAAAGGTCAACTATGGATGTTTACCTCCATCCTACCTCAAAGGTCAACTATGGATGTTTACCTCCATCCTACCTCAAAGGTCAACTATGGATGTTTACCTCCATACTATGTCAAAGGTCAAGTTCACAGTTAGAGGTCAAATGGAAGTTTGTCTTGACCATATTAAACTTGGCCATGTATTAAATAATCTTGTCTTGCTTTTATTTGCGATGGATGTTCACTTTCATGAGGAGGAATGTCTACTATCCCCATGACCCTATCTCAAAGGTGAAGGTCACAGTTGGAGGTCGAAGGTCAAATTAAAGTTTGTCCCAACCATATTAAACTTTGTCATGCATTAATCAGTCTTGCTAATATTTGGCTTGGATGATCACCTCCATGAGCTTGAGTGTCATCTGCAAACCCCAGGTTCTTATCTCAAAGGTCAAGGTCACAGTTGGCAGTCACATATCAAATTTAACCTGTCTGAACAATAAATTTGTCTTGTATTGATCAATATTGCTAATATTTGGCATAACTAATAACCCCTATGAGACGGAGTGTCATGTGAAACCCCCAGGTTCCTATTTCAAAGGTCAAGGTCACAGGTAAAGGTCAAAGGCCTATTTGATGTTTTGATGGACTATCACTCTGTCATTCATTAACCAATCTTTATTATATTTGGCATGAATGATATCTTCGTGAGACAGTGTGGCATGCACAACCCACAGGTTTCTATCCCAAAGGTCAAGTTCTAAGTTGGAGATGAAGGGTCAAATTGAAGTTTTTCCAGACCATAACTTTGTCTTAGATTAATATATCTTTCTTGTACAGGGTTGTCAATTTTAATTCCGGATTTGCATATTCAGAAAGAGCTATAATTTCTGACCAAACTTGAGAAATAGCAAAGTTATGGTCAATTCATTCTGTATCAATAAAAACTGATTTAAATGGAAACAATGTGGTTGAAGGCCTCTTGATTGTCAAAAATGGTTGACCATATCTAATTTTCATGATTTTAAATTTGACTCTGTTGACACATCTGCTTGTATTTTGGCATGAATGTAAACCACCATGAGGAAAAATGTCATGCGCTACCCCAGAATGAAAGTCAATAACAAGAGTCATAGATATGAATAGGGGCCAGTGTTGCTTTAGAATAAAAAGGGTGTTAATATAATAATATTCCTGAATTTATCCGGACTTCAGAGTTATCTTTCCTGAGAGAGCTATGATTTCTGATTAAAGTGAAAGTTATTCGGTGAAAATTTCTCAAGAAATGGAAAGATCATGGTCAATTTAATCTGCTCTGAAGGATTGAATCAACACAATAGTTCAATATTGAAACAGTGAGATTGAAGACCAATTGTGTGGGTTGCAGAATATGATTTTCCTGATTTGGCTCTGTTGACACCCTGAACTGTGTCACAGTGATTATAAGCAGGGCTGTATCCAGAGAAAAAAATCACCGATACAAACATTTTCTAGTGTTTATTTGACTCATTAATCTCTCCAAAAACATGCTTGTTTAGCCAATATTTCAAGTTTTCACCAAGGTAAGCGGCTCGATGTACTTCAGCGTGATTACGGGATAAGTATGTTGTTTTATGTTTGCAGATTATAATGGAGACGCAGCAAGCCAAACAGACTTTAGCCGATATAGAAGCACGCCATGCTGATATTATGAAATTAGAGAAAAGTATACAAGAACTCCATGATATGTTTATGGACATGGCCATGCTGGTAGAACAACAGGTATAATCTACTCATACTCAATATTTCACCATTTCAGAGCTTGTGAAGTTGGTCTGGTGCTAAACAGGGGGAGGGGGATTGACTATACTCCTACTCACTATTTGACGATTTTAGAGATTTATAAAGTTAGTACGATGCTAAACAGGGGGAGGGGATTGACTATACTCCTACTCACTATTTGACGATTTAAGAGATTTATAAAGTTAGTACGATGCTAAACAGGGGGAGGGGGATTGACTATACTCCTACTCACTATTTGACGATTTTAGAGATTTATAAAGTTAGTACGATGCTAAACAGGGGGAGGGGATTGACTATACTCCTACTCACTATTTGACGATTTTAGAGATTTATAAAGTTAGTACGATGCTAAACAGGGGGAGGGGGATTGACTATACTCCTACTCACTATTTGACGATTTTAGAGATTTATAAAGTTAGTACGATGCTAAACAGGGGGAGGGGGATTGACTATACTCCTACTCACTATTTGACGATTTTAGAGATTTATAAAGTTAGTACGATGCTAAACAGGGGGAGGGGATTGACTATACTCCTACTCACTATTTGACGATTTTAGAGATTTATAAAGTTAGTACAATGCTAAACAGGGGGAGAGGGGGTTGACTATACAAACTCACAAAGTACATCAACATGAATAACCTTGATATTTGCCTGTACAACCTCTAAGACAACATTCAGTAAAATTGCTTGTATCAATTGGTCCGTTACATTATTTGGGGGGGGGGGGGGTAACTATTGGTCCTGGCATGACAACTTTTCTGTCTTTTCTTTTAATGAGGCTTCAGCAAATTTCAATTGTAATTTTAACTAAAATCAGCATCATGTTATTTGTATACTTAAGGGTAAAACATCTGAATTTTACACATAAGTCCATCACATAAGCTACAACCTCTTGTTAACTGGAAAATCAGAAATGTTTCCATGGTTAAATATTTTCGCTATATTACGCACATATTCAGTACTTAATTAAAGAGGCATTCCCTATAACTAGCATATTTTTCTCTACTATCACATTTAATGAGCTAAATGTACAAAGCACTGTCAATTATCATAATTTGTCAGAAGAAAGTGTGCGCAAATATGTCTCTATAACGTCAAAAATATAGTCAAGTCACCAACAATAATATATCGCTTCTAGCGATTTATCATTATGTGGTCAAAGGGAAACAACTTGTGACTATTTTGGGTTGTTACGGAATTTTTTTTATATTTTTTTTCGGTAATTTGTGGGCGCTCTTTGTTGAAGATTTGGGGAGTTTAAGCAATAATGATTCTCATTTAATGTATAATATTCCTGAATCGATTTAAAGAATCGAAGTTATAGGGAACGCCCCTTTAAGCCTACAAGCTGCATATGTCTTCTATGTGTAGTTGTGAAAGTATTATAAAGAATTAAGTTGGGTATTAGTTTAATATTTTTGTATTTAAGTGTTTTGATAAAGCAATACAAAGATATTTTATCAGAAAAGTGTTGTAATGGAATAAAGGGTTGATATTTGTCCCAATGCAATTTACTTCACTCCTAATTAAGGGAGGTAATTATTGATATTTGTCCAAATGCAATTTACTTCACTCCTAATAAAGGGAGATAATTATTAATATTTGTCCCTAAAAGTTGCACATGAAATTTGTATGGAGTACAGGGTTGATGAGCTGTGACAATTATTACATGTTTATTTGTGTGTTAATCAGGGTGAGATGATAGACAGAATTGAATATAATGTTGAACAAGCTGTGGATTATGTTGAAACCGCCAAAATGGACACGAAAAAAGCTGTGAAATACCAAAGTCGTGCTCGGCGGGTTAGTACCTTTTGTATCCGTATTTTTTCTTCACGCACTGTGTACATTGAAGTACTGCAACTTTGGCTTATATTAGGTATCTGATCTGCATGTTAGGACCTGTCAACTTTAGGATAAGTTGCAGGTGTTATTCATGTATATAATTAACTAAAATAAAAGTATTCATTAGGAAGATTTGGTTCCATTCAAACAACCTATTAACCCTTCTATATCAACAAGGCACTGGTCAATGCTCCATAGGGCTACAAAAAGGTTTAAGAAAATTCTGACATTTTCTGAAAGTTTTGGTTTATTGACAAAATTAGTGATATGGTATGTAGCGAACAAACTATAGCTAATACATTCCGTTGAAGAAACCAAGAATTTATGCCAAAAAATTATCACAACGGCTACCATAAATATGCTGTTATTTTATTTCGACAGGAGGTAATTTGAATCATACCACAGTTTGAATTTCATGAAAAATGTTGCATGGATTGAAGTATCGATAAGATATTTATTTCCTTGATGGGGTTTATGGATAAGTTGCAGTACTTCTATATCACTTTGCTTTTCTTCAATGCATGAGCAGTAATTAGTGATCGTTTGCATTATACGTGCTCTTTATTTCTCGACAATTTTTTGCATTGTGTAAAGTTTGTGTACAAAGTAATATTTATTGTTGGAGTAATTTTCACATTGAATTATTAATTAATTTTGCCAATTGTCGCATTTAATTTACACTTGTCAAATGCACACTTAATTTCATTCACAAAACGTTAGAGTAATATATTTTCTGTTGATTTTGGATATATTTTGTTATTTGTCATTTTCTGCACTTGAATTGAGTTTTTAGGACACGTCTCAGAAAGAAGCCTTGTGATTGGTCAGTTTAATGACTTTGCTCAGAACTGACCAATCAGAGGCTAGAGATTTGAGACTGTTCAACAAACATGAAGATTATAACCTCAGACCCTGTATGTAAGATTCGAGAGACATTGGGGGGGGGGGTGCTCATTTAAGGGTTTGTCTTTTATGAGGAAGATGAGCGGTGTACGTTGCTTTGCACATGTCTGTTAGTCTGATCTTCAAACTTTACACGGATGTTGGCCAGGAGCAGTAGATGAAACCTATTTTGAGGTCAGTAGGTCAAGGTAACTGTGACCTATACCATTTTGAATTGTTGGTTTTTTTTTAGCTCACCTGACCACAAAGTGGTCATGGTGAGGTTTTGTCCGTCGTGCGTCCGTCAACAATTTCTTCAAAAGACTTCTTCTCCTAAACCGCTTGGCCAAATTTTATAAAACTTTAAAGGAATGTTCCTTAGGTGGACCTCTATAGCTAGTTTGCGATAGAAAAAAATCGTGTTCTTTAAACATTTCTCTGTGATTACTAAACCTACAGGTATGAAATTTTGCACGATTAAATGAAATATATCTACCTAATACACACTGAAATTTCAGCAGCATCAGAATTCAGTTAAAAAACTTTTGTTCATAAGTTATATGTAACATATTTGTAGTTTTGTATAAAATATCAAGTAAGAAGACTTGATACTTGCAACAGCCAATTTTACGGTCATGTGATACGCCTAACTGTATATTTACGTATTTGCAACCTACTTAATATAACACACTAGAGGTCCGTCTGTGAATCTGACGAAGAACATGTTATTGTAGTACATTGTTTATAAGCGACACACCTAAATAACCTGAATCATACGGGCCTCCTAAGTCTCGCCTTTATAACAGTAATGTCAATCCCGACAATCACTTAGTGTAACGGTTAAATAATTGATAAGAAATCATCAATGGAACACCAGATTACCTCCCTGCGTTAAACTGTCCATGCGTATGTAATTTCAATATATAATAAAGAATAAATGTCTTTTAATAAGTGATTAAAAATTATGAAATTCGGAATGGGAGTAGGTAGGAAGTTATTGTAGTTGTGTGTATTTTTTTACCAAAATCTGATGAATAGATTTTCAGAAATGTTTAAAAAACACGATTTTTTTCTATCGCAAACTAGCTATACCAAAGTTGTTAAAAAATTTCTGGTCTGTCGCATAACTAGGTCACACAGGCTAAAAATAGATTTTCAAAAAGGAAACTTTAAAAATCTTCTTCTCTGAAACCGTAAGGCCTAGAGCTTTCATATTTGGTATGTAGCATCACATTGGGGTCCTCTACAAAGATTGTTCAAATTATGTCCCTTGAGTCAAAATTGGCCCCGCCGCAGGGGCCCTTAGTTTTACATAGAGTTATATAGGGGAAACCTTAAAAAATCTTCTTCTCCGTAACCGCTTGGCCCAGGGCTTTCATATTTGGTATGTAGACTCAGCTAGAGGTCCTCTACAAAGATTGTTCAAATTATTTCCCTCGGGTCAAATTGGCCCCACCCTGGGGGTCACCATTTTACTTAGACTTATATAGGGAAAACATATAAAAATCTTCTTGTCTAAAACTACAATGCCTAAGAGCTTTGATATTTGGTATGTAGCATCATCTAGTGGTCCCCTACCAAGATTGTGCAAATTATGCCCCTGGGGTCAAAATTGGCCCTGCCCCGGGGTCACTGTTTTACATAGACTTATATAGGGAAAACATATAAAAATCTTCTTGTCTAAAACTTCACTGCATAGAGCTTTGATATTTGGTATGTAGCATCATCTAGTGGTCCTCTACCAAGATGTTCAAATGATTCCTTTGGGTGAAAATTGTGCAGGGTTTATAATCAGGTGAGCGATATTGGGCCATCATGGCCCTCTTGTTTGGTTAATAATTCAAGAATGCTTTGCCCTAGGAGCTTCAAACTTTACTTGGGGTTGGCTAGTAACACTAGATGACCTTTATTGATTTTGAGGTCAGTTGATCAAAGGTCAAGGTCACTGTGACCTTAACCATTTCTGACTATTGGGATGCCATGGGGGCATACATGTTTTACAAAACCTTGTTACATATTCATTAGGTAATGGATGATAGCTTTATTCGGGAATGGATAAGCATTTTCATTTGCCAGTTGTTGTTATGTGTCCCCTTGAACTGCAGACGTCAAATTGATTTTATACTTGAAATCTGTTTGGATGGATTTGCCCAGTTTGTCTGCGTTTGTTCTCCTTAATTATTGGTCATATTCCAATAGAATTGAATATTTGGTACCAAGTGTAGTTGTGCATATTGTCAAACATTTTAGGTAGGTTTAGTATTGCCTTAGAGTTACAGTCCTTTGTTGGAGATATGCGTTCTTGTGTCAAAACCCTTTTAAGTTTAAAATGCTTGGCAATCACATGGAAGGTCATGAGGTTCATTTATAGGGCAGATCATATCCTGTTAGAGTTGGACTTAGTCCTTTGCCCAAGATTCTTGTACTTGTTATGCCCTTCCTGCTATCAGAACAGAACTGAACCTAATCCTTTTCGGGCTGGTTGGCCCCTAAGGCCAACACCAAAGAACGCAATGACTTCTATCAGCAGCAAGTCGCTCCACTTGACCCCATGTCCAGCTTTTATCTGTCAGTTTTCGATTTTTTTATCGTCTTTAGGTTTCCTTTGGTCTTCCCCGCTTTCGTTTCCCTGTTGGTGTCCATCTCATAGCTACACGTGGGATAGAGTCTGGCTACATTCGGCTGACTTGTCATCTCCATCTTTGGATTTCTTTGGATCGAGAGGACCCAGGTTCGATCCCCCTGTGGACCACTGGTTAATTTCTCTGAGCAAGACCCACAGCTCCACTCCTCCCATGGTGTAAAATGGTACCTGTGAGGGCAGTGTGGGTTCTCCAGTATAGATCTCTGTTTGAAATGGTGTTTGGCCAGAATATTCAAAGGATTCTTCTTAAGCATCATGTTTGGATTGGTATGGCTTCCAAGCATGAGATCAAGTGACCAGAACATGTGTTCCTGTCAGGGTTACTTAACTACATTGCTTAGGTATGATTAAAATTCATTTTTCAGAACTTTAACCCGTAAAACATCATAAATTTTATCATATTGAACATTTTGGTACTGTATGGTTGAGGGATCTGATTGGAGGTCGTATGTTAAAGATATGATGCTGACTAAGTACTTGAACATCACTGAGTCTAAGCTTCCACCTCTGTTATCTCTCCATTGTCCATCCACACTTGTAGATCAACACATAAGTGGTGATAGTGTTAGCCCTGCTCCATGTAGTTGTGTTGTGTTGGTACTGTTTTCTGTGCTCTGCTGGTTAAGTTGAGTGCTGCATTCCCTTTCCGATTTCCTTGTATCTTTTTTATCATCTTTATAAATCTATGTCAAGTTGATACTGGGTCATTTGGGATCAAAACATAGCTTACTTTTCGAATCAAAGGTCATAGGTCAAAACTTTTAAACACACTACTAGAGGTAATACTTTTGACCTTATCGTTTAGTAGTTTGGTCACAATGGTAATTGCTATATAAAAATGTAGGCTTAGATATAGGGGTCAGGTGGGATATAAAGCGTAATCATTTAAGGTCCAGTCATTGAAAAAAGAATTGTATTTGCAGTTTCACTTGATATTCATGAATGTTGGTCAAAATGTTTGCCTCTCTGAAATCTAGGGCAGGATTTAAATATGGATAATCTGGGTCAAGTACTTACTCACCAGATCAGATCATTGGAAAAACATTGTGTATGCAGTTGAGGCCTTTTTGCTTGATTTTTGTGAATCATGATTAGAATGGGTACTCAGTTGTTCTATAGATATGGCCATCTAAGCTCTGTTGGCCTTCTTGTTTCATTTCCTAAAGAGAAGCTGATAGTTGCTTGACTTAAGGCAAGTTTATATTTAATTGTGGGAAATTAGTTAAATGGACACTTTGTATCAAAAAATTAAATTGTGTAAAACAGAAGCAAAATGAAAACACCAGGAGCACAGGGTCACTCAGGGTCTGAGGTTTGTGTAACAAGTGCAGAAAGCTGACAAATTGTCTGTGCAATCAGGTCAATTGATTTACCTTTTATTTTATTATATCATTAACTTTGTTTTATTTCTTTTCTTCATTTCAGAAACTCATAATGATCATTATTTGCGTAGTTGTACTAGTTGTTATCTTAGCAATTATATTACTCACAACGCTGACCTAGTCATCTATGTGCTGAGTGTTCACCAGTGAAAACACTTGTTACATTCCTGTTGCCATGGATACAAGATCATGTGACCCGACCATCATGTGACCCAATCATGTGACCATCATGTGACCCAATCATGTGACCATCATGTGACGTTTTTTAGTTAAAATTGTTACATCAGAATCACCGAATCGAATTTGATTTGGGATTTTATGGGCGATTCATCGACACAACGTTGACAGGATTAGGTTTACTCTAAAACTGAGAATGAAGACTTTTGTACATGAGTAGTGTTGCTGTGATGACAGCTTTAATTTGATCAGTTTTTCATGACTTTTCAACAACAGGACAGTGTACTTGCATAATGCAAGTTTTAGACACATAGAGAGGTGTTTTGATCACAATGTACAACATTATATTAATTTAATGATGTTTGTGAAATTGGTTCAACAATAGTTCATGAATAATTTTTAGAATTTAAATACAATTTATTTATTATGTAAACTTTAAACATTGTTCGTCAGAGACTTTACATTTATTATATAATAACACGATCAAATTGAGACAATTTATTTGTTTAAAGAGAGTGCTATGATTTTTGTGCAATCAATATTTTGAAAATTTGTTCAATGATGTTAAATCATTTCATAATCTGTCTGAGATGGACTAGTATTGTTTCAGTATCGCTTCGTATCAATCATTATTTAACAAAAAGAGAAAATAGCCAAATTAATTACATTTCAATAAGAAATACAATCTGGGACCACATTGTCTCAAAATTGACAGCAAAATGACTATGTTTAAGTTTTTTGGCGTAGAATGTTACAAATGAAGTATATGATAACTGTAGTGATTTCAGAATTTTTTTTATTAAATTGTAACTTTTTACTCATGTAGTGTGCAAAGTTTTTATGTGTAAAGTGTTAGAAATTAGTAAAATTTTCCCATATTACTGACGAGCATAATATAATATTGTTATAATACCCATATTGTGAATTAATTAATTTTTAGCATTAGCAAATTTATTAATTTTTGCCTATTTAGGTAAAATAGTTATAAACTTGTCTGTGACAGTTGTTTATGTTGTGGATAAAATGACTATGAATTTTAATTTATTTGTGGTAACATTTTTAGCTCACCTGAGCACGAAGTGCTCACTGGTGAGCTTTTAGGATAGGTGGCTGTCCAGCGTCCGTCGTTGTCCGTCGTTGTCCGTCGTTGTCCGTCGTCCGTCAACAATTTCTTTAAATGACTTCTTCTCCTAAACCAATTGATGGAATTTAACCAAATTTCACAGGAATGATCCTTGGGTGGTCCTCTTTCAAAGTTGTTAAAAAATTTCCGGTCTATCGCATAACTAGGTCACACAGGCTAAAAATAGATTTTCACAAAGGAAACTTTAAAAATCTTCTTCTCTGAAACCGTAAGGCCTAGAGCTTTCATATTTGGTATGTAGCACCACCTTGGGGTCCTTTGCAAAGATTGTTCAAATTATGTCCCTGGGGTCAAAATTGGCCCCGCCCCAGGGGCCCTTAGTTTTACATAGAGTTATATAGGGGAAACCTTAAAAAATCTTCTTCTCCAAAACCATTTGGCCCAGGGCTTTCATATTTGGTATGTAGACTCAGATAGAGGTCCTCTACAAAGATTGTTCAAATTATGCCCCTGGGGTCAAAATTGGCCCCGTCCCGGGGCCCTTAGTTTTAAATAGAGTTATATAGGGGAAATCTTTAAAAATCTTCTTCTCCGAAACCGCTTGGCCCAGGGCTTTCATATTTGGTATGTAGACTCAGCTAGAGGTCCTCTACAAAGATTGTTCAAATTATGCCCCTTGGGTCAAAATTGGCCCCGCCCCGGGGGCCCTTAGTTTTACATAGAGTTATATAGGGGAAACCTTAAAAAATCTTCTTCTCCGAAACCGCTTGGCCCAGGGCTTTCATATTTGGTACGTAGACTCAGCTAAAGGTCCTCTACAAAGATTGTTCAAATTATGCCCCCAGGGTCAAAATTGGCCCCGCCCCGGGGGCCCTAAGTTTTACATAGAGTTATATAGAGAAAACCTTAAAAAATCTTCTTCTCCGAAATTGCTTGGCCCAGGACTTTCATATTTGGTATATAGACTCAGCTAGAGGTCCTCTACAAAGATTGTTCAAATTATTCCCCTCGGGTCAAAATTGGCCCCACCCTGGGAGTCACCATTTTACCTAGACTTATATAGGGAAAACATATAAAAATCTTCTTGTCTATAACTCAAATGCCTAAGAGCTTTGATATTTGGTATGTAGCATCATCTAGTGGTCCCCTACCAAGATTGTGCAAATTATGCTTCTGGGGTCAAAATTGGCCCAACCCCGGGGGTCACCGTTTTACATAGACTTATATAGGAAAAACATATAAAAATCTTCTTGTCTAAAACTACACTGCATAGAGCTTTGATATTTGGTATGTAGCATCATCTAGTGGTCCTCTACCAAGATTTTTCAAATTATGCCCCTGGGGTCAAAATTGGCCCTACTCGGGGGTCACCATTTTACATAGACTTATATATAGGGAAAACATATTAATATCTTCTTGCCTAAAACTACACTGCCTAGAATTTTGATTATTGGTATGTAGCATCATCTTGTGGTTTTCTACCAAGATGTTCAAATTATTCCTTTGGGTGAAAATTGTGCAGGGTTTATAATCAGGTGAGCAATATAGGGCCATCATGGCCCTCTTGTTTCAAAGATTTTTTTCAAGATTTTTGTCTGTTGTCATAGCGATGTTTTAGTAAGATAAATTTGTTTTTTTAGAAATAATCAGTCTTTGTTTAAAAACAGTATTTTCACTGCCAGGTATTTATATGTTCAGATTGCAATGCTTTCTTTTCTGATTTCTACTGTACTGGTATACTAAGGGTGCAACGATATATCGTATCATATCGTATCGCGATACATAGCCCACGATACAATACGTATCGTGACATAAAGCAGATCACAGCGATTTGTTCCTAAATTGATATAAGAATAAAATTGTAAATGTCTGACAATTATAAGAAAAATTTAAACACTAATGCAAAATATTGTTCACTTTTGTTTCAATAGGCTCAGTGTACAATTTCTTTGAGTTGAATTAAAATGATCAAGTAAAATAGTTCATATTAATAAGTATAATGTCAATTATATTCCGAAAAGTATCAATACTTTATAGGAGAAATTAGGTATGTCTGTATCACGATATGTATCGTATCGTCACCCTTATATCGCGATACGTATCGTATCTTTAAGTGACCGTATCGTTACACCCCTATGGTATACAGAAAACTATGTAGCTTCTATAGCTGAATTTTCAAAAAACTGCTTTTGCAAAAAAAGTGTAGCTTTGGCAAAGCTATAGTGGGGGAAAAGCATAGCTTTAGTGAAGGAACTTTTTCAACTTAAGCTTTCTTAAAGCTGACAGAAAAGTCCCCCCCTTAAAATAGCTTTAGCAAAGAACCTGGCATTTCCTAATGAAGCTTTGTTAAAACTGATAGTATTGGCCTCCTAAAAGCATTGTTTTGGGAGACAGCGAATCTTTCATAGTAAATCAGCCATTTTAGCTAATTTGCTTTCTACTAAATCTTTTGGTATTGGTCCCAGAAATTCAGAGCTTTTGCTAAGATGCTGCACTTTTATAGAAAAGACATTGCTTTAGCGAAAAAATGCAGGTGTTATATTAATTAGTTTGCGGTATTAGCTAAGCATTATTAGAAAAGATCAGATAATTTGGTAAAGCCATGTTTTTTCTACAAAAGAGCAGCTTGATCAATGCATTTCCACCAGCTTTATAAGAAAAGCATGGAAATTGCTTCACTGCGGCTTTTTTTTTCCTACCGAAACACACTTCGCTAAAGCTGTATTTTTTCTACCGCCAAAGCTATGCTTTTTGTGGAGGGGTAGGGGAGGCAATACAACATGATGAAGCTGTGTTGTTTTTACAATAGTGCAGACTAAGCGCAATAAATTTTCTAAAGCCATGTTTTTTCTACAAAAGAGCTGCCCACTGCTTAAGCAATGCTTTCGGGGGGGGGGGGGGGGGGGGGGGGGGGGGGTTTCAAGACTGCTGGCTTTAACGCAGCTTTTAACTTCAAGAGCTGCCCTCTGCTAAAGCAATGCTTTTAGGGGCAATATAACCAGCTTAAGCATTTAATATAACTTTATTAAAAAAGCGCAGCTACTTTGCTAAAGCTGTACTTCACCAAGTCTGTATTTCGCTTAAGTTGAGTATTTTCTACAAAGAAAACACAGAATTTTGCTAAAGCTGTGCTTTTTTTGGGTCTAATACTACTGGCTTTTAAGTTTTTTGGCACTGGGGAAAGAATATGATGATTTTTTAATATAAAACAGTCAAACAAATTGTCGTATAAATACCTGGCTGGAATGAAAACTAAAAAAACATGAAAGTTTGAAACAGTACTAGAAACAATGCATATGCTATTAATGTAGGTATTCATACAAGCCCAGTGTTACAATTAACAAGTTCTGTGTCTATTCATGATTGTTTGTGTTGAGTCGATGCATTTAGTTTGTGTTTTATTTATCAATTAATTTAGATCTATGCAATTTTTTTCTGTTCATTTATTGATTTATGCATTTTTGACTGAATGAAATTCATTTTTCTCACCCTTAAAAAATCCTTTAACTGTTTTGCTTTTTCCTGAACTTAGTAATTTGATTAATTTATCAAAGAAATTCATACTGAACTTATACCATGCTAGTGTAGTGTTTGTTGAGCGAGTGGCCGTCTTTAAATTTCTTTTCAATTTGCTTTTGATAAAGAATGTGTAAAGAATTTAGCTTGTAAGGGTAATTTAGTTCTTCCGTTCACTGACATATAAAATGCACTTGATAATCTTTAAGTCTTCATAACTTTTATGTTTAATTTGATTTGTTGCTAAAATACCTTGTGGAATATGAAGGGAAGAGAATAATATGGTTTTTACAATTTTCTTTTGTTTCTATTTATGTTAGTGTGATCATTTCTATAATGGGTGTGGTCATATATATAGTGGGTGTGGTCATATCTATAGTGGGTGTGGCCATATCTATAGTGGGTGTGGTCTTATCTATAATGGGTGTGGCCATATCTATTAATGGGTGTGGCCATATCTATAATGGGTGTGGTCATATCTATAGTGGGTGTGGTCATATCTATAATGTCTATAATGGGTGTGGCCATATCTATAATGGGTGCGGCCATATCTATAATGGGTGTGGCCATATCTATAATGGGTGTGGTCATATCTATAATGGGTGTGGTCATATCCATAGTGGGTGTGTTCATATCTATAATGGGTGTGGTCATATCTATAATGGGTGTGGCCATATCTATTAATGGGTGTGGCCATATCTATGATGGGTGTGGCCATATCTATAATGGGTGTGGCCGTATCTATAATGGGTGTGGTCATATCTATAGTGAGTGTGGCCATATCTATTAATGGGTGTGGTCATATCTATGATGGGTGTGGTCATATCTGTTGTAGGTGTTTTGCCCTAATATTTGTCTACAATCACTGATATTACACTTTCATGACAATTGTAGTAGAGATTAGTTACTATTAATTTTGTGTTGTTGTTCTTTCCAGCTCTGAAATCCATTCAACTTTTACACTTTGGTCCCCAGATTTCTTTTATTCAAATATGTACAAAATATCTCTTCTTACTATTCGGTTCCTGTCCTGTGTAGTATAAAGTATGTCCTTCTTTTTAAAGTAGAGCAGTTAGTAGTTTAAGTTTGAAATTGAGGATTTGAAAATAGTCGATGCCTACGGTAGCAATAAAGTACTTCAATTATGTTATGAGTTACAACAATATATTTACATAAAGCCACACTAATAAGACCACCCTGAGGATTCATACCAATTGGTTTCATTATTGAGACAGTTTAAGAAATGAGATCAAATAATCAGCAAACCATAGTTAATGGACCTGCATCCTTGAGGTCTTAATTTTAAGATGGTCCTATTATTATTGAGTGAATTTTAGTGTTTTGGCTCAATGTCATAATAGGTATTTGTTGATTCTTGAAGCATTGAATTCACGATTCTATGAGTTAGTGGTGCATTAAATATGTTGCCAACCTGATGTGCAATAACTTCATTTATGTTTATTATGTTCATTCTATTTATATTGTTCTCACTTAATGTACCCCACCCACTTTCTATTCATGGTAGGGTATGTAAGTTTATATCTGTCTGTCTGTATGTTTTTATGTCCGTTAATTTGTATATAACATGTGCTATTTGACCAAAGTAGCAGATGTATCTCTAAATTATATATTACATTAATTTGCGACAAATTATGTCTTTAATAGGATAGAATTTTCTACATATATGTCCTTTTTGTCCAGAATAATTCTCTATGGAACAGGAATGAATGTCTTGGTTACCTCTGCTAGAAGTAACCACTCTGAAGTAACTGCTCCGGTGATTAGCCTCAACTTTTATACCATGGGCCGGAGGCCTTAAATCAATAAACGTATGTTATTATTACCAACAAAACTTACCAAACCACGTTTGGCCACGCACCTCAAGTGATGGATGTCATTGTTTTATCTTAGCATCTGTTTGTTTATTTCTCTGCGATATTAGAGCTTTATCAAATTATTTACTTATTACTAGATTTGTCAAAGTTCAGTGTGTTGTGTGCATGTTTTGTATGTTAATTGGATGTGAGCAAACCTGTTTTCTTTGTATACTGAACTGTTTTTGCTGATATTAACATGTACTATTTAGTGATCATGCGTATTTTGTCATATTTGTTTTGATCTGTTAACAGTATATTTGGTAGGTGTTCAAATTTAATGTGTTTCAACTGATACTTACTGTGTTTTTCAAGATTATTTCCATTTGCCCAGTACTGAATTGTCGTTAGTCTTTATTTCTGGATATTTAATAGAGCTAGTAGTTTAAACAAGTAAGATTTTATATTCTGTAAATGTTGTCCTGTCAGACACATGGTAATGTACATTTAGTCCAGTCTGACCTAAAATAGCGTAAATTTAGTTCAGTAAAAAATTCTAAAAGATTTGACTTTCTTTTTTTACCAGGCTTGTTCTGCTTTAAGACACTTTTCATAGGATGCTATTAGCATGTCTGTGATCCAAATATGATGGGTACTGTTTTACTAACTTTTGTGATCTACGCATACATAAATTTTTTACGCAAATGCCTAAGTGTGTTTAACTTATCGATAGCAAGGTGTTGCATACATCCCGGCAAAATTAAAATGCATGAAAATATTGAATATTGAACGTAAGCTACCAGTATAAATCAAAATAGATGGAAAGTGGAGCAGTGCCGTAGCAATGCACCGGTCTCATGCAATAACCGCTTTTCTATAATTTCTTTGGGTCATCCTGCATGTTTTTGGCGGGAACTTGTACTTTTATTTGTTTCTTATGCTTGTGTGTGAGCATTGCTCAGTGTAGTTGTGTTGTGGTTCTTCTGATTTATATGTTTCGCTGGTAAATTGAGTGCTAACTTCCCTTTCTGATTTCCTCATACCTTTAGTTTATGATTAAACATGTTTTTGTTACTGCTTTTAATCATGGTCTTTAACAAGAAGTGATGGTCAAAAATCCACAGCGGGTCAATGTTCTCTTAATGCCATTAAGTTCATGTATGTTATTTACAGCTGCTCTACCTTTGCATTCAAATAAGCCAAATCTTACAACAGAAAACTAGAAAAAATATCTTGGTTAATTACATTTGCGCAAAATATTATTGATGTATGCAATATTTACAGAAAACTTACGTTACGCTATTGTAAATGTTTTGATAAAACAGTACCCATATGAAGAGTTTTTTTATGCCCCAGCATCTACTGATCTAGCCATGTATCACTATCCAACATTTCTACAGAGTAATGACCCCTGATTGACTTAGCTAGTTTTATTGATAAGGCTTCCAAAGGGGCACTGAAGTCTGGTTTTAAAAGTGCTTTCTTCGACATTGACCTATTTAAGTAGTCAAGGTTATCATTTGTGCAATTCTGTATTATTTCATACTAGATGCGTGTCTATATCGTTAAGATATTTGATTGTAAACTTTATAATCATCATAACATTCAACACGTCATTGATACTTTTACCTCAGTTATCGTATTTAGTCAGATTTATATATATTATTATGATTATTATATTATAGTTTATTATTATCATTTCTATTCGTCTGCAATACATTTTTATTTGAGTAATAGATAGAGAATTTATTAGTTATGAAATATATTATGTATATTTATTACATTTCCCATATTACTTTATTTTTGGAGTGTATGATTCTTGAATGTAGAGGCGAGTAAAATCTTTTTAAAAATGATTTTAATATGAAAGACATGCCCGAAGGAAAGGTCAGTTAAGAGCAATGAAGAGCAACTAGCTTTGAAAAGTTTAAAATTGAACAAAACTGATAGATATATAATTTTTTTAAACGTCATACAACTATTCATGATTGCAACCCATTTAAGGATAGTCGAAGAAACCTGATTCCAACATTATTGAAATGATTCCTTACTGATAAAGATGGCAATCGTCAGTTACTTGCAGCAAAAAACGAACCCATTTTGGAATTACGAAGGGAGGAACGTGTATTTGTGATGGTAGCAAATATAGTATTGACCCTCCTTAAGTCTACAAATATGTACTACAAACGACCTATCTACCTTAATGTACCATTCCGTATCACTGCCAGGTATTAGCCGATTCCTAGCCCATCCCGTTATTGATCTTTGTACATTTTGTATTTGCTCATCATTCTTATAAAGGGAACAAACTCATTTTATGTTTTACATGATTAAACATCATAAATATACGTTTAGAGGTTTTTGTGTACGGTCAAAATTCCAAACACTAACTGTTCACTTTCTATGGTTTGTTCTTGCCGGCGCTTTACAGTGTGGTATCGTTATGCATACCTACCGGTGCTTTCCTGTAGAGTATTTCTGATATGACTACCTGTCAGTGCTTTACTATAAGCTGTTTCCATTATGTATACTTTCCAGCTCTTTACTGTAGGGTATTTCCGTAACCGTTATGACTACATGTCAGCGCTTTACTGTTGTGTAGGGTATTTCCGATATGACTACCTGTCAGTGCTTTACTGTAGGGTATTTCCGTAACCGTTATGAATACCTGTCAGCGCTTTACTGTAGGCTATTTCCGAGAGTGTAGGATGTGTTCATTACCTTTATTATTTATTGAAATTACTGAATCATTTTGTTGGTGTAATGGCTACATCCACTTTTGTTAATTTCCTTCCTATTTATATTAAATGTGTGTCAATATGTTTTTGTGTGTTGATGTCCAGTAATTAGGTCAATTAGTACGTCCTGTATCATCGTCATTTTATAGCTGCACAAAATATTAATGTTATTGAATTACATGTATGTTAATTTTAGCTGATAGTAGTTTATCGTGTCTGATGCTAAGTTTTTGGTCACATACATTCTCCTTACGATTCAGAGCTGCTTAATCACTATAGAAGCGATACACGTGAGCTTCATACCTTAAAATTGCCTAACAGTTCATCTGTAGTTGTGTGGGAAAATTTGAAAATGGTTCAATAAATGAACAAGTGTCATATCTCGTATACTATATGAGTTAGCAGCTCTATTTCAATTGGACATTATTGGTTAAACTTCTCATATTAATTTATCGCATGTTGTGTTCACAATGTGGCATTAAAGACTCGGAAATACAAATAAAGTATGTATGATCTTCATTGTAACAAAATTGTTCATTTTATCAACTAAGAGCCTGTATAATGGCGAAAAGTTTTAATATGGGCAATTTTACAAGTAGCCTATTTAAACTCCATAAAACATTTAGTATCTCTGACAATATTTACGGTAAGCCAGGGGTACCGGCAACAATCTAACCTAACTGTAACAAGTGTAGACGATGTGTTCAGTTCTTTCATTAGGTCTACTATACATTATTTATTTCTACGCTTGAACTTTGCAAAAGTGGCATTGATTGACCCTTTGCTGTTTTTACCTCTTACAAATTGACCCAATATAATTTGCAGCGATTGTAAACTGAAAACAATGTGCCGTTGGTTGTTGTTAGAAACGAAGCTAGCTTATAGCGCTATTATTATGTTGACATATTTTATGTGTGACAATTTTAGTTCTGACCCTCTGCGCATTTTAGATTTATTGTGATACTATGTGACATAAAGTTGTATTTGTTATATTAAAATTTGATAGTCTGTTGTAATTGTTGTTTCTTACTGACATACTTGATCGGTTTGGTGACAAGAACATCAGCTATGACTTAAAGTTGTTATATATGACCTTGAAGTCAGCTAGAGACCTTGAATTGTTGTAGAATTAACCATGATGATATCTAATGGCTATGAACTTTGCAAACATGTGGAAACGTATTGACTCTGATTATACAAAAAAGATAACATGGCAATAAACAGTAGTATCGACCTTGACGAAAATAACACTGATTCTAAACTGGCATGAAGTTTCTTAAATAACGTTGACACTATAACCTGAACCTGCAATGGACTTAACATTTATAAAATGATCTTGACTACAAACAATATTCACATTTCATGAAACTGTACACTTGACATTAAACATTAACTCGGACTTGTTGAAGCTTACACTGTTGAAAACCATAGCCTGAAAGTGTTAGTGAAGTCACAATGGATTTGAACGCCTACATTAACGTGGTATAACCTATATGATCATTTGTCCTGCATACAGCAGCAGCTGGGAATCAGGAAGTAATCCTGACAAGAGTCACATACGCACACAAACGGCACAACATCGGTACGAAATGCACTTTATTTTCATTTTTGCTCGGTTATTTGCATGCAAAAATTGCTTTCTTCATAAACAGTGTATTATTCATTTACAATGTAAATGTACTGCATTACATCATGCTGTAGAAGAGGAAAAGGTTTAACTAATTCAGGATAAATGTTCTGAACCAGTGTGAATGTGAGCAAGGATTTACATATTAGTTATATACCTCCGTGATGTGAGTGATATATTGTGCATTACAATCTACTGGTGGTCATCTTGAATTTCCTATACAAATATCGTTTTAAGTGATTGCCCTATAGTTAACACGGGACCTTTATTAAATGAGATTTGTACATGCATGATCTACTTTAACTATTTAATACCTTTTCATGTGTTGATAACATCAGAAATCATTTGTTATGTTCTACAGAATTATGAATACCAATCATATGTATTTAACATGTGAAATCAAAGTTTGAATAATGAAAAGGGTTTACCTCAAAATTACCTCAAAATTACTCAATTCTGTATCAATATAATAAATAGAGGATCTTGCATGAGTGTTCATTACATATGAGTTTTATTAAACGGGTAGACAAAAAAAAGCCGAGTGTCATATTGTTTTTGTCGACGAGTTTAATAAAACTCGTATGTAATTAGCACAAATGTAAGCTTCTATTTGTCACATAACCTTAGAACGCTTGTAACGTTCAAAAGACTGATGTACACTACAATAGGTTTCATTCAAAATTCAGTGTTACAATACATGCGACGTCATGCCGACGTTAGTATTATACTGACGTCACAGGTCGATTCAAGGCACGGTTTGGCTTACATTACGTCATCCTCAACCATCAACGTCAAACTAATTTAGATATTTAATGAATGGGCTGGGTGTGCAATACGATATTTCTGACACGGCTTTAATGCACTCACAGACCGCAGGTTATGTGATAAACGTGTTTAGAAAGTAAACTCTCAACAGACTTGGCTTATAGAATGACATTATTCATGTAAATGTTGTTTTTCTCTCTATTTGCAGAAGAAGATCATCATGTTGGTATGCTTAGCCGTCTTAGTCGTAATCCTGGTTTCAACTGTGGGAGGTTATTTTGGCCTATGATGTCACATACAACTTCTTTTAGATAGCTTTGTTCTAATATATTGGGTCGATGATCATAGTTCTGTGGTAATCTGTTGCCAAGATCTACGTCGGTTACCGTGATGATGACCTCAATATTATCATCCCTACATGTAATATTCATGTTATTTAACATACTAGGTATTTTTCCTTTTTTTATCAACATTTGATTTGCATCGGCTGACACAATTTGTGTAGAAAATGTTATAATGCTTTAATGTGAGATTCCATCATCAAGTAATGAAGTGTGTACACAGAAGAAGAAATGGACGTTTTTGATGGATAAAACTTCACTTTGATGGAGTCTGACTGATTTCTGAAAACTCGCGTTTGAAATTCCAAGGATAAGTATGACCATGATGGAGGATGTATAAAATAAGGAACTGGTTTAAATAAAGGGCTGAAATATTTTGCCGATTGAGAGTATAGGAGCGACGTGATATAAATTTAATGATGAATATTGTAGCGATTCTGGAGGTGAATCATGGTGGGACATGATAACGGAACCAGGGATTCGTAGGAGTTCTAGTATTTCTAGCATTGGAATAGGACTGTACTTACAACATCTAACGAGCAACCAATATCTTAATCATATAAGATGTGCTAATAAATATGATCTGTCACACGAGAAAAGGGATTTAATGTCATTGCAACACAATTAAGACTAAATCCAAGTTCAAAAGTGTATTTAAAATGACCTTGTTAGGTCCCTTTCTCGTTTCGCGGATCATGATACGTTATTATGCCGTATTGTGTTTGATTTCATTTTGTCGGTCAGGTAGAAGCAGTGTATTTTGTCATATTTACTTACACTATGTATGGCAATAAGACATGATTTATGCTTTCATATCAAAAGAAAATATGAAAAATTTGTATGGCCATGCCAGTTTAACTTTTTATTCATTGTGTGTCATAAATATATTATGTATTTCTTACATTCCGAGATATGATTGGCCCGAGGTCGGGGGACCAACATACTGTATACGTGTCTAGTGATTGTCATTTTAAAATGAAATTTCTGTCCTAAAATCGTACTCATATATACATCGTATGTCATTTTCAAGGCGAATGTTTGTGCATTTTGTAGCCAATTACATGTAGCAGAATAATCGGGACTACATGCCACAGAGGTCTGTTACGACATATTCTTGTCACAAACTCCTGTGGTTTGATGCATGTGGTGAAAATGAGATTCCATGACACAGTTAAAAGCCATGAACATTAATAATTGCGTACGCTGGAGCAAACAACATTTTCTACCAAGGTATCAATGTGTTGAACAAAATATGTTGCTTTATAGCTCGCCTGTCAAATGTACTGACATGCCTTTGTAATCACACTTCGTCTGTTATTGATGCTCGCGTGCGTCAACATCTGTTTTGTCATTCATAAGTTGATTTTAACAAAATTGTAGATTCCATCAGGTTTCCGCCTTGAATCAGCTATATACTAAAAGAACCAGAAATTGAATATAGAATAACGTAACTGTGGTGGAGATTTCGACATTCAATCAATTACTTACCGTTATGATGTACATCGTTATACATTGCTATAATATTTTCATCTGTATTAATGTTTGAATGAATGTAGGAACGTGTTTAATTGAGGGATAACGTATTTATACTGAATGTCGTACCACAAACGTTACACAGAGTTCTGTCTTGTGTTAATATACTGATATATGAAATACATGTACATAGAAACGATGACACAATGTTGTTCACTCAGTCCGTGTTATTTTATATCATAGCACATGGTAAAGATAAATAGTACACGGTAAGTCTATACAGCTAATGAAGTTGTAGCTTGGGTGTTGGATACTCAACGATTGAAGATCCTTGTTAACTCATGTAGGTGAGACAAACAAATGATTTCAAAATTCTCATAAAAATTCCAAAAATGTCATTAATATGATCCAACTGGTGAAATACAAACTGCTAAATCGTTTTGTTCTTGTTTGTGTTTAAGACTGACTGTCTTCTCGCCATGTTAAAACTATTCAGGTTTGAAAATCGCATATTAACCCTCATCCGGTCAAAGTAGTTATACTTATCAGAGATAATATTCAGGTGTGCATGGAACTTGTTGGTAAAATACCAGTTAGCGTAAGTGCAAGTGGATATATGCATAATTAAGTAGTTTATCAACAATATATCACTACCAGTACGATATAAACTGACCAATAAAACTTTGTTTCAATGCGTATGACTTACAATAATTGTTACAACAGACATGAGCCCCCATCCAAACTCATCTAGACATTGTATATATAGTTGACTTATTATTCTTATGCCAAAATAAGCAAGAGCATGATGTTGTATAATTGCTTTATATGTTGTTCATTCAATCTGATGTTCATGTTAATTGACGCTATTTGTGAAATATATGCCCAGATTCATGGATGGATGGATGGATGGATGGATGGTCGAGTGTTTATAAGCATATATTGAAAGGATTAGAATATTTGTACCTCACTGATATTTCACTGGTTTCCTGTGTGAGAATGTACTGTATTATGTACTCTTTGCTGAGAACTAAAATACGAGGGGTGATCAATAAACACCCAGATTATAATACTAACATTTCTTTATTCACCATTGTAAGTCTACCAATCTGTCGGTATATATAGGAAGATTTATACCGAATCGATTCATCTAGGGTATCAGATGTCTGATTATACTGGAACTTTATTTATCGTATTGAGGCATGTTCAAGTTAATATCCCTAAAGAAGCCTATGATAAAACACAATCATTGAAGACTACTTTACAGAGGTTTGGTCTAACTGTTCAATTTGCTTGAAGATTAAAGGAGTCATTCGTTGTTCAGTTATATCTTTATCCTGTTTTGTTCTTGTATCATAATTGCTACCTCAATGCTTGCGTAAACGTTATATTTGTATCTGTACAGTATGCCAGCCAATATATCATCTAAAGTTCCGTAACTCTGGTAGCTTCGCAATCATTGGATAAAAGTGTACTAACATCAGGCATTTCATTGTGTGCTAGCTTATTATACCCGCACAAAGTCAGGTTTGGGGTTTATATGGAAGTGAGATTGTCGGCCGATCTGTCTGTATGCCACAAACTCATAGTTTCCAGGCAATATCCAATGACAGGATTGACATTAAGTTTCATTTCAGTACAGATATATCATATCAGTACATGCCAAGTTTGATTTTGTGTGGGTATTATGTGTCAATTCTTGTTATTATTTTAGCAAATGTGCGATACATCCAACATTAAGTTTGTTTTGCACCCTGGTTGCAGAAAATACATGAACTTGCTGGTAATACATGTTTTGACGTTCAATATCGGTCAATCTTCACATAAACTATCATAAAATATATATAGTTACTCTGGACTGATTATACTTCACTCAGGTTGGTGAAGTTGTGTTTGATAATAAAACGTCAGTAACAACTTCTTTAATGTAATCCATATTTATAGCTACTGGGTACTGTTTTATTAACGTACTTACGGAAATCGTTAACTTACGTTCAAAATTAAATTCTGTATATTTCTTTAACTACTGCAAATTATGTGGGACGGACATTGTTTGTAGACGTCCATTAACTGTATCTTGATTAGTATTACAGCTCCACTGATCACGTTTTTAGTTGTAAAAGTATGATAAAGAATTAAAATTTGATCGTACGTTTAAGATTTTGCGTAAATGCGTTGATAAACAGTACCCAGTTACTTACCATTTGTAGACAGTTACCGCATTATTGCTTTGAAAATAAACCTCAAATATATGTAGTTAAGATCCATTTTTGTGAGGTATTATACATGTACATGTTAAGTATCGTTGTCTTTTTTATATGAATGTAGCGTTTTATGCCATTATTGCGTGTCTGTTTTCACTGAGTGCAATTGTCATTTCTTGTTTTTTAACTTGTCAATAAAAATAGATCTATAACCCCCTGTTTGTTTTTCTTTATATAACCAGTCCTGATACACCCAGAATACCACTAATGTCCTTGGTAAGTCATTGTCTAAACGAACAAGCATGCCAAAGAAGATTATGCAATTGATGAGGAAAGGCAGCACTCAAAGTGCGAAAGAGTAACACAAAAAATGAAAATAACAACAACACATTGGTTATCAACAAACATATTATACAGTAGCGAAACGCATAGGGGGCGAATGAGCGCGAGACAAAATGAAACTAAACAGTACTATAAACTCCTCGTTTCATGTGTCAAATTAAAGATAAAAAATTGTAAGCATTGCCCTACAAGTAGTACTATACAATTCATACCTGATTATCAATCATTGTCAATAAAATTCTAATAACTGGTAGAACCGGGGGCGAATGAGCAGGAAAGGTACAAAAACCCATATACAGGTTGATAACCACTAAAAGCCTACGCGGACGAAAACTCAAATAGTTCGGTAAAAAACTCTGGATCGACTGGAAATGGGACTATGTCTTGACAAATCTGCATCAGAATGTTGAACTTGTGTTTAAATGCTTTGTATGCATGTATGTGATGTAGTGAAATTGTTTTATTCAGAAATATTTGTCATTCTGGCTTGAATATGAAAGTGAAAGTAGGGTTGGGACTAACGGACGTTGAGTCAATCCGGACTTTCTGTTAATTTTGTTCTTATATGATACATGGCCCCCTACTTTTTTCCTTTGATGCCGGATGCTATGTATAGTGATTTATAGACTTTGAGAAGGTCCCATGGACAAAAAGCTGACATTTCCCATGGTTGACGTTGGTCACTTTACATTGAGTTAAAGAAGAATTCATGTATAGAGAGGCTTTAGTTGAAAATGAGCAGGGTGAAAAAACGCTTTCATTGAAAATTTCTCTGTGCTAGTCAATATTGAATAGGGTTTTGGAAAGTGTTTTGGGTGGCACATTGAAATATCAGGCACCTGTGCTTTTACAATACAAAAACTATAACTGATTGCTGTCGTCATTTGGCAGAATAATATAACCCCACCCAAAGGGACATAATTCTTGCAAAAATCATATCATATTTTATTTCTTCATGTACATCTTAAGGTTGTTGGTGTGTGAAAGTTTGAAGGAAATCCGACAAAAACTGTAGGAGATGCGTCCACAAGACAAGTCAATATTTTAAATACTTTTGAAGATATGCTCCAGACAAACAATTATCATGAAAATACTGAAGGGGAGATCATTCAAAATGTAAGACAGACAGAGTTATGGTTCTTGGTCCATGCACTTCTACAAGCTACCATCTATTTATATATCAAGTTTTAAGGCAGTATCTTAAACAATTTTGAAGATACACTCCAGTCAAAATTTTAATCTGAAAATACTAAAGGGGAGATAATTAAAAGTTTAAGACAGACAGAGTTATATTGCTTGATCATTGCACTTCTCCAAGTTGCCATCTTTTTATATTCCAAGTTTCAAGTCAATATGTTAAATAGTTTTGAAGATATACTCAGAGCAAAATTTGAGTATAAAAACACGAAAGGGGAGATAATTCAAAATGTAAGACAGACAGAGTTATGGTTCTTGGTCCATGCACTTCTACAAGCTACCATCTATTTATATATCAAGTTTTAAGGCAATATCTTAAACAATTTTGAAGATACACTCCGGTCAAAATTTTAATCTGAAAATACTAAAGGGGAGATAATTAAAAGTTTAAGACAGACAGAGTTATATTGCTTGATCATTGCACTTCTCCAAGTTGCCATCTTTTTATATTCCAAGTTTCAAGTCAATATGTTAAATAGTTTTGAAGATATACTCAGAGCAATATTTGAGTATAAAAACACGAAAGGGGAGATAATTCAAAATTTAAGACAGACAGAGTTATGGTTCTTAGTCAATGCACTTCTCCAAGTTGTCATCTATTTATATATCATATTTCAAGTCAATATGTTAAATAGTTTTGAAGAAACGCTCCAGACAAAATTTTATTGTGAAAATACTAAAGGGGAGATAAATCTAAGTCCAAAATTAGGTCAAGGTGAAGGTCAAAATGGAGTCAGGTGATACAAGTGTGTGGAGAGTGGTCATATACAACATCCATGCAAGTATGAAAGCTTTGTAGCAAGCCATATTAATGCTAGAAGAAACGGTCAATTTGGGTTAACCAAGAATTTGGCCTTTCAATAAGTCTAAGTCCAAAATTAGGTCAAGGTGAAGGTCAAAATGGAGTCAGTGATACAGGTGTGTGGAGAGTGTTCATATACAACATCCATGCAAGTTTGAAAGCTTTGTAGCAAGCCATATTAATGCTAGAAGAAACAGTCAATTTGGGTTAACCAGGGCGGACGGACAGACGGACGGACGGGTGCATTACTATATGCCTCCCGATCTATCGATACGGGGGCATAAAAATAGTCTGTTTGCGTGAAATTATCGGGAATTATTCACCATTATTTCACCGTAAACCACCGATAAGCATGAAATGAAAGATTATACGTACTGGCTATATTAACCTGGATGCAAGGAAAGTGATATACAGAATTTTGTCATTTGTATAGTAATTACACAGTATCGTCACTTTAGAATATAAAAGAGGGCAAAATGGGTAACTGCTTGATTTAGGGCAGGATACAGAATATTTTGACTGACTTTCTGATGGAGGACAAATCTCTAGTCCCCTCCGGTTGAAAACCTGTAGGAGACTAAAAACTATATACACCCTATGCTGTCTAAGCTGGACTGAGATAGTGCAGTCTTGAAGGCCTCTAAAGTTGAGATGTCTGTGATGGTCGATGGTCGTTTATTCGAGTCCTGTAAAGTTCTCTGGAAGACGGAATACTTGTATCCCGAGGCATTGGCCAGTGGTTTATATAGCCTATGCATCCATAACCTCTGGCATGACAGACAGTGCATAACCACAAAGGAATTTGAAACAACTGTATGGTATATGCAACAATTTTATTCATAACAAAAAGTTTTATAAAACATTAGAAATATGACTTTCTCTTTCTTCCTGTGTACTTTGTGTCTGGACGTACTTCTCTGAAATACACAAGGAGAAAAACTTTAAGAAAGCTACTTAAAAACTAGAAATGTGTCCATCGACATGGGTGCCTCCATTGGGGCAAATAGTATAAGTAACAAAGGGCCATAACTGGTAAAAATTGCTGCAGCAAAAATTTCATCCTTTATGGTCAACTACACATCAAGGTTGTTAATCTGTGAAAGTTCGTAGAAATTCCGCCGAAAAAGTTTTGGAGAAGTTCAAGAAACACTTTTCATTACGAGGTATATAGTAAAAGTAACCAAGGGCCATAACTGTGGTAAAACTGATGTAGGAATATATCCTTCCTTTATGATAAAGTCATCTGCACATTAGGGATGATCATCTGTGAAAGTTTGAAGAAATTCCAGCCAATGGTTAATGAGTATAGCTTGGCCAATTTGACACGAGTCTGACCTAAGCATACTTTTACAGTCGATATATTGCCTACGTTTACACCACCGATTGTATGTTTTCATAATCGGGGAGTATCACGAAAACACACTTTTTGTGACATGTTTTGCTACATCACTCCTATTTTGGATTTAACTAGCTTGGCATACCTTCCCTGTCGTCTTCGTCGTTCCTTCTTTTCTAAAATCCAATCTCGACTTTTCTTTAAAGATTTACCGCGGGAATTCTTCATCCTTTCCCTGCAAAACAATAATTGATGACTCTAAAACGTGCAATTTAACAAGTTAGAGAATTTACTGTTTAATTTATAGCTCCCATGGCTGTCAACAACGTTAAAGGTCATTGCAACTTTAGACCACCAATTAAGAAGGGGTCAACCTCTTTATGAAGATCTGAGTGTCAAGTGTTATTGTATTGGACCTGATTGGTCAAAAGACCACAGGTAACTGTGTTGTTGAAAACGAAAAAAAAAAACTTTATCTTTTTAAAATATAAATTTTACCAAAAAAATTTTTTCATTTTCAAATAGTCTTTATCAATGATACTGTTACCTGTGCAACAGACCTGCCAATAGCTGCATGGACTGGCGAGCATATGCATGACTTAATTTTCAATCTTATGAAATAATCAGTGTTAAAGCATATATATTTTAACAGCCTAGCTTTAAAGTTTGTGGAAGCAAAAAAGACCCTCCTGAAAAAATGCCTAGATTAAAACTATCAGTCACATTATCTTGACACTCAGTAAACCAGGGCCCGAAATTACAACCAATACTTACACTCTGCACTCAGCAAATATTGAAAATCCTTCTTTTGAGGTTCAAAGCGACATTTTTTGAAAACTTGAAGTTATGTTGAAGACGTGCTAGATATTATCATTTGCTTGTTTCCAAATAAAATTTAGTGTATTTATAAGCTATAATTGTAACTTATCAGCCTGAGTGCAGAGTGTTGTACTCAGATTCAACAATTACATTTTCTCATAAATAGTATGTTATTTCATAGATAATGCATCAAATGCTATATTCAACGTTCAAATAATAATTTTATACATTTTTCCCTATTTATATTTGCAATCTAGAACAAATAATGGCTCATTAAATTACATTTTGAGTGCTGAGTGTAAGTATTGGTTATAATTTCGGGCCCTGGACCCAACTGTGCCGAGTATTCAACCCTAGAAAGAGATATACCCCTGATAGTTCAATAACTTCAGTATGTAGCAGTATTGATTAAACACAAGGGCACTGTTTTATCAAAGCATTTACGGAAATCTTTAATTTATTTTTTTTATTTTTGAGATATGTTTATTTTCCTCTTTAACTCAGGGTGGACATACCACGTGGTGTGTGACGAAATTTTTTGCTAAGACGACAAGAAGAAAACTGTCAAAAAAAGAGAAAAACAGACGTAAGTATTTTATTCGTTGATCAATTTTTAACGAGACTAGCCCCACGCTCAAGCCCAGAAAGAATAATATGCATGTCACTGAATGATTTGACACAAAAACGCACAGTTTTTTCCCGAAAGTGGCTCAACGGTTAGAAATGGACAAAATCTGAAAAGCAAAGACGACAAGAAAATATTTATTTTATCATTCATAGCTCTTTTGAGCATAATAATGCAAAATGCGTACTGCCGACATGTATAGCAGTGTATTAGAAACAACCTGTTAACATAATTAAGCATTATATGGTCTATTTCATGAAATATTTTGTGAAATACATAATTCGTCAAAAAATGCTAAGACGACAAGAATGGAAAGACGACAAGAAGATTTATAGCTCAACATTTAAAACTGGTATAAACTCCTTAATTCATTGTCTGATTAGTATAGTAAGGGAAGTGATTCCCGTTCAGGGTCATTAAGTTCTAGACGAATTCATCACGTGTTACATAATTGCTTAATGTGCTGTTTTTTATTACGATACCACAATATCGCTGGCTTAGAATGAGAATGTCGTAAGTGGCACTTACGACCTTATATGACTAATGCATATTTCAAATCCACATCATGAGGCGCTTCTTATTAGCCTATTGCCATGGAAATCGGAATTTGTCATCTTGACCAAACTAATTTTGAAAATGCTTGTTTTGCCATAAGTAAAGAGTGATTGTCAGACATTTTTCTTGTTTTCTCAAATTTTTGATTTTGTTTAGCTGGTGCGATAGCAAAAATAGTGTATTTTTAAAACATTTCTCTGTAATTACGAAACCTACATGCATGAAACTTTGCACGAATAAATGAAATTTATCTACCTAATACACACTGAAATTTCAGCAGCATAAGAATACAGTTAAAATACTTTTGTTCATAAGTTCTATGTAACATATTTGTAGTTTTGTATGAAATATCAAGTTAGAAGACTTGATTCTTGCAACAGCCAATTTTACGGCCATGTGATACGCCTAACGGTATATTCACGTATTTTCAACCTACTTAATATAACACACGCGAGGCCCGTCTGTGAATCTGACGAAGCACATGTTATTTCTGTAACGTTAAGTTGTTTACAAGTGACACACCTAAATAACCTGAATCATACGGGCCTCCTAAGTCTCGTCTTCATAACCGTAATGACAATCCCGACGTTCACGGAGTGTAACGGTTAAATAATTGATAATAAAGCATCAATGGAATACCAGATTACCTCCCTGCGTTAAACTGTCCATGTACATGTAATTTCAATATATAATAAAGAATAAATGTCTTTTAATAACCGACTAAAACGGGGGGAGGTAAAACAATTATTTTGGTTGCTTCGCTGGCAAAGTAACTTCATTATATGAAAATATCAACATAATTATGTCAAACCCGTTGCTTGCAAAAAATACACTTGTTACATGAATTGTACTCTTAACGTTCCCACTTCTTATTATATCTATATTTACTATCTGTGAGTTTATGGTTCTGTGGCAATTTGGTTGAGTAATTACGTGGTAACTGAGGGTTAACCAGTTCAAGTATAGGGGGTCCGGGTGCATGTTGCCCCGGAAAATTTCCTAAACAATGGATCACTCTGGTACATTCTGGGCCTTCTGAGATACCTTATTTTGTATTAAAGAAGGATCTGTCTTATTACTAAATGCAGGAAAGTTCTTAGATTACACCATTTAAGTTCTTGCAAAAAAATTAAATCGCCTGATTTTGAGATTGAAGCTAATTGTGAAAACGTTTGCTTCAAAGGCTTTACCGGTATATATACATTGTAGTTGACAAACTCTCAAAGGCATGTAGGAGGGTTGGGGGCGTTAAGAGAACAATTTATGTCACGAGAGTATTTTTGCAAACAATGGGTGTTTAGGTATTTTGATATAATGAAGTTACGCTGCCAGCGAACCGAGCCAACAAAAATTGTATACGTTTTCACCAAGAACTGAAGGCAAATTGCCTATTACGAGATATATTAGGCAGTAAATTATACTTTTCGTCTGAATTATTGGGGGAGCCAAAAGATATATTGCCCCCAGACATTGGGGAGGCCTGTCCCCACCGGCTCCTACGCCCATGTGAAATTCGGAATGTGAGTAGGTAGGAAGTTGTTGTAGTTCTGTGTAATTTTTTACCAAAATCTGATGAATATATTTCAAAAATGTTACAAAAACACGATTTTTTCTATCGCAAACTAGCTATACCTGAATAATGAATTACGCAAATCGAAAGTTGCATTTAAAGGTTTTACAATACTTGTATTTAAAAAGACAGAAAGAGACCAAGAAATGGACAGTATTTTCAATGATAAACGAGGCGCGTTGAAAATATACTATGGTCGAGGACATATACTTCGCTTATCTAGGTTTGACTACATATACCCGAGTTAACGGTATTCACTGCTATTCTTTCTAATGGGATAGTTACCTCATTAACTTATCACTTATTGAATTGAATATATATTTCGTATGCAAATACTTCTTCCTTTCGTCAGTGGGTCGTTTAACTGCAGCAGAAAAGTAAATGAACTTTATACAGAGGTTGCTATTTTAGACTGTGTACATGCTATAACAAATAGCAAAATCACGCAGACATTTCAAGTTTTGTTATGTAAAGATTAAGATATAGATTGCCAATGCAAAAATAGTAAAAAATAAAACTGTTGAGGTAGGCATGGTTTAACTTTAGTGCGTGTTTTAATTATTTCAATACATGTATTGACAGTACTGTTAACTGAAGCAAGCCATCCATGCTATAGATTTAGGGGTTAATATCAGTTTAAATGTTGAGATATAAATCTTCTTGTCGTCTTTCCATTCTTGTCGTCTTAGCATTTTCAGACGAACTATGTATTTCACAAATTTTTTCATGAAATAGACCATATAATGCTTAATTATGTTAACAGGTTGTTTCTAATACATTGCTATACATGTCGGCAGTACGCATTTTGCATTATTATGCCCAAAAGAGCTAAAAATGATAAAATAAATATTTTCTTGTCGTCTTTGCTTTTCAGATTTTGTCCATTTCTAACCTTTGAGCCACTTTCGGGAAAAAACTGAAGGTTTTTGTGCCAAATCATTCAGTGACATGCATATTATTATTTCTGGGCTTGAGCGTGGGGCTAGTCTCGTGAATATTGATCAACGAATAAAATACTTACGTCTGTTTTTCTCTTTTTTTGACAGTTTTCTTCTTGTCGTCTTAGCAAAAAATTACGTCACACACCACGTGGTATGTCCACCCTGTAACTTAGGTTCAATTTTAAATTCTTTATAATACTGTTACAACTGTAAAATGTGGAAATTCGAGCTGTAATACTTATCAAAATCCAGTTAATGAAGTCTTACAAACAATACCTGTCCCCAATATACAGCTGTTAAATAATTATACTGAATTTAAATGTGAACGTAAGTTTACGATTTTTGTAAGTACGTTGATAAAACGGTGCCAAGGCCTCTAACACTCAGTTGGGGAAAACATTGTATCAGGGCTCTCAAGGGGATCCATAAATTTTTGTCTATTTTTCAATTTAACAGAACTTGAGAAGACATGACCGTAAGATATACAATACCTTCTATTCGAGAATGCTATATGTGAGTTGTTGGTTTGAGCTTCCTCTGTACCGAGACCTTGTGGTAACTGTTGAGCCTGTCCACCAGCAAATAAGCATAGAAACATTCTAAAAATAGATATAAAATTATGTCACATGATATTATAATTCAAAGGGGATGTGCCAAGATTTTTTTGGCGATTGAACTTATAACAAGAGAAGTTCATACAACATGTATGCCTGTATGGCAGCCCATTAGTCTTATATGGTAAAGGTGACATTAACCTTGACCAACTGACCTCAAAATTAATAGGCTTCATATACTCATATAACTTTATATAAAACTAAGGACCCCAGGGCGGGCCAATTTTGACCCGAGTGGAATAATTTGAACAATCTTTTAGAGGACCTCTAGCTGATTCTACATACTAAATATGAAAGCACTGGGCCAAGCCGTTTCCCTATACAACTCTATGTAAAACTAAGGACCCCAAGGGCGGGGCCAATTTTGACCCCAGGGACATAATTTGAACAATCTTTGTAGAGGACCTCAAGGTGATGCTACATAACAAAGATGAAAGCTCTAGGGCTTACGGTTTCAAACAAGAAGATTTTTGAAGTTTCCTTTTTGAAAATCTATTTTTTCCCCTGTGACCTAGTTATGCAACGGAACGGATTTTTTTTATCAACTTTTGTAGAGGTCCACCAAAGGAATATTCCTGCGAAGTTTCATCAAATTTGGCCAAGCGGTTTAGGAGGTGAAATTGGTTGAAGAAATTGTTGACGACGGACGCACTATGACAGACATCTCGGTATGACAAAAGTTCACCATGAACACTTCGTGATCGTGTGAGCTAAAAATTAAAAACAAAAAGTTCAAAATTTTGAAACCGGTTAATCGTCAGTATAAAACTGAATCGAACCAGTTAATCGGACGCTATATTGAAAATAGTGATTCCTTCCTGGCGACCATATCAAGGTACTTTCAACAGCTTTCAACTTTCTTATATGACTTATTATGCGATACATTCCATGATGTGCATTGTTTAGAACAATTAGCGGTTTTGCAAAACTGAAACCGGTTACACCTAGAAATCTAATCGTATCTGATTAACCAAGTAATCGTCCCGGTCCTATAAAAAATTGACAAATTTATGGTCATTTGAAGTTCTATAATCAAACTTTTAACAATAAAACAATGTTTGAAGCCTTGTTATGGTGTTGGGATGTGCGCTTATGGCACCTCACACAGACAATCAACTCCTTATAAAGATTGGGCATAACACCTCAGTAGAATCCCAGGATATCACCAGCTAGTGGACTTACTTCTTTGCCTTAGTACTGTTTGGGTAATCTACCACTAAGCCACCTGTAAAACCTGATTTCATTGCTTGCTGTGTGATTAATTCTAGCTGAAACAGAAGTGAGAAACATTTATATAAATACCACATGACTTTCCTTGTATACAGGTTAGTATAGCCAGTACGTATAAAGTTATACGTACCACGTGTAGTATAAAAGATTGGATTTTTCCAATAAATCAATGTGTATTTTGCGTTTTTAGTGTCATATGATATAAAGAATCTATCACTTGTTGTCAATTGATATATTTATATTAAACTTTTACAGGAAATATTATTTAAGCTCGCCAGAGCCTGACTTAATAAAATTTCCAAAACTCGTTTAATATAAATTTTTATCAATTGACAACTCATGATTGATCCTCTACATATAATTATAATCACATATTTGTACTTTTAAAGGGGTTCATCGTCATTTCTTGTCAATTTTCCAGGTATACTTTATGATAAATAAGGTCAATCAACCTAACTAGTTTTCCTTGATTCTAACCAGTACTAGCATACCTTTCCACATCCACAAGGATGTCAAATTTTCATAGAAGGAATGACCAGCCTGGACCAGAAATTGACAAGTCGCAAATTGTAAAACAAATACCTTGAAATCAATTTTAAGAGTAACTTAGATTCACATGGTCTAATGGATTGACTTGAAAAACCTTCTACAAACAACAAGGCTGAGCTATCTCTTCTCTTGCGTTATGACAATTGAACCATGATTGCAGTTACAAACCCAGCATACAAACCTCAGCTGCTCTTTTCAAATATTCTGAACAATAGTACACAAACAAATAAGTCTTTTCAATCAAAATGGATGAAGTTATAATTTATTGTTAAAAGTTATCAAATTCAAATCTCTTTCAATCACGAAAAGAAAGATTCTTGATACTATCAAAATTAAACATTATAGTCAGTAATTCATTTCAGTCACTATAAAAACTAGCCCTGTTACCTGTGAACTATTTTCTGGGTATAACTGGAAGACTGCACGAGCACCACGTGCCTGAAATAAAAGATCTAGCTGAGACAACATTTTAGAAAATTTTAAGATTTGAAGAAATTTCTAAAGTTTTCTGCATTGATGCTTTGGAAATACCATCCCTGTTCTGTATTTGGAAGTGTAAAAGCCTCTGATAACTAAAGTTATTTGAATTTCAGCATAAGTTTGGAATTTCCTTAACAGTACACCGTTGTTGTATAACAGTTGACTCGAGAACCTTTTTAACAGTTGAAATAAAAGTTGTATGTTTTTTTGTTAAAACACTGAAATATTATTTTAGAATAAATTGGTTTTAACAGCTGTCTCATATGTGACAACTGTTAGTTAAGCTTTTGAGAACTTACCATACTTGCATATAGTGTGGAAAAAAACTTTAATAATCGTTTAGGTGGATGGTGATATTTTTTATCTGCATTGCACAGCCACTGTAAAGCTGATATACTGAAAAGTGAAATAAATGAAAATTAGAAGATACTAGGTCATTTAGAAACTGTTGAAATTTTGAGTTTTCAAAACAGTCATGAAAATTTGACAACAAAGTTAGTTTTCCTAGAATTACAATCAAGGGCTATAACTCCATTAAACATTGGTCCGGCAAAACCAAGATGCATAAGTATCTGTGTGGACGTGGATTGTCTGTGCACTACAGTATTAACATGTTACAAATTGTTCCTGTAAAGTTTCATGATCATAACTATGAGATATTTAGCATACCTGCCAAGTACTCCTATCAAAGCGGAGTTACTCCTATTTTCGTTTTTTAATTTCTGATTTTCCAAGTTCACCTAACTTTGAACAAAGGTACATTTGATTCATTTATGATCTTCTGTCCCATATTTATAACCACTAAAACTAATACATTTCTTGTTTTTGCATCTACAACCCTTTTAAATGACATATAAGTGCATCTTGTGACATGTTTTGCTTCATCACTCCTATTTTGGATTAAACTAGCTTTGCAGGTGTGAATGACATGACTGTGGCATAGAAATATTGACAGAATTATATATACCTGATGACTCCATCAAATGTTCCAGGTTTAAAGGGCATTCCATAACCCATATCACCTAGCAACAGATCACCCTCTGTTTCTCTCTCCACGGCAACATCTGAAAACACAGATATCTCATTTTATGGCATGAGTTTGTCTGTATTCAGGTAAGTAAAACAAGTACTGTAAAATCATTAAATTTTGATGGAACAAAATTTTGCGGTTTTGGTAAAAAAGACCATTTCGATGGGCCATTTATTTGTGGGTCAAGATTATTTTTCAATGGGACTTGATTTTGTGGTTCAAAGTGAGCCACGAAATTTAATCCCACATAAAAGTAAATGATTTCACAGTATATACTTATTATCATACTACATTACTCTAGTGTAACATAACCTCAAATGGTGCCATCGCTGCTCATAAATGACTTAACTTTATAGTGTTCTTTATATATTATAAAACAGAGACTGTAATGTCCGTAGCTCAAAATGTTGAGAAGTAAATATGCAAAAGAATTAAAGGCCTACGTATAAGCTTAACTGAGCGGCCCTTTAAATGGAGACGGCATTTTAATAAAACAAGAGGGCCCAAAGAGCCCTAGGTCGCTCACCTGTTGTACATTGGTCTAGGTAACAATACAACTTACATTATGACCATATTTCATTAAGATTGGATCTAAACGGTGACCTCTGGAGTGTTCACAAGGTTTTCTAAGATTTGACCTAATGACCTAGTTTTTGACCCCACATGACCCAGTTTCGAACTTAGCCTAGATTTCATGGAGAACGACATTCTGACCAAGTTTCATGATGATTGGATCACAACTGTTGCCTCTTGAGTGTACACAAGCAAATTGTTGACAGACGACAGATGGACAGACGACGGACGAAGAGTGATCACAAAAGCTCACCTTGTCAATATGTGACAAGTGAGCTAAAAAATGCTAAGTATCAACACCTCATTTCAGATGGTATCAATCCCATCAAGGATATGAGAGGAGCCAGCTTTTTATATGCTGAAAGATTAGCATACTGGCACCATGTTGATTTCTTCTTTGGAATGGTCTGGGTGAAACCAAAGACCAACCACACTGTGGGCACTTTACCACTAGACTATAAAGGCATGTAAAAGCTACATTTAGAATTTGTCAGCCCGCTAAGCTCAGTCCGTAGAGCACGAGATTAGTAGTCACTACTGATCTCGGGGTTGTGGGTTCGAATCCCGGGCTGGCCAACTAAAAATAATATTAGTCTTTCGGACGAGACTTTAAACCTAGGTCCCATGTATGGTGCTATACACTGGCATGTAAAAGAACCAGGGATGCCTCTGGAATTGGGGCATCTTCTGTATCATGCACTATCCCCTAAAAAACTAAAAGTACTAAAACACTTCTGGGGGCCTTGCCCATATGGATTATCCGGTGGGGAGGATAAAGAAACGCTATAATTTAGAATTTATGATAAACGATGACTTACCTAACATAGCTGGACTGATATCAACACCCACCCAGAAGTGGCCTTGTTCTGTTAGACACTCTCCACTCAACCCGGACCCACACCTGTAAGTTAACAACTAGAGATATTTATAAAATGTGTAGACTACTGGCAGCAATGTCTGTCAAGCTAAAATAAACTGTTTTAAAAAAAAGACAAATACGCTTCTTACCAGATCTTTTAATAGTTCCACATGTATCAACTTTTTTGTATTCAATAAGATATCTTTCTAAAATAAGTCTAGATCTACAACAAGCATTGAGGACATTGTGACAAGTAACTACTTTGTAGTCTATCTCAATAGGAGTCACGCCTCGACGCTTGTTGTGGATCTATACAGGTCACAAACCACTAAATAAATTTGTTCTTTAGCTCAATGTAAAGTTACAATAGTCAGTCCCAGGTTGATACATGTTAAAGTCTATGGCCAGGTGGCAGACATATATCAATGAAAAGAAGGGGCTACCAGCTTTAAGAAAATACAAAAAAAACAGGGGGTCACGTATCATATAAGAAAAATTTTGTCTGTCCAACGCGGTGAACATATTTTTACAGGCGCGCGGACCGACCAAATCCGGGTTTTACCCTACCCTACTTTCGCTTTGGTATTTTGGCCAAAATCTCAGAATATGTAAAATAAAACAGTTTCAATACATCACATACATGTATACAATGCCTGTAAACCCAATTAGATGATTCCAGTTCCACCTTGTCAAAGCATACTACCATTTAAACACAATCACAAGTTTATTTAGGGACTATTTGAGTGTATCCTATTTTGGTTTGCGGAGGCATTTAGTGGTTTGTAACCTTAAGACAACCCTTTCCCCCCATTTTGATTGATTTAAACACTTATTTGACAACTACTATGTATATACAACTCCAAATGATGACTTTCCAGACTGAAATGACATGATTTCTCAAAATTTTGACAAAAGAGAGTAAGCGCCTTTAACGCAATTTCTTGGATTCTGCTGGCCATATTGTATGAATACTGGCAAATTAAACAGTTGCAGTTTTGTATAAACCTTACATTGGGCAATTATTTTATGTTGGGTGCTTAATTATGTGACTATTCCTCATATATATACACAATAACCCAGGTATGATACCTAAATAAGGTCAAAATTGGTATGAAAATGTCATTTTGTGGAGGAAAAATCTTCATTTTTTTTTTAAATTTTCACCCCAAAACACAATTTTTTCACATTTTGAGACAAATTTCACTGAAAAATGGAATAAAACCCACAGAAAAATGTATTTCTAAACATTTAAAGTCAAAATATTGAAAATATACATTTTAATTTTTTGGGTCATTTCTTAAGGTCACAAACCACTAAATAAATTTGTTCTTTAGCTCAATGTAAAGTTACAATAGTCAGTCCCAGGTTGATACATGTTAAAGTCTATGGCCAGGTGGCAGACATATATCAATGAAAAGAAGGGGCTACCAGCTTTAAGAAAATACAAAAAAAACAGGGGGTCACGTATCATATAAGAAAAATTTTGTCTGTCCAACGCGGTGAACATATTTTTACAGGCGCGCGGACCGACCAAATCCGGGTTTTACCCTACCCTACTTTCGCTTTGGTATTTTGGCCAAAATCTCAGAATATGTAAAATAAAACAGTTTCAATACATCACATACATGTATACAATGCCTGTAAACCCAATTAGATGATTCCAGTTCCACCTTGTCAAAGCATACTACCATTTAAACACAATCACAAGTTTATTTAGGGACTATTTGAGTGTATCCTATTTTGGTTTGCGGAGGCATTTAGTGGTTTGTAACCTACACTCACCAAAAACGCAGCCAAAAATAAGTTATTCCTGATAAATGTAAATGTGACCTCCCGGAGGCTCCGACCAAAGACCTAAATTAAGGTCTTTGCTCCGACTAAATAGTTATGAGTGAACAGTGTCAAAGGTTTAGCCGTCCTACATGGGCATGAAGTATTAAGTATGACATTCATTTTTAATGCATTTCCATTCAAGCATTTTATACAAAAATCTAAAATCTGGGTGATTAACAATGTTATCAGTTAGCAAAATATACACTGTTTCTGAAATTAATCACATGACTAAAATAGTGATCATATAATTAATTCCAAATATCAGTCTTAGTTATTAAAGCAATATAAACTTGTTCATAGTACTACATACCCGACATCCAGTATAAAACATGGCGTATCTTCTGGTAGCCGAAGTAACTCAATCGCTCTTTCTGACAACTGACTTTGTATCTCCATCATACGAGTACTAAATGAGAAAAAAATATATATAGTACATCTTCTGCAGAGCAACACACTTTGCAGCTTGACTCAAACACTGGTCCACTGGCCCAATGCCAGTGAAAATTGAGAAGGACCTGAAAAGTCTTGAAGGACCAGTAGCCGTTTTCTTTACACATAAATTTTACGCTTCTTTTCTGTCATGCACTGTCATGTGAGAGCTACAAACAGTGGACACAGTACAGAGGTTGTTGCTATACATAAGATAAATCTATAGTAACTGTAAGCATCAAGAAGGGTTTTGAAAGTGTAGTCATATAGAGGACTCAGGAGGTTGCTCTACAAAGGGCCGCTCTGGAGAGATTGTTCCCTTACATTCAGTATTACATTTTCTTAAAGTGCATCGAATAAATATTAAGTCTAGATGGTATAGCATAGAATACCTATTGTTATCTGGAACCCTAACACAATTATTATGAAGGTTAAGTTAACTTAAATATTTAAAAACTGGATTCAGAAACTAAATTATCTTTGAATTTCAATTGATCTTTTTTTTTTATTGCATTGTGAAGCCCAATTATGAGACAATAAAGAAATGACACATTTTACAAGTGACCTCTAAAAACTAGCCTATAAATTTATCTATTGATGCACTAATTAAGGAACTTACTTAGATGTGTACTTCCATGCTTCATCTTCATTATAAAACTGAAAAGAAATAGTTTTAAATGCCAAGTAAAATCATTTAAATTTTATAATATTATTACTGAGGTGAGCATGATGCCGAAGGTTTGACCAGGCAAGGTTTGTCCTGAAATGACTGGTTGACCTTCACCTTTTTATTATTACAATTGTTAATTATCTAAAAAGATGCATGATATGAAAATTACTGAGCTAAATTATCAATTAATTAAACTAATTAAACTATCTCTGCTAAACGTTCAATTGAGACAGTATGTGTCAACTTGCAGCCTCTTTGTGACAATTGCATTGTCTCATTCAGTTAAAGGCCCATAAATTACAGTTTCGAAGGAAGAGAAAGTTTGTGATTCGCTACCCTAGCTTTTTCTGAATAGACACCTTGGTTCTTCAATGTGTCGCGTATACAGTCAATGTATTAGCACCGATACACACAAGACTACCTCTTGCCCGGGAAATACTGAAAAGAGTTTCGGGAATTTCCAGTGTGCTGGCCAAGACTTGAACCACACGTGCCATATTTTCCTGAAGCCTATGCAGGAGGTTGGTGATGGAAATGCAGGAGATTGGTGATGGAAATGCAGGAGATTTTTCTTGCTCAAACTGTAAACTTAAATAAATGAAGTTAATATACAGTTTTCACCTATTTTACTTGTAGGAAATTACCATGAATGCTTCATCAAGCTATTTAAATAAATATTTGTTATCATTTTCATCATGCAAACAAAATGTCAAGGTTCCATTATTCCAAGAAATGCAGGAGAATTGATCAATTTGCCTAAAAGCATACGGGAATAAAGTCTCAAATGCAGGAGACTCCTGCCTGATGCAGGAGATCTGGCATGTATGACTTAAACCAAGGACCTACGGATTGGCAGAAGAGAACACTAAACACTCAGCTACTGTCTCTTATATGTTTATGGAACCGAAGCAATGCCTACAAGAGATGATCACTTGACTTTTCCGTTCTTGGTAGTGCCCATGTTCATCTTTGAAACAATGATTAATATACATGCCCCTGTCATGACAATATATATAGCCAGACATTTTACTTCGAAAATTCTCCCTAAAAAGGTAATTCTATAATGTAAGCAGTGCCCCAGATATACTTTGGCTTTTTTTCAACATAGGATTACACCACTTATTTTGATAGGGTATTTACAACTTTTCATATCGCTGTGCATCATATTTGGCATTATTGCCTAATTAGGTGCGTTTTCATCAGGTCTAAGAAAGTGTTATATTTACAGATTATCTGTAAATTTACACAATATCTGTAAAATCATCGATTTTGTATTCTGTAAATTTACAGATTATGAAAATCAAAGTTACATACTTTTGGATATAAGCACTGATTTGTGTTTATTTCAATCGGGATGGTACTTATTAGACATATTATCATGTATTTCGTCAAAAAATGTGCTTTTTATTAATTTCAAAAATGAAAAACATGCAATATTTCAAAGTCAATATTTTGGAAAATGAGGCACATTTTCTGTCTTAATAATGATTTGCTTTCAATATAAAACCAAATAAAACTGCGATTTTTGACTTAAACATGTTTTCTTGAAATTTGAGGCCTCTATTCTGTAAATTTACAGATTAGATTTTCTGTAAATTTATAGATATTGTGTAAATTTACAGATATTTTGTAAATATAACACTTTCTTAGACCTGTTCATCTGGGTACGTTTACACTTGGGACGTTTCGTGACAAGCTTCTTCGACGTTGTCAGGTTATCTACGGTCCCTAAAAGGGTTCCATAAATAAATATATAATTGTTTAAACTATACACATGATCAATTATCTCACAATTTCTGGAGGAGCTTGTCTCTCTGGTCGGCCACCACTCGCCATCGTGTTTTGCTTTTTTTACTGGAAGTTGACATATGCGTATAGACATGTGTTCGTATATACAAAAGACTCATTTTTTATATTATTACAGCTTCTGTATAATGTCATAAATTAAACGGTATTATTAATAGATAGATAAATTAATTAATAAACAAATCTACGTACGAATTATTGATTTTTATTGGGTTTTATAGAATTCGTACATAAGGACAAAGAGCTACAACCAAACTTTGCATGTCACAAGCCAAAGATGATGGTGCCCTTTAAATGTGGTGCTAACGCTGTTGTTTTCGCGAACAGGGCAACGCCTCTTGTCGTTGTAGTACAAAAACAACATGGTGCATGTCATTCCAGTGAGCGAGAATGTAATTGTAGCTCACATCGGCACAAAATGGAGCGATTAGTTGAAGGTCAGGGTAGGCCTTACATAACAATTCTTGGAAGATCCAACTTAGATCAGTGTAATGAAAGTTTTCGAAAATTTGTGCGGACGTTTTCGACTTCTCGTGCTCAATTAAATGTGCATGTCGAAAAGACGATGAATTATTACTCAGTACTAGGTGTAACACCTCAGTGTACAGGTGTCAAAATTAAACAAGCCTATTATCGTCTTTCCAAAATTTACCATCCAGATGTCAATAAAACTGAAACTGCGGTGAAAAAATTTCACGAAGTGACTGAAGCGTATGAAGTTTTATCGAACCCAGCGTTAAGACATCAGTATGATCTACAAAGACATGGTCATAGGAAAGCTCACGGTCATGGGCATGCACGACCTGGGGTAAACAAAGGCGTACAACCTGGACCAGTTAACTTGAGAGCCCGAGGACCTCATCAAAAAGTTTCACCTGATCGTTTCAATGTCGACAAATGGTTAAAAGAACATTACTCTGAAAGCATTCAGAAACAGAAGTCTGATGTGGATAAAAAACTATTTTATGACAAAATTGAAAGGGAAATTGAAAATGAAAGTTTTAGGAGTCTACATTATGTTGGGAAGAAATACTATAAGAAAACGCATTTAGAAAATGAACTTGAAAGGTCCGGCCACATAGATATGAAGACATACGTTGTTATGACAGTAATGACATTGCTTATAGTAGCATTTTCTGTTCTACGTGCATAGCAGTACGTCATGATTAGAGTACACAGTATGATTGAGTCTGTGATAAAAATCAGATGAATGACTGGAATGTGAAAGTTACATGACTGGTGTTATAGTATTGATTCAGATTCATGCATCAGGGGATCCACTTATGAGCTTATTCAGCTTATGAGTCGGAAGGGTTATTTTGATACTTCTAACTTAATCAAAGTTGTCATTTTATCATCAAAATTTTATGCAAAAAATACCCATCATGGATGCAATAAAAGAAAATGACCCTTCAAACCAAAATCTTTAGGGTCACTTCTTTTTTTTTAATTTGAGGTTCAGAAACCTTACTCTCAAGTCTGAGAGAGAACTTGAGAACATGATTTAAGTATATTTAGAAAAAATGCACTGCTTAATTTATATGAAAATCATTTAATTCAGTATTATCACTATATTGACAAGCAGTTTTCAGTATTGTGAACAGTTTGAACTAATATACTTATGCAATTATATTTATAATGTAGTTGATGAACTTTTCAGTTGACACATAATTGTTGTAAACATACATCATTACATGTACTGTTGATTCAATAAGTAATACTAATTAAGGAACTATCCCATGATGAAGAATAGTGAGGTTTACAGTTAACTCAGGTACACTCAGTTAACCCTAGATAAACATAGTTTACCTGACTGATGATATTATATTTACAACCGTTATGATTTTACTTTTAACAGACTGTACAATGTAACTGCTCTACGAAATTGAATTGTTGAATAGTGTTTCCCCTTTTATCAACATCACTTATTCACACACTATATAAGGCCTAATAAATATGTTTGTTTCCTGTAACCTTACCTAGGCAAAAATATTGCTTGTTTCAGCTACCAGCTTTGCAAAAAAATAGGGTCGGAAAGTAGGGAATATTTCTTTTTTCAGAAAAAAAATACTCAGTTGACCTTAAAATCATCCACTTTTATGTTTAGAATTCTCACAGACACCTTCTATGATAGAGTCTGCAAAATTAGCGCTTGTCCTGTTCAGTGTTGTCCAGGACATGTGATTATTGATTTGGGCAAGTAACTTCAGCAGTAATTATTTATGGTATAAAGGAAAACTATTTACAGTTTTACTTTTGATGATTCGGGCAAGTCGTTTCAAATCCTAAAGTCGAAGACTGTTCAACTGTTGATAAAGAAATAAAGAACCAACATGTCCTGATAGAATAGGTCGAATTCAAAGATTTTTAATTTTTTCTCAATTTTTGTCCAAAAACCCCACTAGGGTAGCGTGACATGATAGCCTATAATAATAATAATGACTTTATTTAAAGAGGCAAAACAGTTGGCTATCCCCAGTCTTCCCTGTGAGCCTCCAATGGCCTCCCTTGAGTTAAGCAGTTATATTAGATGGCCATCAGCACTGGCTTATCACTTGCCCAGTTAATGGTACAGCATGATAGCCTTATGTCCTCTCTTGAAACAACTTTGTATAATTGAAACCTGCAGTTGTATTAATTATTAAATTTGGTTGCTTCATTGTAGAGCTCTTTCATGTGACTTTGTGTCTGTTTTCGGAAATGTTTTAATCATCTGAGACTGATTAGGTTACCTATTTCTTTTTTTCATTGTTTTTAGACTTTTGTCGTCTATGGTCATCACATTTTGCATAGCTTTTTTACAACTGTGTGGGTTTGGAGAGTTATTTTCTTCCATATTCTTTATGGCATTTTTTGCACTTGGTTTAGTTATACTTGTATCCAGCTCACTACCAGAGCTGTCCGATTCCTCTTTTTTCTCTCATTTTTTTGGACATTTTTTAAACAAGTTTGGTTATGTACCTTAAGTAATATTTTGCTATACACAGCTATCCTTTATGCTTTTGTATGTTCATTTTCTACATTTTTTTAAAACAGTCAATAAGCTACATAATATACCTCTGTCTGATATTAGTCCTTTATTTAGTTTACCGTAATTTATAACACACTATGTCTTGTTTTGTTCCACGTTTTTATAAAAAAAACTGCACTGTCCAAGAACATGTGTCCTGTCATTGTTTTGGTTGGGACACTAAGTCTTGCTTGCAGGCTGAAAGTTTAGCGAAGATTTCTGCCACTATGGATATATTAGAGTCTTTACATCATCTGTAACTGTTTTTGCCATTTTTTTTATAATTTTCTTTGGATTCCATCTTCCCCCCCCCTTACATAATTATCTCCTTCAAGTTCATCTTTCTTCTCTCTCATCCAAACATATTGAACAATGTCAGACCTTTCCAGTACATTGACTAAGTCCGTTCTTCTCTCACCCAAACATATTGAACGAGGTCCAACCTTTCCGGTACATTGCCTTGACCCGTTCATAATCATAAGCAGAGCAAATCCTAATTTGTGAACAACATATACGTCTGTAACAAACATTTTATTCTTGCCCTCTAAAACAAACTGAAATTTCCCTAATATGTTCAGTTGAGTGTTTCCAGCACTATATAACTTCCTGTTACTTTTCTTTTGTTCAACTCCTTTAATCGTGTTGAATAATGTCTCTGGCCCTGTATCCATCTTGAATGTAATGTTACTTTTGCTAATTTTCAACGGTTTTGTTTCCACCTGGTCTAATGATGATTGACCTTCGTCTGAGGTGCTATGTGTTGCAACCGATTCTAGTTACGAATCGCTTTTGTCCAATGTTTCGTCACAGTGAATTTCAAGTTGTGCAATGTTTATCAAACACATGTTCTGACAATGCCCTGTGTTTTTACACCTGTGACATTTGGCATCCCTTGCCGGACACTTTGCCCTTCGGTTTATAACCGCATCGACGGCACTGGCTGGCTGATGGTGTTTGTTGCCTATCGCCTAATGTTTGTTGCCTATCGCTTAATGTTTGTTGCCTATCGCCTTATGTTTGTTGCTTATTAAAGTTCTTTTTGTCAAGATTTTTCTAATGACTGCGCAACGCATCAATTTTGTTCGCCGATAGGTTTGCCTCTAACTACCAATTGCTGGGACCACAGTCTGCCGCTGTTTTGCCTCGGCTTTTGACTTATCTAGAGTCAATGCCGGATCCAGCTGTAATCAGCTTGAGGCTTAACTGATGCCGACGACTATCCTATCATATATCAGTTGGTCACATAAGTCACAGTTTCTGGATAAAATGGTACAAATCAGTTACAAAGCTGTCAACTGATTCATCTTCACTTTGAATGCATTGGTTGAATTTAGCCCATTCGAAGATAACACTTTTCTTGGGAATGAAATATTGATTAAGCTTCTCGGTGACCAAGTCCCATTTTTTTCCACTCCTCTGAAAGGCCAAATGAAGAAACAATTTCTTCCGCTTCTTGGCTCATCGAATAAACCAAAGTGTTTAGTTGCATTTCCTTGGATTTATCCTTAAGTCCTGATGCTAACCGGAACCATTTTCCGATTTCTAAAAATCAAACCTGACTGGACAACTTCAATATCGATTTTTTTGTGTTCTTGTTTTTTGTTAGTAGGCTTTGAGGTATACTCAAGGATATTAATTTAGTTGTGTGTTCTTATTTAATTATTGATATTATAGAGGTTGGGGCTACAGGTGAAAATTTGTCACGATTTTGGTTGGCGCCAAAAGATGTGCCTCACCAAAAAAATCCGTACTTACCGACCCATCTTTTTTTTTAGCATATTACAGGAAACGAATTTTTTTTGTTTTTATTATAATAAAAATGTTATATATAACATGTAGACAGAATTTGATTTGTGTGTGATTTGATTTTATGCATGAAGATAAAGAAATAGTTATTGATTACTCTATTTATTTGAATATGCAAATTTGTTTTCGAAACAAATCGGCATTAACTATGTACATTGTAAATTGTTCAGTCTTTCATTATTCAGGTTTAATTTATCTGTGATGATAATTAAATTGTTGACAATGTTGAATTTCTTGTTGTTCTTCTCTGGACTAAAAAGTATCTTTGTGATCGCTCTTCTACTTTCTTTTGTCTGTTCATCCACAATTGCTTGTAGAGGCAGCAGAGGCAACAGGGCACATATTCACAAAACTTGTAAGATATTTTTTTAGTAAGAAAAATAAATTTCCAATAAAGTTACGTTTTTAGATAATTTTCTTAGATTTTTGCGTTAGTTTGGATCTTTGTCTATGTAATTATGTATGAAAACAGAATTACCCAAGTTGAAAATTGAGATATATATTTTCTTTCTAAGCAAAACAGTTTGTCTAAAAAAATATTTGTAAAAAATATCTAAGAAGTTTTGTGAATACAGACGGTCCCAGGTGTCGCAATTTTGGCTTAATCTTCATGAAACTTGGGGCCTTATTCACCAACGTTGTAAGTCTTAAACTCAGACTTAGACTCAATGATCATCTCAACAACAAGTCTACCAGTAATATTAATAGGTAATGCTTAATATTGGGTCATATGAGGTCAGGGCCCTTTTTCACCAACGTTATAAGTCTAAAACTCAGACATTATATTGCTAATGGCTCTATTCGCTGTCGTGTTGTTATAAATGTACCGGTTTTGATATAAATGGATAGACATGTTCTGTGGGTAACAACAAATAATCAGGTAAAAATTCACATAGCTAAGTCTAATTGTAAAGGAATGTTAGTGGTTATAAATATTTCGATTTTAAGCCTAAATACTAGACTTATGATGTAAGTGAATATGCCCCAGATCATAGATCAACCTTGCATAGATCTGGTCGCTAAGAAGTAACTTTTGAAGCAGACTGAGGAAATTGTCTGGTCCTGATGGAACATTGACTTAAATATAAAGCTGATTGAACAAATCTTCTATTATTTGCTATTGATCTTCAATCAGTACTGACAACTTGCAGATGAAATGTCCTAAATAATAGGAGGACCACCTTGGCCTTTAATACTTTCATGGTTTGAAGAACCCAAAATTTTGAAATACAGTGGTTCTTCAATGCCATATATCCGAAGTTGGTGCACTAGAAAGAATTATTTTTTCTGCTGAAAATGAAAGTTTTCACAGAGTTCCACATAGATGAGATGTATTAATTGAATAAAATATCATATAGAACCATTTTTTTATAGGCGTGCTACATTAGAATTTGCCAAAGTGTGTAGTTCACAAGTTTCTGGGAAGGTACATACACTGACCCCGAGTATTATTTTTGCTCACACACCAATATGTCTCTAAGTAACCCCAGGCCCTATCTCCCGAAACATCGCAATTATAAGATAATTCTTATCTCAATATTGTCAGGTGCCGTTTGAATAATTTCCAAGGGAGGATGGACTCAAAATTAGCATCCAAAACAGCTATAAATTCTTTGTTTATTCCAGTATTTTTTATGAGTTCTAACTTCAGATTTATAAGAAATTAAAACTCTGATTTGGGCAAAATATCAATTCGAGATGAGATTTCCGCATGAGATTCTTCGGTAGATCGGGGTCTGATCTGATTACCAGTCATATACAGTGCTTGGTTCAGGGCATAACAAAATAAACAGTATAAAATGATGAAAAAGAACAACAAAACTCAATATTTAAATATCTTAATAACACAAAAATCATTCATAAGGTAAATACATGATGTATAGAAAATAAATTTACATAGAAAAACATGCCATGCAAAAACATGTATCAGTAAAGGTGTGTTCACATGGTAAGTTATGATGTATAAATCTTGACCAATGAGTCAAGATGTTCTTTGTAGTTAGGTGAAGTACGCCTCTGTCCTAAATTTTCACAAGATGTACACCTTTGTTGTTACCAAGTGGTAATGTGAAGGAAATATATGGGCATGATGTACACATAGTAAAATGTACATCCTTGACTTATACACCAAAACTTACTGTGTGTACGCACCTTAACACAAAATAAAACTTGTGTTCAGTAAGCTCTTATGTCCAATTCGAGGGATTAGTCTCGAAAAACTTGCTGAGGGGCAAAATTATATTGAAATGTTGTAAGTGTTACATGTACTTACAGTGTATCTAAGGAGTTTATGATCATGGAAAACAATTAAGTATGAAAGCAATGCATTGATAGAGTTAAAAAATATTAGAGTTTCAAAAACTTGAAAGTTTTGGTTAACATTTCCATTGGGACTCACAATCAAACGGACATATTCTGGAATCGCTTATACAGGTTTAATCATGGCACTATTCATTTCAATATTCATAAAGCATCCAATAAGTAGTATAATAACTCAATCTAAAACCATATCACCCAAGAGTCTCCTAAATATTGATAGAAAAGTTTACACACAATACAATTGTTTTTGTGTGATGTTCAATATGGATCTTACTTGCATGTAATTTGAGAATAAGGATAGCCAAGCATATCATCTGTTGCCAACCATGAGTTTTATATGGTGCAATCTGATAGGTTGTCCTTATTCTTTAGTCAAGTAAGATCAATGAGTTAAGTAAGATCAATATTGAATTTCACACCTGGTTTGTTTATAAAATATTGATCAATCCAGGATTGCATTCAATTTTATGAAGCCATCCTTAATTTGTAGCCAAAAAATGTTTGCAGACATAACATTTCTCACAAAATTATTTGCTCTAGTACATGCCCCTACCACACAAACACTGGTGGAAGAGGAACAGAACTTTCGCCCATGTTCATCCTGTCAAAATTCTTGTCCTGTGGAAAGTGTAAAATTCAGTAAGAATTTCGAGAGTGATTTTAAAATCTTTGACGACAATCCAGAATTAACATAAATGATCAACTTTGTAATTTGCAATTCACAACACAACGGAATTACAGATCAAGACTGAATTATCCAGAAATATATTGGCTTCCTTCTTTTATTTTGTGGAGGTCACTAATTTTGTTAACATACAAAACAAAACAGGTATTAAATCTTCAGTGCAAAGGACTACTGAATTAAGCTTATATATAATACAAATGAACTGAAAAACAAATTAAAGCGACTAAACTCCATTTGGATTACACATTTTGTAGACGTTTTAATCACAAAACTATGTTTTACCAATATATTAATTATTCTTACAACTTACGTTAATATCAAAGGCGCTATTGATGAAAATCTGAACATGTTATACCGTCCGTTATGGCTTTTCTTGGTATTTATACACTACTATGCTGTAACAACGTTAAATGATATATTCTACTGCATTAGTCGCGCAATAGATTTTAGGGGTTTAAAAGGTAATAAACTGATGATATGGGATTATTTTTCTTCTAGATGAATTAGTCCAGATTTGTATATAAATGTATTAGGTCGGTCAAGCTTTTAAGAGATTTTTGATAAATTTTGCAATTTACAAACTGGAGTTTAGTCCCTTTAATATAGAGCTCAAGGACAATCATTTTAGATATGTAAATAAACAGAGACTGATAATGTAAACATAACACAGTCAACTGTCTGCTTGTTAAACAATGTTTCAAGTGTACAGCAATGGTGAAGATTATGCTTTAAAATGGTTCTTCACAAGGTGGACCAAATATCAACATCAGAAATGAATTTAATTGTCACTTTTTAATGTGTAGATAAGGCTTGTGCTATCGCCAGCAAATTATATTGCAATGCAAGTTTATAATGAAATCTTACCAACAATGAGGCGAACACAACATATAGTGTGGGTCTCAGGTAACCTACATACTCTTTCGCTCCTTCTTCTAATTTTTCTTGCATTAAGTTTCACAGATTGTTAATTCTGTGGAACCGTACATAAATAAAATGTTTATTCCTACCTACCCTATATTTTAGCATACCAGAACCATAATTATATTAATTTGTTTTGGCCGAAGTAAATAATTACTATACTGCTCAACATAAAAGGTAACTGAATGGAAAATATCTTTGTGCAAAAAGGTGACACTGGAAGATTCAAACTGGTCATTATATTTGTATCAATAATCAAGTAAAACGTTTCACTGGATATTTTGGTTAGGATAGGTATAGCTTGGCGAATTTTACACGATCATTACATTTAATAAGTGAATTTAACAGCCATTATCTAGTCTTTATTAATAACCCCGGTTCCATGTTTTCATAAATGGGGAGTATCACAAAGAGGCTTGAGATGTAAAGCAAACATAAAATTGACATACCAATATTGCACGATTTGCTCGCAGAAATTGATATATTCAAAGTAAGAACCTTGTAATAATATGCATGCACAAAGGTCAAGATCAGGTCAAATTCGCCAAGCTATAACATGTACACACACAGCTACAAATGATATTAATGAATAAGTCAATACATATTTAAGTCTATGAACCTTAGAATCACACAACCATCCCATGTAGAAACCCACATGCAAACATGGGATCCAACGACAACCGTACAATTCAACACAATTTATGTCACAGTCTTCCTGTGACTGCTGAAACTGCATTTTGAGTGTTTTATATGGAGAAATCGTTACTGTTGACTCTTGAAAATTTCAGTGGAAATGTCAAATTTACAATCAATATGATACAAACGTCTTGAATTACATTTACAATACAAATCTTCTTCCAATCTGTACATCAGACTTGAAAATTGTAAGAGTCAGGAGTCACTTTGACTCTTCACTTTTCGAGGCTAGTGAAAGCCACTGAGCTGTATACAGTATGTGATTGATAACACATTTTCTATTCTCTTTTATCCAATGATCGCAGTAGGCAACTAAATAGTTTACATCATGATATTATTAACACAAGAATGAAGTTCTGTCTCATCTTGGGTAGTGTGGCATACCAGGCATAGGCATGCCACCGTACGCTTGTTGTTGTGGAGGATAAGGTGCGCTACCCCCCATACCTGTTCCGTAACCTGCACCAGTATACCCCGCCTGCGAATTTCCTGTATGTGGTTTATTATACGGCGTATTTGTAGGGTAAGGAACCGAATGTGTCGTCGTACTTCCTTGTCGAAATAAGTCCCCAACCTTTTCCAATTTCGCTTTTTTGTTATAAACGTCAGTTCGTTTAGTTATATAGTCTGATACAAATGAATCAATGTCTAATTTTCCATCACAAAAATCCTCCGCTACTTGCTGCAAAAAAACAAGAATACATAATCATTATCTGTGTAGATTTAAATCTATTGAGCGACGGGGCTACTATTTTATCGAAGCACAGAAATCTTAATATTCATACCTTTATTTCAGCCACTCATCAAACTGTGGATGAATGGAAAACTCAATTTTAATGGGATTGGAAAACTTTCTGTTTCAACATGATTCAAGGGCGAAAATGAAATTTTATGAAGAATTTACTTGTCACATACTAGTAACCTGTAGTCTAAAAGTTCCATACAGCCATGCCAGAAATATTGGAACTCCCAGACTGTGCAATAAATTAGCCTGCCATAATCTAAGCCAATCAATGCCTTGATCGGCCCATAATGTCAGGATAATACAAACCTTGTCATGACGTATAGCTCTCATTGTTGAATGTTTCACTAAATTTTTAATGAAACCTTTGTAACGAACATCATTTCAAACGAAAACTAGCTTTCTCTAAGGGTATGTGATATAAACAGAATCTTACATTCATGATTAGTGCAAGTACGTACAAGTTTAATTAAAAGCCTTAGTTCATATTATTTTGTTTGTTTGTTTAATAAAACTTGTATGTAATGTACATTCCTGCAAATTCCTCTATTTACAAAATTGGCTGGTCTGGAGAGTTGCCTAGTTCAAAGCATAATGTATATTTTTCATGCTCTATGTACTAAGTATAGGTTTACCTGGTAATTTGTTTTACCTATTATTATAATTATAGTTATAGTTATATTACCGTACCTCAGATTGTTCATCGACTGTTGCTACTTCTGTTTGGAAGATTGCCAACAACGTATCATGTGACTGGCAACCTGGAGCCATATCTACAATACAAAATTAATTCCAAGATTGGAAAGATAAGCATTTTCAAGCAGCAATTATGTTTGCTTGACTAAGAAAGGGCACCAGTGCCAGAAACATTGGTTAAATTTGTGGCCTTTTGAGCAAAATAAGGATTTGATTAACAAAAACTATTGAAACTACTGTACATCTATTTAAACTCATCATAAAATTCAGCTTTAATATGAAATTTCGAGTGACCAAAACTTAGTCAAGATAATTTTCTTCAAGTGCATTCTTGTAACTTAATTTTGACAGAATGGATCTTATCCGGATTTTGAGATAGGGATTGAATAAGTGATGATCAATAGCCAAGACAGATGTTCTTACACCAAGACCATATTATAATTATGTTTGTCAACTCAGGTTAAAAGTGTATAGAGCTATATTTGAACAGTCATTCCTTGTCAAAATAATTACTTGCATCGTTTTTAGTATGATACTAGACTACCTTAATTGCAAATTAAAACTTTGGATGGGTTCAGTGTACTTTGATTTAATCGTCGAAAAATAGACGATTCTTATAGTTTCATAGGGTGTTCTAGAACACTTTTGTATGAAAATCGACAGTTCGCATGTCCAATAGAATCACAGAGAGAGTTTCTGTTAAAACTGAAACGAAAAATGATCTAATGGATAGGAAAGCATAATTGTTTTTTAGTTTTTGAAACTTTTTTAAAAAATAACTTCCGATATAGCTCTATACACTTTAAGCAAAATTGAAATTATTGTCTAAAGCATATCTACATGCCTTACTATACCTAGTTTTGCTACATCCTTAGCTAGAGAGAGTTTCAGCCCATTTACTTCCTCGTAAGCTGTGGCTGTCTGCTGTTTCAGTGAATCAAAAGTTGGTTGTAAACTAATGTTATATTCCGCTAAGCTTTTATTCTTCACGATTATGTTTTCTCTATCACGGTGTATTGTCTTTGTCTAAAAATAGAATAATAACAGAAAGGGTTTATGACACACAAACCTATGTCTCCTAGACTCCTACAAAGGGCAATAACTCCAGCAAAAATTAAATGACCTCAAATTATGAAAAATATGCCCTCTTCACTTGAACATGGTATGTATCGTGACACACCGTTTCTCAATTCCTCAAAAACGATGTAACGCTCTGTTGGAAATCAGGATACATATAACATTTGAGTTCAGTTTCCGCAATATTTCATTCCAACATAAAATAAAATTCCTCACAAAGTGACAATATTTACATGAGTCAATGAAATTGGACCAATGGGTAAGGGAGAGCTAGTGACAGTGTGGACAATCTTTGTGACTTTCATACAGACAGACATTCAGCACAAACCAACACATTTCTCCCACTGAAATTACCTCACTATAACAACACCTTCAAATTTTGTTATAATCATTTACTATAAACTTAACTGCGTATATCAACAATCTAAAAGAATGGCCAATATTTGTAGCTTCCATTGGACCTAGACCTATGGGTGTTGCTGTACGGAGGTTGTAGGCTATGTGAAGTTATCAAACTTGTCAATTGAAAATTATAAAATAATTCAAACAGAGGGTTTTCTTTTTATTTAACAGTCTGCAAAATAAGCACTTGTCAGGGACACGTAATTGTTGATTCGGGCAAGTAACCTTTGCAGTAATTATGTATACCTTTAAGGCTTAGTAACCTAGTTCCTAATTTCGCAGACTGAAATCAGGACTGACGGTTGAATCGAATTCTGTGACTTACCTGATGTAAATCAGCAATTAAGCTGTCAATCTTGGATACATCATTCATATACTCCTCCAGCTGTTCCTTACTAAGGTACTGTAATAATGCTACAGCGGCGCTTTCATCAGGTGCATACTTTGGTGCTTGCAGGTTCATATTAGATTCTGACTCGTTACGATGGAACTCTCTGTACATTCTTCAGAAAACATACACCTTGCTTGATACGATGTTCTATAATAGATTAATAAAACAAACTTATAAATAAAGTACCATAGAAGTACTGTAGTGTAGTACACCAGTCTGCAGATTTATCACTGTTTAAACAGTCATGTTGCCCAAACTGAAGTTGAAAAAACTTGTTTTAACATTTATGATTTATTATAAGTTAAGATTGATTGTCAGAAAGTTTTTTCTTGGTCTCAATACTCCAGAAATCTTATATCAATGGACCTGTATTCTTTATCATCATCACTAAATGTATGCCCCAGTAAGACATGTTGGTATTCTAACGTGCTACCAATAACCCAATTTGGAGAGCTCATATTATTATTAACTTAATTATAAAAAATATAATCAACCTCTGACTCCAACTCGGACACTTAGTGATAACACACTAAGCAGGGCTCGACAGTAACACTGGTCCCCTGGTCCGAGGCCAGTTAAAATAAAAAAGGACCAGTGAAAATCTTGAAGGACCAGTAACTGTTTTATTTACAAAATTTACATTTCTTTGCTACGGGACCAGTGACCAATAATAGTTAGTGTCAAGCCCTGCTGAATGAGGCATAGTCATGTCACTGTGATAGTGGCATCATAGTACCAGCTAAAATTTTACAAAATAACGTACCGATCAATTGTGAAACCCCAAACCCTCATCCCTGGGGAAGGGTGGGATCCCAAGGGAAGGGCGGCTGGGGATAGCAGGGGAAAAGTCCTGGTTCAGTGGTTACCTAAATATCCTTCAAATGTCCCTGCACTGTCTGATGGACGCGGCGCTTTTGTTTTGCACCAAAATATCGGGGATATTTACCCCAACATTTTACTGTTTTACGGTAGGATTACTACTACTAGAAACAATTGGTTGGGATAATCTCCAGATTTATCTGCTGCATGGACCTGTGGGGCAGGGATTTTACTGCGGGTAGAAATATCTGCCGTCCTAAAGGTTGGGGGGGGGCTGGGGTTTCAATTGACTGGTGCATTAACCATGGTTATTATCGTTGTATAGATTTAAAATAAACTCCATTGAACGCAAAATCAACCAAACACTTAAAACTGAAACTATCATGCATTGAATAACAACAAATAAATGAATTTGAAGAAATGTCACAGCAGAAAAATTGAAAAAATCAATATTACATTAAAATATGGCGATTGTGACATTAAACATTATGAAAATTATACGCACTTGTGTCTATGTTTGGCTTATTTCAGTCTGTCTTATTCCTGGTTCAAGTAAGAAGTAAATAATTGCAGTATTTTGAAAGATTTGTCAAAATATCAAACAGGAAGAGATCGTCATAGTAAACATTTACGAATTCGTAAAAGAATCGTTGTCGTCACGAAACGACCGTCCGCTTATTCACTAAACATTCCTCTTCAATAGAATGAACTGTCCTAAATAAATTGGCATTGATTATATTGTACAATTGCTGTCATGTTGACTCCAAATTTGTCACGACAACAATAAAGAGTGAAATTCGTTCATGTTGACGACAACGATAAATCTGTTATTCGTAAATAAGTGCAAAATGGAGGTTGACTCAAACGAATCTGAAACGAAAGTTGCAGAAAACAAAGAAATGAGCGAGGATGTTGCAATGGCGAGCGATGACAGTGACTCTGACGCTGACATAGATACATCAAGTGATGATGACGATGATGCTAGAGAAGTAGAACTTGACAATGAATGTGAAAATCTTCAGAAACTGGTGAGTTTTTTGTGGGTCGCGAAAATATGTTGAATTTATGTTTGGCAGTGGCTAGCGAACCGGAATCGGTTCGCTAGACAGCGACCTTTTAGAACCGGAATCGGTTCTCCAGCCTGCCCATTGAGGGTAGGCTAGCGAACCGGAATTTTCGTTTATTTTAAAATACGGCAAATTAAAGAATAATTGATGTATCAAATATGTTATTTTATGTTGCAATATATATATACTTACAAACTGTGTTGATTTAAACTTGTATAATCGTGTATATTTGTGTATATTTGACTATTTCAGCGAGGACCTTTTACCGGCACTTTACAACATAGATATCCGCCATTTTAAGACATTTACGAAAGGGAATAGTGCAGAATCGTTGTCGACACTAGCCCAATATCCTGTCGAGGTTTTGAATATTATTTCTTGTAATAATAATTTGTACAGACGCAATTTATATAGAAAAATAAACTATAAAATGTTTTTCATTGTTCTTTGTATTGGAAATACAGAATCTTTGCCATAATTTGATGATAATATCTATACATTGGTGTCAACACAAACGTTATAATAATTGTTAAACATTATTGACTGGGTACGTGCACACTTAAGTATACGCCTGTAAAAATTGAATTGAATTGAATTGAATTGTATTTAGCCTTAAATAGCACAGTAGATTTTGGTTATGGGATATTGCTTTTTACACCTTGGTAATATTTTACAACATGTTACCACCTAATGTATTGTCTAAGGTGTGAGATAATCAGATTAGGTAGGTGAAGGTAAGAAATGTTAATATGAAATATGAAATAATTACTAACTATTATAATAAATGGTTCTATTCAACGGGCGAATAACAAGCTCAAGTGCTACGCATAATAATTAATTTCTGCACGGTCAATCGTAATTTATTACAATATTTTTAATGCATGAACTTAATGAATTAAATAATAACTAATACTTTACCTGATCCATTAACAGCCAGTTTCACCATGAACATCACTTCCTGTGAGAAATATATTAATTATCAGACGTTTAAGAAAGAGCGTTCAGTTATGACAGGATGAGTTGAAGTACAGTAATTTAAGAATAGCAAATGTTTTGCATTGGTTCATTGCAACGTTTTATTTTTTTAATCATTCATTTTTACTCACAATTTTATCAATCATTGCCTAACGCACACTAAGTGTCATGTTCATATAGACATTATATTGACATTATAAATAGTTTTTAGGTTACACTAGCATAATGATAGAATTACGAACACCATAATATATAAAGCATTTTTAAATCTCATAAATAAGTTAATGTATATTATATAAGTTCGCAGAACGAGAGGGGATACATTTTCTATGTACACACAAATGTCCTAATTTATTCCACAAGTCGTATTCGTATTCATATTCATATGATAGTCTCAAAACATTGAAATACACCAGTGCATTGTAATTGGGTGTGCATGATTGTATGAATTGTTTTCACGTTATTATTGAAATTAATTACAACAATTCCGTCCGTACAAGTTTAATAAGCATTTGCATTGTATAAATGTTTTACGTATAAGCAACTATGTACAGTAAAGGTCTGCTAATAAGACCTGTATTCAATTGTATTGGAAGCGTGCAGATATTTTAAATGGAGGAAATGGGGCAAATAAATAAAGAAATTGTCCAAAATTCATATGAAACTGAAACCTACGTTGTTAGCAAGTTGTCAAAGACGGATACTAACAAAGTTCTGAAATGGTACTAACCCACCTAAATGACACAATTGCAAAACCAAATGAAGCCATAATGATACGGATTAAATTTTATTTACTTTTAACATCAGAAACAAAAGTTATGGCCCTTTGTCTCTTCTGAGAATCGATATCCTTTAAGGGCATGGAGAATTACCAAATTTATTAATTGTACGCAAAATATGTTATATCGAAGTTTTAAATAGATGTTTTGTGGTATTGATGGGAGGTAATTCGAAATAACATATCATTGTTAAACTTCCATCATACATATTTTAATATTTGCCGAAACTATCAAATATTAAGTAGTGTTGTGAATTTAAATTGTCAGAATTAAAAGTAATATAAACCTATTTTCTGCATGGACAATCTAGATAAGAAAAAAGCGCATCTTTTATCTGCAGGTGAAATTATCAGTTTGGGTGTCACGTGCGTTTCGTGCATATTGATTTTCAATTAATTTGCATAATTTTTTCTTACTGATGGCCAGGCCATAACTGGCCAATAAGACATGAACTGACTACATTTACGATTATTGAATAAAGGAGATAGAAGTTATGCAATGTAGATATTTCTATTCTTATATAGGCTATTCTTATTATCTGAAATAGGACACATACCTGATTGACCGCTTTCCATGGCCCTTGCTCTTGAAGTTCCGACCACCATGTATGCAGCTATAAGTCAGATTGGTGTACTTAACATCCTTATTAAAAGTCTTGTTTGGAAAACGACCTAACGATTTCTCGATTGTACGCGAATCACGTCTGTAAAATTGAACACATTTAAATTTTTGATAATACGATAGTTTTTCTTCAAACTCCGAAAAGCTGGAGAATGTGTCTCCGACAGAAAAAGATACGGTAGCCATTGTCAATTAGGAAACTTTAATGACATCTTTGCTTTACAACATTCCGTTTATATGGACAGGTATGAATTTGTTTGTTTGTTTTTTTGTTTGAAATAGACATTCCAGAAGAAGAATATCATAAAACGATACCGATTTCGCACAAATAATTTCTAATGTCGGCCGACCTTTTAATCTCCACGTAATTAAAGACGCAATTAGTAATAACTAAATTACAGTCTCAGTCGAACGTAAACAAACCAAAAAAAACCGTAATTATATTTATAACACAATAAGGCGCACACTCGTAATTTCAATCTGTTTAGGTGTTAATTGGGTGTTAAATATTAACACAACATTCCAATCAACTTGACAATTATTGTCTAATTGATTATGAAAAGGACAACGTGTGATTAACAGGGCTGATATAGATTATCTCAAACAAAGACTTTATTGCATTAAATATGAACACAACATTCCAATCAATTTGACAATTATTGTCGAATTGATTATGAAAGGGACAACGTGTGATTAATAGGACTGATATAGATTATCTCAAACAAAGACTTTATTGCAGATAATTCACTTCTTTATTACCTGTTTACAATATAATTCATCTTTCAAAAGCATCTATTTATACAAACAAAAGTCCAATAAATAAAAAAAATTATACGAACAAATGTCAATTATATTTAGTAATGCATATATTGTAATAAAAAGATAGGCCCATCGTTTATTGGACTGGGGTATGACGACATCGATTCTACACTATTCGTAAATGTCTTAAAATGGCGGATATCTATGTAGTAAAGTACCGGTAAAAGGTCCTCGCTGAAATAGTCAAATATACACAAATATACACGATTATACAAGTTTAAACCAACACAGTTTGTAAGTATATATATATTGCTACATAAAATAACATATTTGATACATCAATTATTCCTTAATTTGCCGTATTTTTAAAGAAACGAAAATTCCGGTTCGCTAGCCTACCCTCAATGGGCAGGCTGGAGAACCGATTCCGGTTCTAAAAGGTCGCTGTCTAGCGAACCGATTCCGGTTCGCTAGCCACTGCCTTTATGTTTAGCCGGTCATACAATTCTTGTCGTTTGTTCTTGATTAGAGTGATTGTCCAGTTTTTGATAACATTTAACTTTAATAACATCAATAAATCACAAAAGAGACGCACTATTTGGCCCTGAATTTAAGTACTGCCCTTTTCCTTATGCTCCAGTCATTGCATCCACGGCCCCCTGTATCTGTAGGAGTTCCTCGAAAGTATCTCACTGATGAGCAAAAGTCATGGAGTTGTTTGTGCGATTCTACAGTCTGGAAGAGTACCCCGGGAACGGGAGGGTAAAATCTATGTTATTTCCACGGCCCCAGACAACTAAATATTGTCCACGGGGTATTCAGTTAAGAGAAAAAATTCTGAACATTTCACTGGCTGTGCGGGGGAAGCTGGAAGGTAAAAACACTGACTTTTCCCGCCCATCCCTGGAGTGGGGGGCTGCGAATGGAACTGACTGGTGCATTGTGCCATATCGATGGCACCGTTTAAAAATGCCGAACCTACAATTTTGTACTTTTTCAGGAAACACAAAAAACATATCGATGGCAAAGTTTAAAAATGCCGAACCTACCATTTTTGCTACTTCGGGGTGTTCGTCCTATAATAAACATTTTTCAGTTTGCAGCCTTCCTGCTAATACCGGACTTACTAGCCAATAGGAAATTGCCAAAACACTGAAACAGTCACATGAAAAACATTCATTGGTTAACTGTAAAAAATCCCACTGCTCAAGAGCGAAATGAAAATGCCGGAGCTGCAAAAGCTTTTACAGTTAACCAATTGTAGGTTCGGTATTTTTTCATGTGACTATTTTGGCAATTTCCTATTGGTTAGTAAGTCCGGTATTAGCAGGAAAGGCGGCAAACTGAATTATGTTTATAATAGGACGAAAACTCCGAAATAGCAAAAATGGTAGGTTCGGCATTTTTAAACGGTGCCATCGATATGAAGTCTACAAGATGGGGGGGGGCTTAAAAAGGACTTTGTCTTTACCATAGAGCCCAAGATCATCCTACAGGTATAACCAAACAATCATAAGAAATGGTCAAAGTAGTCTGTTGCAGCAAATGGTAGCACAATGTGTACTTTGTCTAACTAAAGTCTTAAAAATAAGACCCTGGCGTATGTTTTACTACTGACATCGCCTGGAATGTAGTAGGACCAGGACATTTTGCAAATTCTTAAACTGGTTGTTCAGATCAAGTTTAACAAAACCAATCAATTGGACACCATAATGAAGACAGGGTAATTATCTAGGCTCTAGCCCCCAGAAAATATAGCAGATCTTGTACATATCATGTCAGAACGTTAGCAGGGCTTGACACTAACTATTTTTGGTCACTGGTCCCTCAGCAAAGAAACATGCACTTTGCAAATAAAACATTTACAGGTCCTTCTTGATTTTCACTGGTCCTTCTTGATTTTCCCTGGCCTCGGACCAGGGGACGAGTGTTAGTGTCAAGCCCTGTGGTTAGTTGTTAAAGTGAATGTAAATGATCATACTGCATACTGCTGTAACTTTCCAGATTGATGAAAATCCCTACGGTTATGATAATCACATTGAACTGATCAAGAAACTTGGAGATCTGGGTGACCTTGACCGATTACGAGCTGCAAGAAAGAAAATGAGTGAACTGTTTCCTTTAACTGAAGGTTATTTAATTCCTAAAATTTATATTATTGTTTGATCAATTATGTTTTTTTAAATGCCGAGCATTGTCTCTTTTTGACAGCCAGCTTTCTGCTGAAAATATGGCATGTATATGAGACTTTGAGTGCAACTGCCTCCACACGGTTTTAAAGCATGCTTATCACAGCTACGCATGCCCACTAAAGTGGCATGATGACCAAATGATTAGCGCTCTCAACTAGCTACCAGCCTACCAATGGCATATTTGAAAGTTTAATTGTCTGCAAGACTTAATTATTTGTTAGTTAGCGATTGTTAGTTGAAGTCAATTAATGGTTGTATTGTACTGGTATCAGGTTGGGTTTTTTTCGGGTGATTTTATTGCCGAATATGGGCTATGTTCCCAATTGATAATCATATCTTTTTTCCCAATTTCAAGCCAAAAATTCAGAGTTAAAAAGCAATTGGGGGAAAATTGACTAATTTTCCTGTAAAAACAGCCAGCACAACTGAACTTGAGCATGAACAACACTTAATTACAGCAAATTAAACATAAAAAATTAAGTTATTGTACACCTATAAGCATTTTAGGCTTTGGAATTAAATTGTACTTGTCCCAATTTGGACCTTATTATGTTGCTAAAATTCCTAATCCTAAGGGTTTGGTTCATGTTCCAAAATACTTAAAATAAACCTGGGTATGTTGATGGGTAGCTTGTTTCTGTGTTTGAAGTGTTTATTTTATTTACAGATTTGTGGTTAACTTGGCTGAAAGATGAAATTCGGTTATTAGAAGGAGACTCGGAACGAGAAAATGTCATTTCTTTATTTGAAAAGGCTGTGAAAGATTATTTATGTGAGTATATACACACAAATGATTTCATGCCCCCCACCAAAGCTCGAGTGGTCATACAGATTTGCCCTTGTCTGTCCATTCAAAAAATGTTATGTCAGGTGACAAATTAAATTCAGCTTACTGAGTAATAATCAGTATTAGTCAGGAATTGTTAGAACTTAGACACCTAGATATTTAGATTCAGATTTATCTAGTATTATCTATTATTATATTAGTAGACTAGAGTAATTGCCCTTGACATGGTCGAATGGTAAGTAGGGCATTTGTATCCTATTGTCGCATTTCTAGTCTACTTGAAGTCTCCCAACACTAAATGAAACAACATTTAAAGCATAATGTGCTACAACCCTCACTGATGGAAGTGCTAAGAAAATTCACCTCATGAATGGGGATTGTGGGTTCAAGTCTAGGCCACACTATCCAAAGCCACATAACACTATTCTCTATTTCAAAATATTAATGCCCCCCCTTGATTAACTTAGCTAGTTTTTATGGACAATGCTTTCACTTAGGTATAAAAATAATAAATTCTGAACACAGTCTAGTTTTCTTGTCTTATTTCTATTTTCATCCATCTTCAGCTGTACCAGTCTGGTTAGAATTTGTTCAGTTTGCAATCGGTGGAGTCGGGAAGACTGATGATAAATTGAAGAAGATAAGAGAAATATTTGATGCTGCTCTTACAGCATGTGGTTTACATGTTAGTAAAGGAGCACTGATCTGGGAGACATACAGAGAATATGAGAACGCCATTAGTGTTAGTGCTTTGGTAAGTTAGATGAAATAATTGAGGTAAAGTGCTTTGGTAAGTAAGATGAAATAATTGAGGTAAAGTGCTTTGGTAAGTTAGATGAAATAATTGAGGTAAAGTGCTTTGGTAAGTTAGATGAAATAATTGAGGTAAAGTGCTTTGGTAAGTTAGATGAAATGATTGAGGTAAAGTGCTTTGGTAAGTTAGATGAAATAATTGAGGTAACATATTAACCTAAGTATTGCACACATGTAAGGATCCACCATGAGTTGTATTTGGAGATCAACATTTTTCAAAAGAGTCTATAAAACAAAACTATGAGAGCCTTGGGTAAGCTAGATGTATAATATGTTTTGGTTACAACTTACAAGTTTAAAGAGGCATTCCCTATTATAGGGAATTAAACTAGCATATTTTTCTCTACTATCACATTAAATGAGATAAATATACAAAGCACTATCATCAATTATCATAATTTGTCAGAAGAAAGTATGTGCAACTATGTCTCTATAATGTCAAAAACATATATAAATCACCAAAATAATTTATCGCTTCCAGCGATTTATTATTATGTGGTCAAAGGGAAACAACTCGTGACTTTTTGGCTGGTTACGGAAATATGTTTTCATTCTTTTTCTCATAATTAGTGGGAGCTTTTTGTTGAAAATTTGAGGAGTTTAAGCAATATTGATTCTCATTTAATGTATAATATTCCTGAAATGATTAAAACGATCAAAGTTATAGGGAACGCCTCTTTAAAGTTAATCTCAAAAACAACAAGTGACAGGTTCTTTTATCAGACGGCTGCCGATGTTATGTTTTCGCACTGAAAGGTGGGTGATCTCTAGCACTAGTTCTCCCACACGTTGGAGAACATATTTCTGTCATTTGTACCCACATGTAGGATTACATTATTAATGAGATAAAGCTGCAAATTGGATGCATGTTAAAGTGGAATCAGGTTCAATGAAAAGGTCAGATCATAAAATTTTGAAAACATAAAGAAAGAGTATGAAAAATTTTCCCATTGGGGACTTGGAAAAACTGAAGCTGTGTTGAGAAAGCAATCAAATTTATGTTTAAGAATCAGTGTAGATGATAGTTCAAACAATACTTCATCCATTTACAAATATTCTATTTTTTTTCAGCCGCGTCCTTTAGAATCTGCAACAGAAGAACAAATGGCAGCTTTCAATGAACATCAAAATAAAGTGAAGGCCTTATTTGTGAGACAGTTGTCAGTACCATTGCTGGGTAAGATTGGTTTATATTACATTGGAGGACATAACTGTAAACAATATCTCATACTGTGTTACTATAACCATACCTGCCAAGTACTCCTATTAAAGTGGAATTACTCCTCTTTTCGATGTGAATTTTTGGTTTTCCAAGTTCATCTAACTTTGAACAAAGATGCATTTGATTCATTTTATGATTTACTGTCCCATATTTATAACCACTAGTCATAGCATAGTGTTGCTCAGAGGTTGAATTTATATAGTAAGTATTGGCTAAAGGGAAAACTTGAAGGTGTTGTTGTGGGGATTTTTTTTTCACTGCAGAGGCTCACTCTTGAGAGGTTGCAGGGTTTTCCCTAGGATTTTTAGCTCACCTGAGCACGAAGTGCTCAAGGTGAGCTATTGTGATCGCAAAATGTCCGTCGTACGTCGTACGTCGTACGTCGTCAACATTTTGACTTGTAAGCACTGTAGAGGTCACAGTTTTGATCCAATCTTCATGAAACTTGGTCAGAATGTTCTTCTCTATGAAATCTAGGCCAAGTTCGAAACTGGGTCATGTGGGGTCAAAAACTAGGTCACTAGGTCAAATCTTAGAAAAATCTTGTGTACACTCCAGATGTCACTAATTTGTTCCAATCTTCATGAAACTTGGTCAGGATGTTGTTCTCCATAAAACTAGGCCAAGTTCGAAACTGGGTCATGCCGGGTCAAAAACTAGGTCACTAGGTCAAATCTGATAAAAACCTTGTGTGCACCCTAGAGGTCACAGTTTTGATCCAATCTTCATGAAACTTGGTCAGAATGTTCTTCTCTATGAAATCTAGGCCAAGTTCGAAACTGGGTCATGTGGGGTCAAAAACTAGGTCACTAGGTCAAATCTTAGAAAAATCTTGTGTACACTCCAGATGTCACTAATTTGTTCCAATCTTCATGAAACTTGGTCAGGATGTTGTTCTCCATGAAATCTAGGCCAAGTTCGAAACTGGGTCATGCTGGGTCAAAAACTAGGTCACTAGGTCAAATCTGATAAAAACCTTGTGTGCACCCTAGAGGTCACCGTTTTGATCCAATCTTCAAGACACTTGATCAGAATGTTGTTCTTCATGAAATCTAGACCAAGTTCGAAACTGGGTCATGTGGGGTCAAAAACTAGGTCACTAGGTCAAATCTTAGAAAAATCTTGTGTACACTCCAGATGTCACTAATTTGTTCCAATCTTCATGAAACTTGGTCAGGATGTTGTTCTCCATGAAATCTTGGCCAAGTTCGAAACTGGGTCATGCGGGGTCAAAAACTAGGTCACTAGGTCAAATCTGATAAAAACCTTGTGTACACCCTAGAGGTCACCGTTTTGATCCAATCTTCAAGACACTTGGTCAGAATGTTGTTCTTCATGAAATCTAGACCAAGTTTGAAACTGGGTCATGTGGGGTCAAAAACTAGGTCAATAGGTCAAATCTAAAAAATCCTTTTGTATACTCTAGATGTCATCAATTTTATCAAATCTTCATGAAACTTGGTCAGAATGTTGTTCTCCATGAAATCTAGGCCAAGTTTGAAACTGGGTCATGTGGGTCAAAAACTAGGTCACTAGGTCAAATCTTAGAAAAGCTAGTGTTCACACCAGAGGTCACAATTTTGGTTGTATCTTCATGAAACTTGGTCAGAATGTATTTCTCTATGGACTTTAGGCCAAGTTCAAAACTGGGTCATGTGGGGTCAAAAACCAGGTCACTAGGTCAAATCTTAGAAAAACCTTGTTTACACTCTAGATGTCATCAATTTGATCCAATCTTCATGAAACTTGGTCAGAATGATGATCTCTATGAAATCTGGGCCAAGTTTGAAACTGGGTCATGTGGAAAAAGTTCCAAATTCAATAATGCTTGATTCTACACAAGTACAACTAGTCGGTACTAAACCCATCAGCAGTCAAACCAAAGTATGTATTTCAGGAACTCTACTTTACCTTCTACTCACAAACATTTTAGTACAAAATTCAAATCTAGGCCACATAAGTATTTTGAGTTCATACTACAACAATCTTGCTAACAAAGCCAACATTGCAACAAACTCAGGTGAGCGCTTAAGGGCCAATGGCCCTCTTGTTCATAAGAGGGTCGCAGGACCCTTAAAATTTATATTTAGGGAGTCCCTGAGAAATTTTGGGGGTCCCTTCACTATACAGTAATGCATTTCAAGCTCATTATTAGTGAGTATCAAATTTATAAATAAATAAAACAGCAAATGCAGATTGCTCAATGCACCACAAGACTTAGTGCAATAAATAGCAGAAAGAAAAATGTTCTAGCTGAAATAAAAATGTCTATTCGAGGGATCCTATTGAGGTTGTACTGTATATACAGGGTTTCAATTTCCCTGATTGTCTAGAATTCCAGAATTTATCATTTCAGAAAGAGCAATAACTCCTTACCAAAATAAATAAAATTTTATGAAAATATCTAAACAAATGACCAACTTTAAGTTATGATGAATTCAATCTGCTTTGAAGGATTTCTTCAATAAAAGCTGATTTAAATGTGAAAAAATGTGTATATAATGCCAATGAATGTCTTGTTTGGTAAAGATGTTCAGTTGCATATGATGTTCCCGATTTTTAATTTGGCCTTGTTTTTTGTATTGTTTCAGACATGGAAGCGTCATTTACAGAGTATGAAGAATGGAGTGAAACCAAGGCCGACAATAACGTGAAACGTCTTTACCAGAAAGCTCTCACAAAACTAGAAAAAATCAAACCGTTTGAGATTAAGTTGGTGGGTGTTAAATGTTTCTCACATTATAATGGGAAAAAACTATTGATTTTGTGCTGCATATTTGTGGGGTGAAATGTCACATAGATTGTTGTCCTTTCTTGGTCAGAGTTTAATGAAATTTGACCTGATTACTGAGTGAGGATATCAAGCCTAGTTGTGCATATTGTCAGAATTTTTAGGTTGATTCATTTTGATCATAAATGACGCTTTTTTGCGAGACAAACTTTTTTATGTCAAACTTCTATAACAGCAAATTATGTTAGGTTTGATTGTTGTTATAGAAAATATGTTTAAAAATTGTATGAAACACTACTAGACCAAAAACAAGGTAGAAATAAATACATTGACTATTATTGTGTATTCTAATTCCACCATGGCTGTGACTGGAAAATTAGTAGAAATATATACAGTACTATCATTGTGTATACTGTAACATCATTAATTTTTGATGAGGGATTAAATTTCGTTGTTCACTTTCAACCATGAAATCAAATTGCACGAAAAATAATTTTGACCCTCATATTTATTACCTGAAATGTAAAATCCACTAATTAACGTCCCATTGTCATGGTCTTTTTTACCTAAGCCACAAAATTTTGTCCCTTCGAAATGAAATGATTTTACAGTAGTAATAGTAGTAGTAGTAGTAGTAGTAGTAGTAGTAGTAGTAGCAGTAGCAGTAGCAGTAGCAGTAGTAGCACTAGCAGCAGCAGTAGCAGTAGCAGCAGCAGCAGCAGTAACATTGTGTATGATATTATAAACCAGGAAGCCGCAGCCCCACCACGACTGGAAGAATATCAGGATTACTTGAAGTATGAGAAGAAAGATGGAGACCCAGCTAGAGTACAATGTCTGTATGAGAGATGTGTACAAGAGAACTGTCTTAATACAACAGTATGGTTAGATTATACAAAATATCTGGTAAGTTTCTATCATGTCCTCATCTAGTTTTTATTCAGCCTCCATTTTTGATGAGGGGGTATATTGCTTTATTGCATTGCACATGTACCGTATGTCAGTTGGTTTGGTCAGTCGGTAGTCCAAATAGTTCCATTCAATAACTGGGACAACGCTTGGCATTAGGATCTTCAAACTCTGACATCGAGGCCTGCAACAGTTACTAGTCTATGGCCATGAAATCTTTGTTAGTGAACTCGGCCTATTCTGTCACTTATGGAAATTGTAAAAAATTATTTAGGTTTTTAACTTGACCTTGATCCAAATCTGTCGGGGTTTTATGTATAATATTTGCTTTCATCTGTTGTTATTTACAGGATCATACATTGCGCGTACCGTCAGTGAGTGTTGACGTATATGATAGAAGTATTCGTAACTGTCCATGGTGTGTACAACTCTGGCAGAATTATATACTTACATTGGAAAGATCTTCTCAACCCGATGATAAAGTGAAAGGTAAATATTCAATCCTAACTACTTGGGTCTTTCAGTGATGAGTGTGGAAGCTCCCTGGATGTAGGTAGTGTAGGAATTTGAATTGGTGGAATGTGTCCTGAAATGTTCATGGCACAGTTTACTTGAAAATAGACCAAAACGTACCCAGCAGATGTACATTGTATTACGATTAAAAGAACTTAAATTATAGTTCATGCTAAGCTAACAGTATGTTTATGTCCAAGATTTTTCACCAGTGCTACAAATTCTATTTTTATGCTGTTTACAAAACCGTTCTGACTACACTAATGACCTTTAACATTCATACATATATCTTACAGGGTGTACAGACAAAATCCCCTTCAGACAAAATCCCCTCATGCCTTATAGAGAAAACAGACAAACTCCCCTTCATGCTTTTTTCAGGCCGGACAAAATCCCCTTCATGCATTTTTCAGATTGGACATAATCCCCTTCAGACAGAATCCCCTTTGGCAAAAATTCTCTCTTGTTCTTTAAAACTGGCACATAAATATGCATTTTAGTCTTATGGTATTTGACATGTATTGCTTTTGTTGTGTAGAATTATATTTATTTGCAAGTATGTCTTCTTCAGTTTAATTAATTTCTTGTTCCTGTTCAACATACATTTTTGTATCATTTAAAAATTCAAGTAATTCTTGTATTTATTAGAATGATATATCAATAAAACTATCAGTATATCCAGTAAACTATTCAAATAACAAAAATATTTAAATCAAATATGAATACAGCACATATAATAGCATAGTTTTACTCTATTTTTGTCATTTTACAGGTGTGTTTGAATCGGCTTTGAATGCAGGTTTCACACAAGGCACAGAATACCTGGCTATATGGACAACATACACAGATTATTTACGGAGAAGAATCAAATGGGATGAAGGTAATGTTTAAAAAGAATGCAATGTGTAGTGTTCAGTGTTAGTGGTTTTTTATGCCCCGACAACTACTATTGCAGGTGGCATGTTGTGATTGTCCTGGGGGTTTGTTTGTTCATTTGGGCGTTCGTTCATACAAAAATGTTATAAGTCTAATTTTTTTAGTTCGTCAAAGCATTGCTTTCAAACCTGGCATACTTGTAGTACCATCGTAAACACCTTACATTGACAAAACCATGAAGTACTACAGTAGCTATACATTTAAACAGAATAAAAGCCCCTAATTAACTTTGCTAGAATTTATGGATAAGGCTTCCAAACAAGCATATTAAGCAGAATGGAACACAGTCTTGTTTTCGTCTATTTTGGGAAAATTGCCTGTATGGCTTTGGGATTTGGGATTTTAAGCAGCATTTTAGTGAAAATTTGGAAAAGTTCATATTTACTATCCTAACCTGTAAAAGTCAATATTATACATTAAGTAAGTTTTTGTTTATTTAACAGTAATTTGGTGGTTTTCATACTCATGTTTAGTTGTATTTTCTATTATGAACAAATTGAACATAGCTATAAAATCAACCCTAAAAATGAGTTTTAATCTAATGCTTGTATTTTATCAATAGATCATGCAGATGCACTCAAGACGTTCAGAATTTCCATGGAAAAAGCTATTGAACAGTTAGATTGTAAGAACCACTTATATTTTCCTGTACTGTAACATTTAAACCTTAATTGTAGGCTACTGAATTGCTCCATTTATTCTCAATTCCACTCTAATCAAAGTAATTTGATTGATGAATGTATTTGGAACATCAGGTAATGCTATGGTTTTAATGTGTGCCTCATTGCTTAGTAGTTAGTGCGATTGCTGTCTCATCTGGCGATCCAGGTTCAAAAAAGGGTAGAGGCACTCACATGTCTACCATATTTCAGCAGAAAGCTGATTGGCAAATGAAGGCTATGCTCGGTATGATTCTTTACATCCATGAGTAGTAATCTGTTTGTGAAGTCTGGCACCTAGCATTTATCGTTTTAATTGAGTACCCGGTAATGGTAATTGCATTGTGTAAAAAAATCTGGGTTTTTGTTAAATAGCTCATTTCTTGTGGAATAGCACATTTCTTATCAATTCTAAAAGTACAATGTACATTATCTAGATTTCGGGAGTGATGGTGACCCCAATGGTTCACTGAGACAGTGCTGGGCAACAGTAGAGGTAAGTCTATATGTGAATAACCTAAGTAATACCTTGGTCCCTTTGAGATTTTTTTGCTTTGGCGATGTACTCCTGATTTAATAAATGGACATCTGGAGGCATCGGGAAAATGGTCTTCGCGGTCTAGGAGAAGCTTCGGGGTAATTATTTGTAAATTTTTGATATCCCTGTTTGTGATGCCTCCCGAAGCTAATTTATTTAAATCGGGAGTACATTGCTGAGGCCAAAAATTGCTCAGTGGGACCAAGACATGTATGTTCTCGCGTATTAGATAACCATTTCCTTAGTTTCTTCTAGTTATATTAATTGTATTCAATGTTTAAAGACCATGACTGCCGGCAGGTCATGGTAATCCTATAATATTAATGGCTCCCATCTATGACGAGGGGTTATATTGCTTTGCACATCGCTGTTAGTCAGTAGACTAAATGGTTTCTGTTCAATAACTCAAGAAAGCTTGGTCGTACAGGATCTTCAATCATTACATGAGGGTTGGCAAGCAACATTAGATGACCCATTTTGAGGTCAGTAGGTCAAGGTTTATTGTGACTTTTACCATTACCGCATATTGGACTGCCATGGGGGCAAAACATCTTCAGGGGTAAAATTTTTCAGTACTGATTTCTGTAATTTTATAAAACAATGAACTTTGTAATATGAAAATCATTGAGTTCAGTATATTGGCTAGAGGTTTTCAGTATTTTTGAAAAATTTGAACTTTTACCCATGCATCTTGTTTGCAGTTGAAAAGATTATGAACATACTGTGAGGTTGCCTCTGTAGCTCAGTGTGGATAGTGCGCTAGCCGTCTATTCTGGCCACTGTGGAGGCACATACATATATGCCTGCCATATTTCAGTAGAAATAAAGCAAATAAAGGCTATGCTCGACATCTATGCTCAAGGGTTGATTGTTTTCAGGCTAAGTTTTGTAAGAACATGGAGAAAGCCAGAGAGCTATGGTTAGAATTGATGGCCGCAGGGCGAGCCAATGAAGCTGCATTGTGGATGGAATATTACAGATTTGAAAGGCATGTATTTGTGTTGTAAATCTTGTGCACTGATCGTAACTTCACACATTGTGTGTTAATATAGCCTTCTTTGATTTGTTATTTGTTGGGAATTAACTGAATCATTTGTGAATCATTTGTGAATCATTTGTGAATCATTTGTAAAAGCGTATTCAATCCTTTTCCTAGATTTGTTCAATCCTTTTCCTAGATTGGCCAGTGACCTCAATATTCAAGAGAATAGACACTCATGTGATCCAAGGAATCTTTGTGAGATACCTTAGCTCTTTCCGAATAGATCTCTTGATCATTTAAAGTGCACAGTATACAGTACCGACCAATATGAGGCTACATCTGGGTAACCAACCAGTTCTTCTCTTGTTGAATGGATAAACTGACATTTATACATTAATTTTAAATTTGACGTAAGAAAATTTTACATAAGAAAATTTTATATTTGACAAAAAAATTCACATTTGAAAAAGATAATTTTACATTTGACAAAAGAAAATTTTACATTCGACGTAAAAAAAAGTTTACATTTGACATAAGAAAATTTGACAAAAGAAAATTTAAAATTTGACAAAAGAAAATTTAAAATTTGACAAAAGAAAATTTTACATTTGACATAAGAAAGTTGTACATTTGACGTAAAAAAAGTTTACATTTGACATAAGAAAATTTGACAAAAGAAAATTTCACATTTGACAGAAGAAAATTTCACATTTGACAGAAGAAAATTTCACATTTGACATAATTTTATTTGTTACTTGTTACAGAATGTATGGAGATAATAAACATTGTAGACGGGTACTACAGAAAGCCTTGAACTCTGTCACAGACTGGCCCGAGTCTATTGTTGATGCTTATATCAACTTTGAAAGAATTGAAGGTAATATTACAAGTGACCCAATCATATATTGTTAGACATAGTGCTGTTACACTGCTGTAAATGACATTATTATCAAGTACTTTTCAAGCAAATTTATCTGTTTATGATTTGTTTGCAAGTTCATGATTTTGGGAAACAATTGGGAACTATATAAAGCCATGGGAGTCTTATTATTCAAGAGTAATAAAAACAATCAGAATTTGCTGCTCTGGAAAAAACTTTTTGCAGAAAATAAAAAACATATTTGATAAAAAAATGGAAGTTATGCTCTTTTAGAGTTTCCAACCTTGGTTTATCAGTAGAACTATGTTTGACATAGAAATTGCTTTATTGACACTTGGTACTCACATGCCCTTATTTTTGAGCTGTACACTATGCCTCTGTAGGACACCCTGGAATCTGGCATTGAATTGTTAGTGATGCTTATTGTCCAACCAGATTAAACTGAGACTCCTTGCATAATTCGTTCAAATCCGGAAATTTCTGAAGTTAATAAAATGTATTCTTACATTTATAGCTGGCCTTATACGGACATAATGGTATATAGTAAATAAACATACGAATCGAATACAGCCGAGTATAGGCGGACGTGCTTACAGACTTTGATGAGTCTCACTTTAATCTGGTCAAGCTATAACTAGACTATATAGTCTTTTCTGTTAGTGCAACCTTTTTAAAATAAAAATTCATTATTTCAATGACTCGCTTTAATATCTGAATTTTTTCCATTTTGTTCTGCAGGAAATCTTGAACAATATGAACAAGCTTCATTGAAATGTGAAGCTCAAATGGAACGTATCAATGAAAGACGTGCAAAGGTAATATTTGCGTTTGTGATTGTTTGAAGGTGACTGTATTTATTTATTGATGGAATATTTAATCAGTAACCTTATTGTATTGCTAGCATTTTGTAGGGTTCACTTATCTCCTTGTGGGCACATGATTCCTCACAATGATTGTCTGATACTGTAAAATCATTAATTTTCGTGGGGGACTAAATTTCATGGATTTCATGGGTCAACTCAACCATGAAATTTAATCACATCATACAATCTTGTGATTTTGACCCTTGTATTTATTTCCTAAAAATTCCACAAATTAACATCCGATTGAAATGATATTTTTTACCAAAACCACGATATTTCGCCCCATCGAAAGTAAATGATTTTGTAGTATAAAGTTTCAGAGGGTAGCCTTGGTATGGGGGGGGGGGGTTCGGGGTCAAACTGTTCTTGCACTGGAATTAATTTTTGGTTGTACAGATTTTTTGGCAAAAAATAGGGGCGAGCGAGCAAAATATAAATTTAATTATTGATTTTCATTTTGAGAAAATCAGGAGCGGCGATCCCGACGAATGCATGATCAATTTGTTGTGGCCTTATTGGAAGTAATGAATATTTTATGTAAAAAAAATATCTAATCAGTACACTCATGTCATATTTCTTGTCTTATCAACAGATGGAAGGAGACAGCACAGACAACAAGAGAAAGTTGGATAAGAAAGGACAACAGAAAGGGAACAAAGTACCACAGAAACAGCAACAACCCGGAACTTTTCAAAAACAACAGAAATTTGAAATCTCACGACAACGGAACACTACTGAAAATGTTAAACCTTATAAAAGAAAGGTAATGTTAGCAGTATTTTTGTCTCATTATAACATAAGCTATAGTCCAGACAATTTGACGCAATCCTGACCTTCTATTATTAGCATAATTTAACAGCAGTTATGACTATATATTGTCTATATATATATATATATATATATATATATATATCCCCGATTGTATGTTTCCATTAGCAGGGAGTATCATAAAAACACTACAGGTAGCCACTACACCTGTAAGTTTGTGCACCCAAAATTTCAAATGGGCACAACTTCACAAAAATTTAGTTGGAACCATCTTTATGCTCAACAACATCAATTATCTATCTTTGAACAAAATCCAAACACAAATTGAACGTCAAACTGCTAAAAATGGCAAAATCAGCGTCAATGCTACATGCAGTCTGCAGTCGTGAAATAAACATTGTGACCTGTGAGTTTGTGCACATAAATTGATGACGTCACCAAGAGAGCACGTGTAATATTTTGCCAATAAAAATCGTATGAAATTAAGTTTGATCTATTGTCAATAGGTCAGCAGCTTTTCTGATCGTAAATACAGTAAAAACTCGATATTAAGACCACCAACGGGACCGGCACAAAGTGGTCTTAATATCGAGTTGGTCTTATTATCGAGTTTGGGTGTATTGAGTTTATCAGTATCACTAACCTTCCAGTTGAAACATGTAATGGGTGTTTCTCAACATGTGTGTGGTGTTTTTAATACTCATTACTGTTGTGTGATTTAAATGAGTGACATAATAAAACATAATTAATATAATAATGGAACAAAACTGATTATTAATTACACAATTTTTCTTTATTTTAATTACATGTATATGTATGCAAAAACATTTTTTGGTAAACCATCTTGTTCATGTAAAGCACAGAATACATATAAACGTAAACAACAATCTGTTCTGCTAATTTCCTCTGACTTTTCCCTGGACTATCTTTAATCAAATTAAATTTCTCTATCACATTAAGCTCTACACGCTTTCCACTCATTGTGGAGATTTAGCTAATTTATAACTTTGTAGAAAATGCAGATGTTTACCAATTGCAATCAAATTGAATTGTGATTAAATAATTTGGTCTTTAACTTCTACAGTGTACAAATTCAATCCGATAATGACGAATGTTTACACAAACATTTTTGTTTGTCTGTCAATTAACGACTTTAACAATCAAAGAGATACGAAATGTGTGACCCCTCTCTACTCAATTAAAGGTATAACAAAGGACTTATCAATAAAATACCCACCTCATGGTTAGTTTATGACGCCTGTGGCGATTAAATTGCAGTCAATTAGTGCATCAAATTAACAACATGTCACCATTTACGACCTTGACCGGCGGCTCGACTAAAATCAATACTATCCGTACTGAAACGGCACGTGGTCGTTGAATCGAGTTGAAGGTGTGACTTTATGCATTGTTCGGGACCAAATTAGTGGTTGCACTACGCAATATCGAGTTGCCCGCATTATCGAGTTTTGCGACCATTGATTTATATAGAGAAAACATCGGGACTGAGAAAAAGTGGTCGTAATATTGAGTTGGTCGTATTTTCGAGTTGGTCGCATCATGAGGTTTTACTGTATATCGCATCGATTGAAAAAAAAAGAAAAAAGAAATGTCTCAGGTTTTCGCGACCGGAAGCGGTGAATATGTAAACAAAAAAAATCGGTACTCGGACAAAACTTGCCACGGATGTTACAAACCCTGTTTTTAAAGTATTTGTTTGCATTATTTGGCTGGCTGAATGTCTTCAGATTTAAAATGAATTTGGTTACGAAAATGAGAGTTTTAGCAGAGTAATCAATGTTTTACTGAAATGCACGAACTTGTAGGTATGCACAAACTTATAGGAATAGAGGCTAATTAAAAGGGCAGATATTGCATAAGTTGCTTGTGGACATTTATATATTGAATACAAGAACCTTATATTATATTCAAAGACCTAAATTACATTAATTTAGGTCTTTGATATATTCATGCAAGGCTTGTGTTAAGTTAAGTAGGGTTATTACATTCCATACATTTGACAGCTAAATAAGGTGATACATTTACTTAGACACACTCTGATATGTTAGAATTCACAGCTTTATTGTATACCTGCACAACAATAGTTGTAAGGGGGTATACTGTTTTCAGCTTGTCTGTCTGTCCATATACAGATTCTTGTGGACGCAACTCCTCCTACAGTATTTGCAGGATTTTCATCAAACTTTCACATATGAACAACCTTAATATGTAGAATGGTGCACATGAAAGAAAGAATTTGTGCTGCGATAAATTTTGCCAGAATTATGACCCTTTACCGGTGAGGGGTACATCAGTCTGTCAAAAGGTAACAGCTCTAGTTATCAGTGTGTAGAATCACATGATCAAATGAATAACATTTACGCTCAAAACAATTGCGATTTCGTCTGCTAACGGTGAGTTTTTTCTTGATAATAACGATCGTACATTTAATATAATTATATTATATAGCCTAAAGTACATTCCGTATATGTAAGAATACGCAGCGAGTACCAATTTCGCTCTGTCTTTAGCTGTTTTTAATTGATGCTCGACCAAATGCATTGTCGATGGAGGTTTCAACCGATAATAATAATTTGGTTCAGCATCAGTTAACAACAGCTACAGATAGAGCAAAATCGGTAATTGCCTAGTGTTTCTACATAAATTATATGAGATCTTCTTTAGGCTGTATAATATAATCATATTAAATGCACGATGATCATTGTTATAATCAAGAAAAAACTCGTTGTCAGCGGACGAAATCGCAATTGTTTAGAGCGTAAACATAATTCATTTGATTACGTGATTCTCCACACTGGTTTTATTTACTACAGAATGACAGATCATCAGAGGCAGCGAACGATGGTTTCAAGGTTCCAGCATCTATTCCCTCCCAAACATCAAAGGTAGCTCCACCTCCTGGCTACAAACCTGATAATGAGGACCAATCAGATCAGTCTAAATCCGTGACAACTCCGCCCCATGGTGGTGAAGGAAAGAAAGTAGCTCCTCCCCCTGGATACAAGGGGGACACAGATGGGGTAAAAAGAGGGCCACCACCTCCTGGGTACAAACGTAGTGCAGAAGAGATGGAGGGACCACCGGAGAAGAAAAGTAAAACAGGTTGATCACTTTAACATTATTACAAACTTTATATCCCGCCTCTATAGTCTAATAATAGATCATCCACTTAGTGTGCTAAAGGTCATTTGCTTAAACATTCCTTAATCAATGAAATGGTACTGGTATATTTCATATATATTATTACTAACTTGACAAACCGTCTATAGTCTAGTGATAGTGCCTGCTTAGACTGTGAGAAGTCCTAGGATTTGATATTTTATCCTCCGGCATCTAATGATGCAGGAGGCATATATATAGTGGTTGTCTGTTTGTCTGTCCCTTGATTTATGTTAGATAACTTTAGTAAGGAATGAGATTCCCTGATGAAATTTGCTGTGTAGGTAGCTTATGTGAAAAGGTCCTCTGGGAATCAAAGTAGGGGCCATTAGGGCCAAGGTCACCAAAATTATAAATAGAAAGTATGGACATGGCTTCCTACGGAAAAGAAGGGTTTACTGAATGCAGTCTTGTTAAATTCTGTTTAAATGATGGATAGTTTTGATGGCTTTGACAATTTAAGGTGTACAAGTATGCCAAGTTTGAATGCAATGCCTTAATGGATATATAAAATCGAATGGCCTCTGATGGATTAAGCTGGTTATTATAGACAAGGCTACCACCACGGCATAATGAATATTTTTTTTGTAGGAGATACTTTTATTTTCCTCGTCATTTGATATGAATATAGTCTTGTTTGCTTTTTATATTCAGATAGCGGTACCAGTTTACCGACTGCCAGCAGTATTGGGTACTTGACAATATTTGTCAGTAACTTGTCATTCGACGTGGATGAAGATCAAATAAAATCTTTCTTTACTAAGGTATCTTCTTTAAAAATAATAAAGAACTATTTCTGTTGCCAAGTTATTGAGGAGGAAATATTAGCAAATTTCGCAAGTTTGTAAAATTGTGTACATTTCCCTCAAATTTTTATTTAATGTTTTCTGTTATATATCAACCGACTGTAAATAAATATTTGTATCTTGTTGTATCTTGTATCTTAAATTTTTGCCTTTAACAAACCTGACTTCCATAAGCCAAATATCCGCAATTCAAATTTTACACTTACACAGTATCTTAAGTTTATTACATGCAAGATAATTTACACATTGAATAAGACCTGTCCCCATGTGAAGGTATTGATAATATTCAAGATTATAAATGTGAACATAAGTTTAAGATTTCCTTAAATACTTAGATAAAACAGTGCCCATGTGTAAATAACAAAGTTGTAGTACAACCTATGAAAATATTACATTTTGGTAGTAAAAGTATTGGAAACAATGCCATTTTGCATAGTTCAATGGATTACCTGGATATCCTTGGACAGGTTTTCTTGACAAATAAATTTAGCAGTGACAAAACTTGTCCACTCATACAGTACAACCTCTCCAGAGTGGCCTTCTGAACAGCAACAGCCTCTCTATAACAACACATTCTAAGTTTACCTTAGCTGATACTTGTATTTACTCTAAATTCAACCTCTGTAGAACAACCATCTCTATTCAATGACCAATATTTGCAGCAATCACAGGGTGTTTCTCTACAGAGGTTGTACTGTATATAGAGGATCTATCACGAGTTGTCAATTAATATAAATTTATATTAAACAAGTTTTGGAAATTTTATTAATCGAGACTTTTGCGAGCTTAATTATATTTCCTAAACAAGTTTAATATAAATATATCAATCGACAACAAGTGATAGATTCTTTATAACATATGACACTAAAAACACAAAATATGCATTGATTTATTGGAAATACTCAATTCTTTATACTACAAGTGGTACGTATAACTTTATACGTACTGCCTATACTAACCTGGATACAAGGAACATCATGTGATATTTCTGTGTTTGTTTCAGTGCGGTGCTATTGATGAAATTCGTCTGGTTAAGAACTTTAAAGGTAGATCAAAGGGCTATGCGTATGTCCAGTTTGCTGACCAGCTAGCGGTGAATAATGCTTTAACTTACGACAGAACTCCTATTGATGGTAGACCAATGTATGTATCACGATACGAATCTAGAGAGGAGAAGAGTAAAGCTGATTTCAAGGTAAATAAGCTGTATCTAGCACTGTTGTGATATAAGCAGTTATGCTCCCCTTCTTTTATGAGGAGGTTCAAAGCTTTGCAAATTGGACTGTTCATCTGTCGGTTGGTCATTCTGTGTCAGTTGGTTGACCATATGGTTTCTGATAAAAAACCTGTGATTGCTTGATCCTCAAATTTTACATGGAGGTTGGTATTCACCAGTACATGACCCCTATTGACTTTGAGATCAGTTGGTTGAAGTTCAATGTCACTGTGACCTTTACCATTTATGACTATTGTAGCTGACATGGGGGCATAAGTGTTTAACAACTTTCTCTTGGTTGAGTTATTGTGGGATTCAAACCTAAATTAAACTGCACTATCACCTAATACTTGATATGAAGCAAGAATGGATAAGCCTGTGTGGCTATAGCTAAATCCAGTAGAAGTTTGCTCAATAACCAGTAACAATGTGACAATCACATCTGACCATTGATTTGGTTGATATGGATAACAGAACAGACTATATTATATGTAGGGCAACTATTTTATAGTCTCCACACTTGTACAGTTAATGATTTTACGGTGTGTATTTATTGTTACAGTACGCAAATGCTCTCGAGAAGAATAAATTATTTGTGAAGAATCTACCATTTACATGTACAAAAGAAGCTTTAACAACGCTGTTTTCACAGGTATGTATAGCTAGGCTATTTTGACCTGAGCCTGACCTTTATGCAAGAATATATTACAAGGTTCTTGCTTTGAGTATATCTTCGTGATAATCCCCAATTATGAAAACATACAGCCGGTGCTGTAAACGTAGGCAATGTATCGACTGTTAAATTATGCTTATCAAAAGGTCAGGCTCGTGTCAAAATAGCCAAGCTATATCTCTTAACTTCTAGAGAGTTGAAAGCATTCCATGATTAATGTCATAATACACCCTCAAAACAACGTGTAGGGGTATATTGGAGTTAGCTTGTTATCTGGTCTGCCTGTCTGTTGGTTCGATTTTGTTTTCCAGAAGATATTGTGTGTATGGTAGCTGATGTGAATAGACTGGTGGCGTCAAAGTCACTGTAACTAAAATTAGAAAAATCTGTTTTTATGAATTGAATGCTATTAAGATTTAATCAGGCCTAAGAAAGAAAAATATTGTTTTGCAATTCTGTAGGGTTATAAATTCTTGGATTACAAAACTTGAAATGGTAAACCCATGTTTCTTATTTGAGAGTTTGATTATTTGGGGATAATAAAATCAACAACAATTAACTCCATAATAAATAATTCTTTTACAGTGAAGTATCTAATAGGAATTCAATGGCATGTATACTGTCATTCCTTTTATTGCTTACATTGAAATATTTTGATAACAGATAATTTGACATTTCAGCATGGGGAAATTAAGGATGTACGTCTCGTGACTTACAGAAGTGGAGCCCCTAAAGGGCTGGCTTATGTTGAGTATGTCGATGAGGTAAGCTTAAGGTGATTTGCAAGTCTTTGATGTACATGTGTACAAGGTAGAAAATATTAATTTCTATTCAAAGAACAATCTCGATTTGAAAACATGAGAAGTTACGGACATATCATTTTTAAGCCCGTTCATACTATTTGATCAAGATACTCTTTCGATACGTCTTTGTTACTGCAATGTTTAACCTTCTGCTCTACTGGAAACCTGGGAATCACCTTAATTATATGGTCATTTTGAGTTTGAGGAGGGTGTGACGTTGTACGTTTGACTTTAGCTTACTACTAAATGAATGTTTTATCCTGTGTTATGAAAAATAAAATATTGTTTAAAAATAAGATATAGAGGATATTTGTTGAATTTTGGTGTAAGATCGAATTTTATTTCACTGAGTAATCATAGCAATTAATATTTTTGCGATCATGAGGGAAATAAAATAAGATCTTTTATCAAAATTCAACAAATTTTCTGTTTATTGTTTGCTTCATTTTCTCATAAAATGGTACAGTAATTGGCTAAATTGGAAAAAAATATATTGAAATTAGAACGTCACATCGTGATAATTATGACGTCACAATGACGTAACGTATATTTTGAAGCCCGGTGCTGTTGACGTTGCCTTTCTTTTTCTGCACGATACTGGAACCAGCTCCAAAACAGTGGAAATAACAAAATGATAATTTCACTGTTATTTTCACTGTAAAACACTGTAAACCATGAAAGCAAATAATAAAAAAGGCTAATTGAGGTAATCATTATGATTTGATCAAATAATACTGTTGACTATATATACTTAAAGCAATGTGCCACACAAGCAGTTATGAAGACAGACAGACTGATGATTGGTGACCATGAAATCTCTGTAGCTATCAGTAACCCACCACATCGTAAAGCACCGACCTCACAACGTGATGATACATCATTTATACCGTCTTTAGGTGGTGGCAAGAAAGAAACGTCCAGGTATGTTTATATCTGGTGTCGGTTGCCTAAGCAAACCGCTATGAAGCACTTTCCAAGAGAGAAAATCCATGTCTTCTACTGTAAAATCATTAATTTTCGTGGGGGATTAAATTTCGTGGATTTCGTGGTTCACTTCAACCACGAACTTTAATCCCAACGAACATTGATTTTGACCCTTGTTTTGTTACCTGAAATTCACAATCCACGAATTCAAGTGCCAACGAAATTGTCTTTTTTACCAAAACCACGTAATTTCGTCCCAACGAAATTAAATGATTTTACAGTATATTTAATCAGCAGGAGGTGACTGAATGAAGGCGCTTTGCTCAGGCAACGAACCCCTGGTTTATTTATGTTTATTCATAATAATTATGCCGTGTTAAACTTCATACTCCGCTCTGCCATGACAAAGATTATCTCTCAATATCAGATATGTCCAATATACAAAATTTACGTTGTTGGGTGAACAAGTGGCAAGAAGGAAACTGATTGGATAAGGCCTCATTAAAAAAACCTAGCAATCTCTGTATTTTAATTTGTTGCTACAAGGTTGTATCACTCTGTACTATATAGCGAGATACAGCTTCGTGACACCAAAGGCACTATGTGTGTCTTGTATTGTGTTGCTACAAGTTTGAAATTTCTTACCCCGGATATTTTTCCGTTTTAGTCGTGGAGTGGCTAGAACACAAGTGATGTTAATGCCGAGAGCAGTAAGCAAGAAGCCAGTAACTAAACCATCAAGCTCCGGGGTGACACAGAAGAATGAAAGCTCCTCAGTGACTTCGAGTGATTCACAAAATGGTGCAAAATCTAGCGGGATGAGTAATAGTGACTTCAGAAATATGTTGTTAAAGAAATAATTGTGAATGTATCTGGTTTTATTGACATGTTTCTTATGTTCGACACATGCGAGCATCAATCAATGCTTATATATAAATATTATTCTCTTAATGAAATTATTGTGAATGTATCCGATTTTATTGACATGTGTTTGATGTTCCACTCATGCAAGCTTCTATGCTGGAGGTTAAAGATGTGAACCTTGTAGGTTCTAATGAGCTAGGCATTGATATGTGAGACAATAAAGCTCATTGAAAGAAGATATTGTTTATTTTTCGGTGTTAGTATTTTCACAGTCCACATTTGCTGTAACCTGAGATTAGACAGGCACCCCTTTACAAAACCCAAATACTTTTCAACTATAAGACCATATTTTTAATCATCTTTTGCAAGCACAAGTTTGATGTAAGCGACTTATTGATCCTTAAAAAATAAAAATTATGCGCCAAAGTAGTTGTGGTCAGTCATGCGATAAATTTTGCATTTTCATTAAACTTCCATGTGTAAAATATCACCAAAAATAAAGTCTTGGTTAAATTATTAGGGTTTTGAAGAGTGACCAGTTAGAAAAGTGGTAGAGTATATAACTTTCATAATGTAATCTGGGCTTATGTTCCGACATTGACTATGTCAGTGGTATTTGGAAGGACACCTATAATCACATAGCCCAAACAAATTCCTGTATCCACTTGCATTGTTTTCGCATTATGCCTTCATATCTTTGATGAGGGCGTATATTGCTTTGCATGTGTCTTGTAACAGTCTGTTGGTTGGTAGATGACCCCTACTGATTTTGAGGTAAAGGTCATCACTCTGACCTTATCATTGAAAATGATATGACTGCCATGTGGGCAGTCATGTTTTACCAACATCTCTTGTCATTTGATTTGTCTATAATTTATAATTTAAGACTTTCACTAGCCCGAGATTATGTTTGCGTGGTTGTATTTTGACTGCTTTTTTAAGCTCTCTCACACAGAATTGATATGTTCTGCACAAGAAGCCTGTAGTTTGTGCTCCACTCCTCGTTCTGTTCCCAGTTTCATACAAACTTGTCAAATTCCTTATTGTACAACAGGTTCATTTACCAGAAAAGGTTTCTTACTTTCATTTGACAAGTAATAGGGTCAGTCTTTTATTTGTAAATATGGATAATGAACAACCTCAATGGTAAAGTTGATTGCAACCATTTGGTCTTCTGACAGTCGACAAAAAACACCACACAAGTGAATTTGTATCAATAATTTGTATAATATTTGTTCACAGTACAGTTGCATATTCATTTCATCCGAAGACAAAAAAACTTCTTAATTTTACTTTGGATTTCATATAACAGTTGCATTTGTTCTATCAAACTATACATGTTTGTATTGTTTATTTTATAAACATAATTATCACATAAAATAATTCAAAACGATGGATGCATGAAGGTCACAGGAATAAAATTAATGTGTATGCTCTCTTAACACAGTATTAATAAAGTAGAAATTCAAATTTTCAACATTTAGTGTTCTGTATCAAATAAGATTTTCACCTGTGTCTTTAACCAAATATGGCTATATTATCAATACGAGACTGCTCTATAAGATCATGCGAAGACTCTTTGCAACATATGTTGAAAAATTTCCATCACAAGCAAAAATTATAAATACAAAAGTAGAAAAAGCACACTCGGAATTATGAGACACACATGCACACAGATTAGCGGGCAGACAATGAAGTATCATGAGCAGTATAATCATGATGTAGCGGGTGGACGAAATGTAAGCAGTATTAGTCTCCCTTGAGTGAGCTCATACCAGCACGCATAATTTCATCCACCAGTAAAAGATTGGTTGCTATCACAGTACTGAAAGTAGACAAAACAAAAAAGCTTGATCATAGTACTGTAAAATCATTAATTTTCGTGGGGGGGGGTAAATTTCGTGTATTTCATGGTTCACTTCAACCACAAACTTAAATCCCAACAAACATTTGATTTTGACCCTTGTTTTGTTACCTGAAATGCAACATCCACGAATTCAAGTGCCAACGAAATTGTCTTTTTTACCAAAACCACGAGTATGTTATAACAACTATCAGACAGGGATAAAACAAAGTTTTTAAATATTAGGACTATGACTCGACTTTACACTGGACTAAAATCCAGTTTATTATCCTTTTTATTCTGCGTTTTAGTTCTGACAGAGAATTGTACTGTTTTCATATGTCTCTAACGGAAAACAAAACATTGTGCTCGGACAAAACTTTGGATACATGTCTGAACTCTTGAGCATAACACCAGTTTTCAGATGTATCAAATGGGGCCCATGATTATATTACTTGGGAAGAAATATTAGTAACACGTATGGACAGGAAAACTTCATTGTTGGAGAAAAGTGCATCGTTTTCTAAGACTTTTTGTGGAATACATCTTATAACGCCCCCATACCTGTATTTAGGGGCAATAGGGGAGAAAAAGCCCTGATATTGGATAGACTTGAGAATAAATTATCTACAAGAACTTACCAGGAGTGTAATAATTGTTTTTTCACTCTGTAATTATCTATAATTCCACAATCCACAGGTATCAATGCTTCACCTGAAATATCAATATAGTTGTAAGACTATGCAACAACATGGTCACTTTTGATTCAGGTATACTGCTGTTTCTCCGAAGGCCATACCAAACGGTTTTAATGTTTAGCGTCGTCGTGCGCCTAGGTTTTGAAGTTGATTTTCGAAATAAAAAAACATTTTAAGAACAATACCATTTTCCTCCACTGTATTGTAATCTAACCGAACTTCTTCTGCAAGGGACCAGCAATTACTATGCATGTTGAGGAAAATCAACATAGGTGCCAAAATTTTCATACAACATGGGTAAAAGTTCAAAATTTTCAAAATACTGAAAAGTGCTTGTCAATATACTGAATTAGATGATTTTCATATAAAGTACATAGTGCAATATTTTTCTGAAAATACTAGGGCTGTAACGGTATACCGCGGTACACGAAAGACCGCGGACTTCAGTCCTATACGGTTCACAGTACAAGAGTTGCAAATGTCGGTACGGTTCGGTATAAGCTTTTTTATGAGCAAAATAATATTCAGAGAACGAAAATGTCAGAAAATCCTCTGATTATGTATAATTACCATGCAACACTCATTTTAATTGTATTAAGATATGCCTCATATTGTCGAAATTTCATTTAAAATAGTTGATAGCCACATAATAATTGATGTTATAGAATCGGCAAATCCATTGTAACTTAAAAAATTGCAGTTAGAGAATATTGTATCATACCGAAATATACCGAACCGTTAGAGAAATTGACGGTACGTATCATATCGTAAGGTGAACATACCGTTACAGCCCTAGAAAATACTGAAATGAAAACTTTTACCCCTGTAGGATCAAACCCAGATTTCTGTGTTACAAATACCGCACACTCAAAGAGACCTAACTTACAGAAATCCTACAGAGGCAATATGTAGAAAATAAAATATAAGTCTTGTTCTGGATGCCAATAGGAAACATCCATGTACCAAACGTATGTTTCAAACAATAGTAACTGTCCATTGTTAAACCATGTCAGAAAACCAACATTTGACCATTCTGGCCCTCTTGTTATTATTCAAATTCCTCCTACCGACATTCTAAATAAATCAGGTGGTGGAACACGAAAATTTGTTTTCAAAGTTTTCTATTCCTCATCATGAAACTTCAGCACCAAACTGCCTATAATGCATCAATAATTCTACAAGACCGAAACAACTTGCCTGTTTTAATATCCAGACCAACAGCTTGCTGAGGTCCGACATATTCTTCTTGTAGTTTCACTATGGCTTCTTGCGGATCTAAACCAGAGTTCTGTGCCAATACTTTGATGATAACGAGCAGAGCGTCGGCAAATGCTTGTACACCTGCAAATATTGAAACACCAGTAAGAACTATTGGTAATTTTGGACACAAATAATTAAATTTTCGAAGTCTTCGCGCCATTTCTGAATCGAAACTGGGCTGTCACTGAATAAAAACAAAGCACTGCATTAAATGTAGGCTTTGATATATATCTAGGCAATCATAAAATCTTCCACTATTCATGAATTGAACTGGGATGTCATAATATAACCAACCAAGGCCATAGTATGTAACATAAGCAACTTAATACAGGCAATAAGAGCAGGCTACAGGCCAAATTGACTGCTTAAAATCATTTTGGGTCGGCTAAAAATGTGAAATTCATACACAATTTTAAGAGAATAGTTCAACTTCAACATATAACTCCCTCCCAATCTATACAGATTATGGGAGGAGCAGTCAGGGGCCGTAAAATTTATCAGTTTAAAAAATGACCTTTTATATCAGGCCTGTTGGTTAGGCATTTAATATGGCTTGCTAGGTTAAAAGTTATTGAGAAATATGTAGCACACATATATGATCTATATTAAAGTCATTGAAAGTAATGCAATACAAGAAACAATGGAATAAAATTGTCTGACAAAATAATGCAGACTTCCCAATAGCCGCCGGACCGTCGGACCAGTCCGACAGTTTAGCTCTCGGTCTGGTGCGTCAGACCGTTCCGTCGGACTCCGTCGGACAGCGTGTCCGATGGTTCGTAATCGTCGGGGTACGTTTGTATTGGTACGTTTTGTATTGGGTATGTTTCCGCGTGTATTTTGTAAGACTTATTTTGATTGGTCGGTAATAAATTCGTAAGCCAATCACAAAGCGCTAACTATTTTTCTAACTCTGCGTTCTCGCACTCCTATTTCGAAGAGTCTCTTCCAATTTCGCGTGGGAAACATAAAAAAATATGGATAAAATCGAAAGAATTATCGGTAATTGGCCATCGGACAACAAATTTAATGCTGATTTCTCGATGACAGTACTCGGAAAGCCATCTCTTACTGTGTGTACGTTGTCTTAAAACGGAAATTGAAAATATTTGCCTTTTTGTTGATTTTAGCGAACAAAAACCGGTCCGACAAATTTCCTTCTGGTCTGACAGTTTCTCCAAAGCCAGTAGACCGTTGGTCTGACAGATTGTCGCCGACTATCGGGAAGTCTGAATAATGCCCTTATAAGTTCTGCTCAGAGTAAAATATGTATACATAGTTAAACAGAGAAAAGCAGAATGGAAGAATCATCGACTCACCTAATCTAGCACGACCTTTGACCTCATTTTTATACTTCATGAGTTCTTGATAGGCCGCGATCTCGAAAGCTCCTGCACCTGGTAGAACACATGAATCCTCGATGGCGTTCTTCACGGCACGTAATCCGTCCCTGATAGCATCTTTCATCTGTGTCAGTGTGTGCTTGTTAGGACCCTTCAGCAGTAAGGTGACGGAACGTGGGTTCTGACATTGTTCAATAAAGGTGAACTTATCCTCACCCTGAAATAAACACAAGGAAAATCATTAAATTCATAGCTTTGACACAACAAGGAAAAATCCTTAGGTTTTCCCCTCAAATTCATTGGCAGGAACATCAAAATGATGTCTCCAACCAAACTCATACAACCTATATAATAACCACTGCCAACATGCACTACTAGGCTGAGTATCAATTTTTCACGTCAAGTTTCATCGAAATCCGACCAAAAGTTACGGAGAAGTAGCCTAGTGCGGACAAACTATGCAACATCCATCCAGACAAGCACATAGCTCCCCCACTTTATATATATATATATGGGAGAAATAATAATTATGCAGAAACATCCCAAAGAAATGTAAAGGGGAGTCTAAGGGAAACTCTGACGGCTATTTATCTCATTCAGGAGCAGAAACTTCGAAACTAACGTAATCTATCAACGAAAATCTTACTGTAAATTCATTTAATTTCAATGTGAAGAAATTTCAAGGTTTTGGTAAAAAATACCATTTCGTGGATTTTACAGCATTCTACTTACCAAAACATGTTCGTAAACGAGCCCTGCAGAACCGAGAACCTCTGGAGCCAGATCATCTACTGAGTTCATGGCAATACCACCGCAGGCTAGAGTTAGACGTTCCATGTTACGTCTCTTAGCACGACGGAGACCAACAATACCTTCTTTAGCCAACATGTCCAAGGACATAGGATCAATACCCTACAAGAACAATATAATTCTATGGAAAATGTCATACAATTACTACTGCTACAGTTACATTGTAAAGAATTTGTAGTTCCTATACTGTACAACTACTCCACTTTTGAAGGACATGAAAATGTCACTGAAGAACATATATCGACTAGGTGACAATTTGTCGGTGAAATAAGCAATTGACCAGGATTTATGTTTATAAGTAATTATTGATACCAGGAACTTCTGCAAGCTTGGTATAAGGAAAGATTTTGTACTTAACTAATTCAGACATTTAGCTTTTAATCCTGTGTTCATCCCAGGCCGCGTCATACCAAAGACGAAATTAAAATGGTACCAGAAATTCCCTCGCTAGACGCTCAGCATGTAAGGGAAACTGGCTTCTTTTCTCCCTTACCTTGTGGCAATGGATAACATCAGGAATGAGGTGTCGAGAGTTATCAATAAAAGTTAGAAAAATTCGACCTTAAATAAATTAGTATAAACTAATCCTAGATCACTGACTGCAATAAGCCTAGAACTTGATTGAAATAGTATTCGCACCTTTTGGTTGATGACAATGAATCCTTTCTTATTTCCATCACATACATGCTTCTTTAATTCTATAATTTTCTTCACACGATCGTCAATGAACTGACGTTCAGCTTGTACTAGCTTCTCTCTTTCTTCAGCACTCTTGTAGAAGAATCCTGAGTTCACTTCACTGCAATAATAATATAGGATCAAAAATGTAATCATGATTCAAATTATTTCACCCAACCACCCTTTTTTAAGCTAAAACTATTCAATATGAACTGATATTTAAGCAGCGTTCTGTTTTAAGTAGTCAATATTCAAAACCAATTTTAACAACCTAGACTGGAGTCTTTGTAATCATTTTTCACATTATTGAAGGTGTGGTATACAGTACACCCATATTTTGACAGCTTCTAAGAGCCAAATTTCTTAAAAATCTCGGAAATTACTAACAGTACGATGAAAACTTGCTTCTAGAATAATTTCCCTCATTGTGATTTCCAAATACCTTATAGAATAATATTATAAAGATGTGATCCATTACTTACGTTTTTTCATACTCCAGTGAGACATTGCAAGTAAGAATGAAGGCATCTTCAGTACGTTTCCTCATGTCAGGGTGACGCGCACCGTGATCCAACACTAGACCTTTCACCAAACTGTAACACATATATAATATTGTATCTGTATTCAGACATGTGCAGGTAATTATGACTTTAAGATTAAGATGTAAACACTTTTTATATTGCTATGCGGTCAGGTTTCTGGACAATTGTAAGTAAAAAGTAATTATTTCTTATTTTCCTGTATCAAAATTGAAATAAAATAGTCAAATAAAATAATGAATTCAAGCGTTGAGCAAATAGGTAAACAGTAATTTTTGTCATCAATCACATGAATTTGTTGCTAAAGTATATTAATGTTTATTTTTTGTTGCCATGGTAACTTTTGCTGCCATGGAAATGTATGCTGCTATGTTAAGTTATGTTGGTGGAGTAACTTTTATGTTGCTTTGGTAAGTTATGTTGCTATGGCAACTTATGTTGCTGTTATTTTTGTTGCTATGGTAACTTACACAGTATCCATGTCAGTCTTGTGTTGCATCTCCATGATTTCTACCATATGAAGATCTATAGGTTCCTTATCAACCTTGATGGACAGGACCGCATCAACAACATGCTACAAATACAAGAAGAGAACAACTTTAAATACTGACAGGGCCCTAGCTGCACTATAGGGGAAGGGGCACGGGTCCCTCCGGTAGGGGAATTTCGCGTCATTTTGAAGAAAAAGGGGAATTTAGGGGATTTTTTAAAAACTGCCTTATAACCATGCACTTAACCTTTAAAGCTTAAAATAGCTATATTTCAATATTATGTACATGAATGCACACATAATTAATCAAAGGTTCGACTTAAAAGTTCATAGTTTGTCCAAAAAAAAAATAAAAAAAATTTTTTTTTTGGAGGGGAATTTTTATCAAAAATAGGGGAAAAAAGTATATTATTTTAGGAGGGGACTGGGGGCGATTTCGGCCCCAAAAAACGTCAAATGAGTGCCCTGACTGACATGACTACACCTAAACAATGTACATCCTCTAAATGCCTTAGTATTATTTTAATGGAGCATTATAAAAAACGAGAAGTTCTATGTTTAAATGTCAACAACCATACTCAGTATTATGAAGACGTAACCATACACATTTCAAATTAATTTGAACACATTTGGCAACTTTTTAGACGCCATATAGAAATTTAAATTGAATCCATTTGATAAATCAACTTAGAGAGTAAAGATTATTCCTTTCATTTGAAATTTGATCACTATCTTCACAATCTTGTGACAGGTCAATTAGATTTAATATTTTAAGGAAAGCAAGCATTTTATTAATACCTGTCCATTGGCATTCTTTATAATATATATACTGTAAAGTTTAAACCAATTTAAAACTTTCTTAAATTTAATACTAACTTTGCGTTTTTAAGTCACCCACAATCACCGAATTTCAGCCACTTACAAAATTGAATTGCACAAAATAATTTCTTGGTTTATAGTATATTGCAGTTTTAGAATTCATCACAAAACCCTACCTCAGTGAGAAGATCAGCCAAGTCTTGATGAACCTTCGTCCTCAGTGATGTCTTTGCTACTTGAATCAGTGTATCTCTATCTACCTCACGTTTTACTTTCACATCCTCTAGAACTTGTAATGCCTTGTTACGTGCTAATTCAAATCCCTCGGTGATCAAACGTGGATGAAGACCCTGATTATAAATAGACACAAGGGAATCAGTGAGAAATTTTGCAAGGTGCCAAGATAACAAGTTCAAGATCACCTTAGCCAAGTTAGGTACCAAAGGTAATTCATCCGACTCTTGAAACTAATGTTGATTCTTGATCTTGACGAAAAAAGCCAGTTTCAACTCTTGAAAATCTAAGCCGAGGAGTTAAATTTACTGTAATACAAATCTTCTTGAGTCCTTCAAAAATGAAGAGTTGTTTGATTCTTCATTTCTGGAGGCTAGTGAAAGTCCTGCCTGATTCATGATTTTGTAACAAGATAGAAATCAGACAAATAACTTGTCAACATAAACAACTTTCAATCCTGAAGGTTAAGTGTGGCACAATAGAAATGGAACTCATTCACCAAATAGCTTTTCCTGGACTATTTGTTTTTAATAATTGTACAGATACAAAGAATGTAAGACTTACCTCAGAGATGTATAGGTCAGCCTGTTTCAGCAGTTCACCAATGATAAGTACGTTAGATGTAGTACCATCACCAGTAATGTCATCTTGGGCGGTTGCTACACGGGCTATCAATGAGGCTGTAGGATGTTGAATTTGCTGAAAGAAATCAAGTTTGTATCATGATTCACAAGGCTCCCACAAATATTCTAAGACAATATTCCCTGACTTTGCCTTGACCACACAGCCGTTTTCCCCTGACTTTTAAGAGCAATTAGACCTACTGATCATTATGGGTGACATTTTTTGGGGCTTGCCATTGTTGCGATATTGGAATGGTCTTATCGGATAGTATTTCTTATAGCTTGGCGATAGCGAAACACCAAGATGCACTGATAAATAGTATAAGTTAAAATAGAATCTTACCATTTCATGTAGTAGAACATTTCCATCCTTAGTCAACTTTATGTCACCAGAACCAGACACAAGCCTGAAAGTATATGTCCAGTTATATGTAAGTTGAATAATGCAACACTGTTATGTGTAAAACATTCTGCTTGTAAGCTATCAATGACAGCCTACACTACCTCCTAATTTAAGTTCCATGGCCCTATTGTTTGTGGGTTAAAATTATTAACAAGAAGCATTTTGTCTATGCATTCCAAACTTTAATGATCTTCGGACTTCACATAAGATCTACTAGAACATGGTGCCTAATGCACCAGCCAGTTACATCCACGGCCTCCACCCCCGGGACATGGCAGGATTTTGGTTGTCATGGTAATGGTAAAATTTCGGATATTTCCCCAGCCCCTAACAATTAAATTTTGTCCACCGGGAAAAATGCCAACATTTCCTCAGAAGTGCGGGGGGAAGCTGGAAGGTAAAAACACGACTAACCCTGAGGATCCCCTGGGTGGGGGCTCACTGACCCAGTGCATAACACAGTCTCAAGCGTTACTGGGAGAAGTGCCTGTCAGAGAAACAGAATGTCAATTAGCTATCAGCCAGCACTGCAAGTTTGTAGACTGTGGTGTGTCAGTGTACAGATGTAGGATGCAGAAGATATTTGGTTTGACAAGCCAACAGGATGTAAGTTGTAACTGAGAATTTTGGTGATTTATTGATTTGACAATAAAATGACAGGCTGACAAAGCAGAACAAAGTTGAATGCAGTTTTTTACGTATATCTACTCATTCAAGATTGATTAATATAATTAACAACACAATATAATTGCATTAATTAGATATATGTAAGTTATTAGAAATTGTATGTCACTATCCGAAATTTGATTGTCCGAATTGGCATACACTCAAATGACACCGGAATATTTTATCCATTCCGTTGCGAATAAAATATGAAACATACATTCAAATAAATGAAAAACTGATACTTGACTACAAAAATAAGCAATTCTGTACCAAATCACAACAGTTTATTCGTATTTCTGAAGCCGACAAGCTAGCACGTGTTTCTCGAATATTCCAGAGAAACGTCATGTTGAGAGTCCCAAGGGAGATGAGCATAAACCGTACTACTTACATCTTCAATGTGCCTTTTGGTCCGAGATTTGACTTCAGTACATCTTGAAGTCCTTTAGCAGCAGATATATTCACAGCAAGAGCCTGAGAAGCCCTAGCAACCTCGGCTTTAGGATTCAACGACTTGATCGCGGACATGTTTTCGCAAATTTGTGAAGTCTCGTGTTTTCTCGTGGCGTCGCTAGCAATCTCGTAGGGCATCAGAACACTAAATTTTATTTATCTCATTAGTACGGTGGCACAGAAGAGACACGGTCGACGATACATTTTATTAAGTTGAGGGAACACCGTACATAAGCGTAAACTTACGTTCATATCTAGATTCAGTGTAACAATTTAACAACTACATTTTGGGGACATATACCTCTGTCTCATAATGTCGTGCCTTCTCATGAAAACCGTGCTTAGTTGAATTCAACTCTTGTATATGTTCTGGATAGTAATTTTGGTGAAATTAGCCAAATACATCATCCAACAAATATCCTTCATCAATTGAGGCCATTATATTGGAATACACGCATTAGCTGTCACCTTGACGACCAGGAACGATACACCAAGTGATTATTACAACTGATATTTTTCAACTGTTGTTAATGTTTTTTGGATCCCGTTTTCATTACGCATTATTTTTATCACCTAAGGCTTTAATACTTAAACTGAATACGCATTTTGATAAGCACTACTCAAAATTTATCTAATCTAACTACAAGTTTGAAATTCCGTCACTTTGGACCCCAATACAGACCCATTTTTACAGAGGCACGGATTTCATGGGAAACAGTCACCAAGATTCTGAGCATCGACCTAGCTAGACATCTAAAAGTTATGATTTTACGAGTTTTCATGATCATTTTTAAGTTTTCTTTTTCTTATAAGTTAAGTTAATATTTTTACTTCCGATACAGTAACGATGTAAAGAATTTTAAAACTTGCATGGACTACTAGCGCATGCGTGGACTTAAAACTGTTAAGGAGCACGGAGATACGAGACAATAGCATATATTGTTTGTGGGAATTCATTAAATACACTCTGATATATCGGCCCCATTTACCACATTGTATAGATGTAAAGGTATTATAAAGAAATCAAATTTGACCGTAAGTTTACGATTTCCGTAAGTTCGTTGATAAAACAGTGTCCTGGTCCTGATAGCTTTTATCCAGACCTTCTAGCTGAGAGCAACGAGACAGTGATAGAAGCTATGGTAAAACTATTACAAAAGCCATGGAAAGAGGGACACCTACCTCATAATGTGCCTCCGTAGCTCTGTGGTTAGTGCGCTTGCCGTCTAATCAGGCGACCCGGGTTCAAATCCGGGTGGAGGTACATATATATGCCTGCTATGTTTCAGTAGAAATAAAGCAAATAAAGGCTATGCTCGGCATAATTCATAATTGGAAAATGGCGAATATAAGATCCTTAAAGAAAACAGGCAATACTTCATACAACATTGCTGGTCCCTATCGACAAATTAGTTTGAGTGCCCTTACAAAAAGCATGAAGAAGATCATACATGGGCGTCTGTATGCGTTTGTTGAATTTCACAAATTATAAGAAAATGAACAGGAAGGCTTCAGAATGAAGAGAGGAATCGTTCATACACTGCTCAGGCGGACACAGGACATCAAGGAAGGCTTGAATAAGAGACAGCACACCATGGCGGTCTATATAGACTTTGAAAAAGCATTTTTCACGGTCTAGAGAGATGGTCTAAATGGTCAAGCTATATAGACTTGGGATGATTAAACATATTAAAGACAGTATCACATTCAAACGCTCATTATAATATAGATAGGTAAAAATTTGAATACTCCAGGAAAGACATGGGTACAAACTAAAATTAAGACATGCACTATTAAAGAATGTAACACAAGTTGAGCAGATTAATAATAGAAACAATGGAAAACAAATCTAGATAAACATCAAGATTATTGGAAAAAAATGTACATAAAAAGCAGTCACAAAAATTAAAACTAAAAAAATTAACCTTTTCATATTTTTCTCTGTCACTTCGCTTGCCAGTGGAGTCCTGTCTGCTATAAAGTGTTTGTCAGTTTGGTTACATTTAATAATATACAGTTTACAGTTTATTTTCCGAAATTAAGGCATTATGCCCATGGTTCGTATTTACAACATACATATATATATAGATATATATATATAACAAATCTTAATACTCATGCAAAACATAGACACACACACATACATACATTCACGCACATTCCGTCTACACAGGCACTCACTCACGCACGCACGCATGCACGCACACACGCACTCATACAATTACACATGTTAATGAACTGCGCATACAAACAAATTATATACTGAATATCGGGAATATCAAGTGGTGAGAGTGAATGTTATAACACCTTTACATAATCAGTCAAACTAAATATTCAAATCTGAGGCTAAGTATAGCAAGTATATTATATGAAAAATAGAATGAACCTGACTACAACAGAATACGTTGGCTTAATGCGTACATTAAGATTGTTCTCTTAATTCAAAGCTTTTAAAAATATAGACAGCTAAATTTTTCAAAATTTTTACATCACAAGACTGTAACAAGTCTCTAAACTTTAAAATATTTGGATGACGTCTATAATATGCAGGGATATATTGTTTTCTAAGATTACCATATAGGTTGCATTCAAACAGGAAATGGAATTCATCTTATTAGCAATTACAAAATTTACATTTTCTTTCTGGGCAGGTATTCGATATGGCTTGGCCCAACGACCAACTTCAATCTGTAGTCTATGAGATGACACTCTAAGTTTTGTCAATGCTTTCCTATATTTGTTTACTTGAACTATATATAGATAAGGTTGAAATTGAAAATTTGAGAATAATTTTTAAGTATTTGCTCTGCTTGAAGTTTCAATATCACTATTCCAAACTTGTAAATATTGATCAATTAATCTCTGTTTCACTAGAGATAAAAATAACTTATTATTTCCAACTGTTTGGAAAAACCATGTTTCTCCAAATCCAAGGTTGTTTAGAATATCCCTAACTTTACTGACCCAGGATACCTTATTTGGATATAATTCAAGATCCTGTAACATCATATCAGATACAAGTTTAACATATTATATATATATACGAGCTTGGTAATCTATGGCTAACTATACCTAACCAATGTTCAACTTAATTAACATCAGGACATTTATGATACATATACCCCGATGTCTAGAATGCATCGATCAGTCTGTCAGTTGCACCCACGGTCCCAATCGCCGGGGATGGGTGCGGATTTTTACTTTTGGTAGTCTGTTCAACTGAGGTGATTAGCGAATTCGTTACTTATAAGGCGTGGAAGAGTCTAAATCTAGATATATTTTAAGGTTACCATATACATGTACATGTATTTGTGCGCTTTTTGTCTTTTCTCATTATTTTACTGACGACCATGCACGCATGTAGATATAGATACAATTAAGCAAAGGCCTAAATTACATTACATTACGTCTTTGATACAAGTGAAGACAGACACATACTTAGAATTAATAGAACCTAGCTGTTACCCTATGTATAAGTATGTGTGAAAGTATGCACATAGAAAATGGTACCGCTGCGAGTGTTATATAAAATAAGTTTTGCATTAGGGTAGATCTTTATGTTATGAGATAAAAAAAATTAAGCGCGTAGACGACAGCGATACCAACGCTAACTGTAGTCGTCATATTTTACACATATTCTATTTACGCGATATGGCAGAAGCAATAATTTTAACAACCGCTGGAGCTGTGTTTTGCTCACATACTGCACAAAAGAAACAATTGTGGAAGTTGTCATTATTATATTTCCTTGCAGTTGTTCCATGTTTTGTTTCTGCTGACAAAAGAATTTTAATTAAAATCGCAAGGACGGAAAAAACATCGATTACAAGTTTGACAGCTGGGAGTCAGTCAAGCGGAACTGAAGCTGTCAATGGTTTAGAAGCGTTAATATGGGGCAAACTGTTGGAACTAGGCCGTGAGAGTGACACTGATGGGAGGCTGCATTTAGTAAGTATACATACGTAAACATTTACTGCACTGTCCTGTCGCTAGGTGTTTGCTAAAATAATAAATTCTTACATTGCCTAGTCAAATGCCTGAAATGAGCTGAATCAAATTGATCTTTGCTATTTTTAACTCAATTTGAACTTTTGATTACCATCACCATGAACTAATTTGTCGCTGAGCTATTTACGGTCTAGGAAGACCCCTGCTCAATACCAGGAAGAAGAAGAAGAAGAAGGTCACTTCCAAAACTTGAGATGAACTGGAGGTAATGTTGAGTGTATCGGTGCTTTAAACCGGACATGTTAAAGAACCCAGGACTCAAAATTTGAAACAAGCTAGAGTATATCCCCTGGATTTCTTGTTTCTCACCTTTGTCTCTAAAATTTGCAATAATGCCCCTGACTTAATCAAACGATCTCGACTTAGTGACTATACTCATCCGTAGAAAAAACCCACCGTAGACAGAAATCGTGTCTAGCCCCAGAGTGGGTATTGCAAATCACATTGAAGAAAGTATACAGAAAGTCTTTAAATAATAAATATCATTGAAGCTAGTATTTATCCTTGAATTAGTTTCTATGTTTGTACATTGAAATATTTATTGCACCTTAAATTTTATTACTTTTAGTTGCCTAGTAACTGTGCTGAGGATGAGAGTAGTTTCGCACGTTTGCCAGGTGGATGGGTGGCAGTTTTAAATTACACAGAAAGATTTCCCGATGTTGGTGATACTGGAACTGTTGGCGAATGTCCAGGAGTTGTTGATCGAGTAAGTTAAACCAGGTGATCAAATAAGTTAAACCAGGTGATCGAGTAAGTTAAACCAGGTGATCGAGTAAGTTAAACCAGGTGATCGAGTAAGTAAAACCAGGTGATCAAATAAGTTAAACCAGGTGATCAAGTAAGTTAAACCAGGTGGTAGTAAGTTAAACCAGGTGATCGAGTTAGTTAAACCAGGTGATCAAATAAGTTAAACCAGGTGAACGAGTAAGTTAAACCAGGTGATCGAGTAAGTTAAACCAGGTGATCGAGTAAGTTAAATCAGGTGATCAAACTGCAGGCGAGTGTCCAGGAGTTGTTGATCGAGTAAGTTTAATCAGTTGTAAGTTAAATGCACAGATCATCCTCTGTACAGAAACACCCTTTTGGATCTGCATTTGATATCGACAGATGTATAGAGGTTGTTGCTTTACAGAGGTTACATTTATATAATAAATATAAGTTTTAGGAAACTTTGAAGATGTTGTTAAAGAGAGGTTGTTGCTCTACAGAGGTTATATTCATACTTACTATCAGCTTAATGAAATTTTGAAGGTGTTGCTATAGAGGTGTTACTCTACAAAGGTTACATTTACATATGCTCTAAAACTGGCCACTTTGGAGAGGTTTTACTGTATTGTTCTTTGTTTTTCAGATGAAAAGAGCTCTAGTATTTGGAGCCTCAGCTATAATCATACTTACCATGAATCCAAAAATTATAAAAGAGGTAATCACATGTTCATTTAATATTTTTAATTCCCCGGCATCTACTGATGCAAGAGGCCTATCGCTGACTTAGAATAAGAAGGTCGTAAGTGGCATAAGACTAATGCATATTTGAAATCTACCCCTTAGGCCACAACAAATTGATCATGCGTTCGTCGGGAGCGCCCGCTCCTGATTTTTCCAAAATGAAAAATAAATATTTAAATTTAAATTATTGCTCCCGCACCTGGGAAAACCACGCGCATGTGATTTTTTTCCTAAGTGTTAACTTACCGTCTCGCATAATTAGCCTTTATAAGAACCCCTCTTCCGGACTTAATTATGTCACTGATAGCCATCAATAAACAGATCCACATTCTCATGAATCAGTGTATAGTCAAGTCCCTAGTATTACGGAGGAAAAACACGCTGGTTAAACGAGGATTGACCAGTTTATTGCCCCATTCACACCTATGGATACATGTCATACTGTATACCTACTCAGCTGGAGACATAATTAGCAGACAAACTTTTGTTTTTCTTGATTGTCAATTTGTGAACAGTGTTGCGTGTAATTTTTACAAGCGTGAGAAACACTCTGTTTAACGTTTGCAACAATACGTAACAGCCTCCGTTGCTTTAGATCTTTAATAATTAAAAGTCAATTATGTTTAAACTTTTGATACCTATTTGTTTGCAACGTCAATTACTGATGACAGGACTAGCATGTGTGTGCTTGAGTGGTCCAAGATGGCATGAAAACGAAAACAAGAAAATAATGGGGGGAGGGAGGGGGCAGACAACTAATTGAAAAACTTTATTCAACAAAAAAATCACACTTCAGAATCATTCACAAAATCTAAGAAATATGTAGGAGAAGTCTGACCATAACCTTGAAGGTTATGCAACACAACACAACACAAAAGAAATACCTCACACAAGAGAGAAGATTTCTGTGATTAATGACTCCCTAGAGTAAATGCCAGCATTTTATAGCTGTTGTAACTGATATTTAAAAGGTTAACCCAGGTCAGCAAGGTCAGCCTTCAAGTACATACACAGATAATATACTAAAATGCCACCTTTGAACTTGTTAAATATTAATTGACCCATGATATAAATTAATAAACACACAGTCACTGTATAGATTTGTTCTGTTTTGCCCCTCCAAATAATGAGGGGGGGGGGGGGGGGGTAGATTTAAATGAAATTTGCTACACATATTGTCTTACAACTACACCAAATTTAGTAAGAAAACAAGAGGAGCCATCTTAATGATCTACAATTTCAACAAATATAGCAGTGAGGTATAAACAGAAAGGCACCAAACAGAAAAGCTGTTGATCTGGGCTGGTATTCATCAAGCCATAGCTATAGATAGATAGGTAGTAAAAAATTAAGCATTCTAATGGAAAACTTGCTCAAATAAATTATAACTAAATATAAACACCATCATAATCAGTCACACAAAATTCACTTTTATTTAGGAAAAAAAACACAGGAGAAGCAACCTTGAAGGTCTACAAATCCAAAATTTTCTAGGGGGAGGTCCCCCAAACCCCCCTGGCGGGACCTTGCATAGCATTATGCATCGGTGCGCTACTAACAGTGCTAAATAAACAGCCGTCTTAGCATGATGTGACAAGAACAAAACTGTACATGGTGATCATTGAGACTGACTAGCTTGATGCTTAGTTGATTCGAATCTTTAACCACTTGTCACTCAGTGCATTTGTGTTCATTATCATTTATATGTATGTGACAATGTCTGCCCACAATTACCTTGAATACCTGTATTCTGGTAAAATAATTTGATAAATCCTACACAACATAACAAGAAATATATAACAATCATTTATTTGGCCTCATTTCTTATTAAAGCTATTGTAATAATTTCAATATTGACACAATTTCCTAAAAATGGGTGCATCAGAAATGAATAGGGCACTTTTGCTCCTTCACGCGCTTTCAAAAATGGCATTTTCAAAAATAAATTAAAGAAAAATATTTCGCTCCTTCGCTCGCTCTCAATTACGGGTTTTTCAAAAATAAATATTTAAATTTATATTTCGCTCGCTCGCCCCTAATTTTTCCCAAAAAAATCCGTAGAACCAAAAATTAATTTGGTGTGGCCTTAAGGTGCTTCTTATGAGCCTATTTTCATGACAATCGGAACTTGTCATGTTGACCAAACTGAAGTTGAAAAAGCGTGTTTTACCATTTAGTAAAGAGTGGTTGTCAGACAGTTTTTCTTGTTTTCTCAAAATATTGATTTTATAGTTATGACCTTCTCATTCTAAGCCAGCGATACTGTAATTGTCTTGTCCGTTCGTTCATCAGTCCATCCAATACAAAATGTTGAAAACCCAGGAACATGTTTTACCGTCCAAAAAAGCCAAAAAATGTGATTTTAAGAGAGCTTTTTGATAAATTTTGCAATTTTGAATTATGATGATTAAACAACCATTTGTTGACGTTCACTGATGACTGTGTAAACACCCGATCTTCAGGCCGAGCCCCATCAGGATTTTATTCAATGTATTACTTCAGATCGGGTGATTACCCATCAAAAATGGTCAATTTATCCTAGAATGTAAAGTTTAATTGGTTTATAACATACTGTTTACATAAAATCATTTAATATCTATGTGGTTTTGGTTAAAAAGACCATTTCGATGGGACGTTAATTTGTGGATTTTGCATTTCAGGTCATAAATACAAGTCAAAATAATTTTTGATGGGATTTAATTTCGTGGTCGAAGGTGAACCACAAAATCCATGAAATTTAATCCCCCATGAAAATTAAGTATCACCAATTCACCATTTCCAGTCAAACTAAAGTTTTTTACCAGACTACTTGAGTGAATCTGTCCGCATAGACATTTAGTGGTTTGTAACCTATATATATTAGGCCCAAAGCACTGAATGTTTGGCTCACAGAAATACCCAACTACTGTAAAGTCATTCATTTTCATGGGGGTTAAATTTCGTGTATTCCTTGGTTCACCTTTACCCACAAAATTAAATCCCATCGAAAGATATTTTTTACCCTTGTATTTATTACTGAAAATGCAAATTCCATGAATAAACGTCCCCTTGAAATGGTCTTTATTCACAAAAGCACAAAATTATGTCTCATTGAGATTAAATGATTTTACAGTATAATTTTATGGTAACTGCTTTAATCCTGTTATTTCTTTTATTTCAGCTTGATATGAGCCAAATATTTTCTAAACCTGTGGTTTTGGTTGACATAGCAGAGAATATTACAAATATGCTACAATTGTTGTCAAGGTAATAAGAATTTTTTTTTAAATAAACATGTATAATGAATTATGCCGAGAATAGCCTTTATTTGCTTTATTTCTACTGAAACATGGCAGGCATATATGTGTACCTCCACCCAGGTTTGAACCTGTGTCGCCAGATTTGACGGCAAACACACTAACCACTAAGCTACGGAGGCACTTATTTGAGTTAAGTTAAGAAAAAAAACATTACCAATTTTCTAGGGCTCTTTTCAGCTGCTAAGCCACTCAAGCACCCTTTGACATTTTAACTTCCCCTGGTCATTGGGCTACCTATGGAAACCAGTTACCTACGTTTGTGTCTCCCTGGGGAGACTATTTCTCTCCTGTGGGGGTTGCAGTCAACATCGATCAGCCACACCCAGGAATAGACACTGCCCTCACATTTAAAATGCTTCTTGAGCATAACATAGCAGTGTACGCTAAAATGCAAACTTACCGCAAATATCACGTTATGTTCACGCCATTTTACGCTTAATAATGTTATGATTTCCAATTTTCTTGATATACGTTGAAGAAAAAGAATCCACCATTTGAGATACAATGTAGGAGAAGGAAATCTCACACTCTAGGACGGAATATTAACCAGGAACTCAGCGTTTAAAATCCGACCCCTCAGACGAGATATTATTTTATCACATAAATATAGGGATATTCCATGTGATAACAAAGGGAACAATGTTTTCCAACACATGTGATAAAAAATCCGCGAAAATGTAATGTCGTCAGCTTATATTCGTTATTTCTAATATTATTTTCACTCTTTAACTATGGTAATGTGATAAAAAGAATCTCTCATTCGTTGTCTTTGAGATCAACATTTCTTAAACTCCTGACGAAAACAAATTATTCAGCTAAATATCTTGCGTTTTCTAGACTTGTTTAAGATTTTTACTGTTGATATCCAAAGACAACTCATGACGGATCCTATATATACTACATAGAAGCTCCTGATAGTACATAGTCTACCATGATAATTGTGTTATCTTTCCTTCGCAGCAAGATGAAGTTAAAGGGAAGATTTTTGTTCCACATCACTCATAGCTTTCATGAGAGTCAGGTATGTGGCTTCCTTTATTGCTTACTTAGCTACTTGTTTGTCCAAAATTTTAAATCTTAGGTATGAATGAATTCCTGTAAAATTATTATTATTTTATGGATTTCATGGTTCGTCTTAATTCAACCACGAAAATTAAATCCGATCAAACAATAATTCTGACCCTTGTATTTATTCCCTGAAACAAATCTACGAATTAATGTCCCATTGAAATGGTCCCATTGAAATTAAATGATTTTACAGTATTCTAAAAGAACATTTGTCATAAGTATAATCTACACTCATGTAGATCTACAAAATAAATTCTTTGCTGGCTTATAATGAGAAGCAGCGTCCCCATGGTCAGGGAAAAATCAGGGAATTTTGCTCTACATTATTTATGGGAACCATGAGAAGGTTTTAAGTACAAAATAGATATTTTTAGAAAACAAGAAAAAAAATCGAAAAAAATCTTTACTTATGGTAAAATATGATGTTTCGACTTTAGTTTGATTATTATGCCAAGTTACATTTTTTATGAAAATAATCTCATAAGAAGCGCTTTGTGATGCTGATTTTAAATATGTATCAGTCTTAAAAGGTCATAAGTATTACTAACTGATTCTTTCATTTTAAGCCAGCGAATTAGCAACTTTATGTGTGAAATTACCTTTGCTTAATCCAAAGACCTAAATTACACAGATTGGACACTCCACTGAAAATTTAGAGAAAACGCAAAATAACATGCAGCAGATTCAGTTATTGTGCTTAAAACTTTTTTTAGTCATCCAATTTTAATGGGCAATGTATCATGCTAAAGAGCTAAGTTTCTTTTTCTACATGAAGTAACCCATTTTTGTCTACCTTTCATAAAATACAGAAAATTAGGATTTGAATGAGGCAAATCAAGTATTTTCTGATAAACTTGAATTTTACATTAATTTGATGAAAATGAGAGTAGGTCTGGCTCTTCGGGGTCTATTGTTTTATTCCTTAACCTATTTCAATTAATGAGGTATCATTTGAAAGCTGAATAATAAAGCTATTGCATAGACTAATTATTTTTTTCGTAAGTATATTAGAACTGGAGATATAAGGTATTAAAAATGGACGAGATTTCGCGAGATTTCAGAGACCTGCCACGAGATATCGTGAGAGTTGGTACATGTTTCAAATCTGTGTAATTTAGGTCTTTGCTTAATCAGTACAGGATCACTTTTACATTTATTTGGTATGTACTATGAACATTATTGTGACATGCAGAAAGTTAAAAGTTGAAAGTTCTTCCCTTCTAATATCATAGCTAAAGTAGGCTATAACTGAATCAAAATCTAACTATTTTCATGAATCTAACAAGAATCTAATCTGGTTTTATGAATCTAACATTTAAAGGGGAATATTAAGGTGTGGAGGTGTTATGCATAAATTATGATAAATTATAATAAGTAATTATTTTTTTTAATTGTTTAAGAAATAAATTACTTACGGCTGTTCTTGCTTTCGAAGTGAAGCCAATTTCTTCTTGGGCTTGTAGTCTAAAGTCACATGATATTGCTACACTGTCTTATCACATGCCACACTGTTTTATCACGTGCTACACTGTCTTATCACGTGCCACACTGTTTTATCACGTGCTACACTGTTTTATCACGTGCTACACTGTTTTATCACGTGCTACACTGTTTTATCACGTGCTACACTGTTTTATCATGTGCTACACTGTCTTATCACGTGCCACACTGTTTTATCACGTGCTACACTGTTTTATCATGTGCTACACTGTCTTATCACGTGCCACACTGTTTTATCACGTGCTACACTGTTTTATCATGTGCTACACTGTCTTATCACGTGCCACACTGTTTTATCACGTGCTACACTGTCTTATCACGTGCCACACTGTTTTATCACGTGCTACACTGTTTTATCATGTGCTACACTGTCTTATCACGTGCCACACTGTTTTATCACGTGCTACACTGTCTAATCATGTGCCACATTGTTTTATCACGTGCTACACTGTTTTATCACGTGCTACACTGTTTTATCACGTGCTACACTGTTTTATCACGTGCTACATTGTTTTATCACATATGTTTGTTTATTATTTGATTTAGAAATATTTCACTACTGTCACATTATGGGGTACTTGTGGACGATACAGTGGACGATGTTACCATGAATGGGATGGAGTTGTCTGTCTTGGTCAACAAGAGTCGATAAACAAAGAGGGAAAGGTATAACTCTAACGCGATATTCTGCAATGTCAATATAAACAGAAATCACTGACCAATTACATCGATTTAGGGAGAGGAGAAGTTTATTTACCTGCTCACTTTTATTCATCAAGTAAATTAAAATTACGGTACACATTGAAAAGATAATCCCTTTTCCAATATCCTTATGTTGTTTTACCTGATTTACCTGTTGACTTTAGGTGGCACAGGTCCCAGTACCGCGTTAGAGTTATATGCTGACATTAGAATAGAACAGAACAATACATTGTAGAATAAAGTTTATTTCCAATTAGGGGTCATATAACATGACTTGTAAATTACAATTTAAACATAATAGAAAAAATGATTACAAACAAGTGAAAAATATGCACTTAAATATGATTTAAAAGGGATTTAGATGCGTAAACAAGGAATGTATAAATTTTAGCAGTTATGAATATGGGACAGTCTTCCAGAAACCCATCCATGAAAATAGGAGTAACTCCACTTTAATACGATAGGAATACTTAGCAGGCAGGTGTGGAAATCCTCAAACTTGTCATTTGCCAATGGGCAAGTTGGACTGAAAAATCCACATGCCCAAAGACTAAATCTTCCTGTCCAGGAAAACACAAAAAGCAACAAAATATAAGTTACAATCTCTTTATTTATGATGTCAAGCTTGAGAGTACTGTGTTACGGATACTAAATCATTTTCAGTCAGAATTTAGGGATTCGCTTTTTTGTTTTAGTAAAATAGGGCACTTAATATTATTTTCTCATGAAAACTTGGCACTTGCCCTTGGACAAGCTGGGTGGAAAAATCGACTTGCCTGCTGGACAAAAAGCCAAAGTTGGGCAGGTCGGACACAGGAATTCCACACCCCTGGCAGGAATGGTATCAACATTCACTGAATGCAGTAATCCATTAGGGCTGTAACGGTATACTGCGGTACACGAAAGACCGCAGACTTCAGTCCCACACGGTTCATGGTACAAGAGTTGCAAATTTCAATACGGTTTGGTATAAGCTTTTTTATGAGCAAAATAATATTCAGAGAACGAAAATGTCTGAAAGCCCTCTGATTATGTATAATTACCATGCATCACTCGCTTTAATTGTATTAAGATATGCCTCATATTGTCGAAATTATAGTTGACAGCCACATCATAAAGGCTGTTAAAGAATCAACAAATTATAGTATTTAAGCTGCTGTAAGAGAATATTGTATCATACAGAAATATACCGAACCATTAGAAAAATTGACGGTACGTATCATATCGTGAGGTGAGCATACCGTTACAGCCCTATTATATATCTGATTGCAGGTTGACCAGGAGAATTTCTGGAACTATTTTTACACTGGGATACTTATACTTATCATGATACATTATATACGTACAAGACGAGGCCAGGATTGGGACGATCAGGATTATATAGATGTGAGCATTAACCCTTTACTCCTTATATACCTTATTTATGATAATTCAATACCATGTCCATCTGTGTTTACAATCATCAGGTCGTATCCAGAGGTCAAAAGTGACAAATTCTGTCTAGGATCTATTTGAGACATTTTTCTTTCTCCTGAACAGGCAACATGTCGCTGGCTAAGAACAAGAAGGTCGTAACTACCAAATCGATATATTGAGAAAACAAGAGAACACTGTCTGCAATTTACTCTTTACCTATGGGAAAACACGTTTTTAAAACTTCATTTTGGTCAACATGAAAATTTCAGATTTTCATGAAAATATGCTCATAATTAAGAAGCGCCTTGTGAAGCAGATTTTAAATAGGTATGAGTCTTATGAGGTCGTAAGAGGTAGTTACGACCTTCTGATTCTAAGCCATTGATATAAAGGAGTTACTTTCTTCAGTGTTTTTGTCGGCCGCTTCCCAGTTTGGTTGTCTGGAGCATAACCTTGTCATTTTTACTTCAAATTACTTCAAAATTAGAATGCATTTTTATTGCAGTGTTCGGAGTGCAGTGCACAGGGACTGTAACAATACCTTGTGCCGTTTTGAATTATTTCCCTTTGATTGATTTTATTAATAGCATTTCTTGTCCACCGTATAACTTTGTCATTGTAAATATGTTCAAACTTTGTATGCATGTTTATGGCTGTGTCTTGGAGTGCAGTGCAAAGAACCGTAACTCTATCATGTGGCTCTTTTGAATTACTTCCCTTTGATTGATTTTATTTGAGCATTCATTTTCTTGTCCACCGCATAATGACTTGATCCGTAATTCTACCTTGTACCACAGTCTACTCATCCACATTACACAGCTTTTATCTTTAAAACTTTAAAAACAAGTATTGAGAGATTACATAAATATATTGAGATTTTTAGTAAAATGAATATATATTATAATTCATTTTGCATGATGTATGTATATAATCTCTTTGTACTAATGTTTGTATATATTGAATAAAAAAAAAAAAAAAACTTTAAAAACATGTATATTGTGGTTATTCATTCAAATTTTACTGACACAGAGAGGCCAGTTCTTCCATGTGCCTCTTTGTGGCTACGGACCTGAATTCATGCACAATTGATATTTTGTGCAGAGGTAGCTCGGCTGTGAATGACCGAGGCATGATTTATTAGTGGGCGGACATTCAGAATTTTGCCTGCTAGATTGATGAATGCCCTTTGACTTGCCATCTGCCTTATTGTCCATGGTAATTCAAAAATACTAGAGCGATTGCAAAGTAGTAAATTTAATGTTAAAATGATTACTGTAAAGTCATTAATTATCATGGTGGATTATATTTTGTGGATTTCTTGGTTCACCTTCAACCACAAAATCAAATCCCATTGAACTATTACTTTTACTCTTGTATTTATTACTTGAAATGCAAAATCCACGAATTAAAGCCCCATCAAAATGGTCTTTTTATCAAAACCACAAACTTTTGTCCCATCAAAATGAAATTATTTTACAGCAGTAAAAAGATATGTGGAAATCGGACTGGGAAGACAGCATTTTTTGGAAAGCTGTATAGAACCATGATAGATTTGAAATTCTTAATTCCAGGGTTCCTTGCGTCAACTGGCATACCAAGCATTAGCTGTGATGAAAATTAAACGGTACTCTAAAGATGGGAGCAATGACACTTGTGCAATATGTTTAGAAAAATTCTTCCTGAAACAGGTTTGATTGTAGAATATACTCCATGTATCCATGTTTGTACAGCTTTATGCCTTAGTCCCACAGAGCATTTTGTGCCTCAGCGATGTACTCCCGATTTAAATGAATAAGCTTTGGTATTAAAAAAAAAAGAAAAAACAGAGAAAGTGTGAAAAGTATCTTTTTGCATGCATTGGTTATATTATGTATATATGTTAGACTATAAGCTATGTATGCTTTGTCTTAAATAAACTTTCTGTTCTGTTCTTTCACTGGAAACAGGGATATCACAAATTTTCTAATGACTATCCCGATGCTTCCCCTAGATCACGAGGAGCCTTTTCCTGATGCCTTTCGATTCCCATTTATCAAATCAGGAATACATCACCGATGCAAACAACGTATTAGTGAGACCAAGGCATCCGTCAGCATGCCCTGACCACCATCTCCTGAAGCATCTCAACCTGAGCGAAATCTCATCTCAAATATTGACATTTGTCTTAATGTTAAACTCACTGGCATCACAAAACAAAACCCTATTCTAAGTTATATACTAGCAAAATATAACGAGATTGAACTATGGATTCATCTCAAATTTCGACTTTGACTTGAGCAAAATCTCAATTTGAGCTAAGATTTCTTCATGAGGTCCTTCGCGTTATTGGGGTCCTGTAGTCCCAGCAAAATCACCTGGCCCCAATCTCCAGAAGCATCTCAAGTACAGATCTCCTCTCAAATTGAGATTTTGACAAAATCAGAGTCTGAATTTGAGATAAATCGGAAATTTGAACTTCGTAAAATTTACTGTTATCAATTAAGAATTATGATTGCAGTTTTTTAAGTTAATTTTGAGTCAATCCTCCCATGGCAAATACCCTATCGACGCATGACAATATTTGAGATGAGATTTAGCTTACCGGTATATCGAGATGTTTAGGGAGATCGGGTTCTGGTTCACAAATCCGACCTGATCGCTGTCGGACCAGACCAAAAATATAATGGCGTTTGTTTCCACTTTCCTACCTACTGGAGCATAAATAAAGTCCAATGCTCCATTTTTAGCTCATCTGATTTTTAAAGAAAGATGAGTTATTGTCATCACTTGATCGTCATCGGCGTTGGTGTAGGCGTCGGTGTCGGCGTTGCATGGTTAAGTTTTGTGTTTAGGTAAACTTTTTCATAAACTATCAAAGCTATTGCTGTGAAACTTGCAGCACTTGTTCACCATCAAAACCTGAGCCTGTAAAGCATGACCCATAACTCTGATATGCATTTTGTAAGAATTATTGCCCCTTTTTGGACTTAGAAAATAAAATGCCTTGGTTAAGTTTTGTGTTTAGGTCCACTTTTCTCCTTAACTATCAGAGTTATTGCTTTGAAACTTTCAACACTTATTCACCATCAATACCTGACTATGTCAAGCAAGAACAATAACTCTGATCTGCATGTTACGTGAATTGTTGACCCTTTTTGGACTTAGTTTATTGCTTGGTTAAGTTTTTTGTTTAGGTCCACTTTTCTCATTCACTATGAGGGCTATCGTTTTGAAACTTTCAAAACTTGTTCACCATCAATACCTGACCATGTCAAGCAAGAACCATAACTCTGATCTGTATTTTGCATCAGTTATTGCCCCTTTTTGGACTTAGAAAAATTCTTGGTTAAGTTTTGTGTTTAGGTCCTCTTTTCTCATACATTATGTGGGCTATTGCTTTGAAACTTTCAACACTTGTTCACCACCAATACCTGACCATATCAAGCAAGAACCATAATTCTGATCTGCATTTTGCGTGAGTTATTGCCCCTTTTGGTTGTCTGGCTTTTGACAGTGACAGATATCAGATGAGCGTCTGCACCCGCAAGGCGGTGCTCTTGCTATTTCACCTTCCAAATTTTTCTTTTTAATTTATAAAAATATCGGGTACAAGAGTATGAAAACAAAAAATTATTGGCAATAAAAAATTGAAAATATTTTTACCTTCCTGTACCTACCTTTTCAACAGCATTTGACCTCAGAAAGCGGAAACCAACAACATTTGATTTTTGGACTATAAGTCATAACTTTTGTCTGATCTTTATAGATTAAAGTGGCGGAATTATCTGCCCTTGTTATACCCTTCAATCATTGATTCAATAGAATTATGGCCCCTGATTGACTTAGCTAATTATTAGTCCCCTACCGGTTTTCAATCTGAAGAGAATATATATTTGCCCTCCGTCCATCTGTTAATAAATCTGGATCCTTCGATTTATGCAAACAGTTTTTAAGCTAGATTTGTTGTTGCCATGGTAACAGAAAAACATAGAAAACCTGCAAACCACGTAGGGGACTTTTGTATTGAATGCTTTCAATTCCTAATTACATGTACTTGTCTATATTGACAAAGCATCCATCGGGGCGTAAGAATTTTTTGAATGCAGCTTTTTATTTTTCAGAAGTTAAGAGTTCTACCGTGCGGGCATTTTTATCATACAAAATGTGTGGATCCATGGCTGGTTAGAAGTCAAACTTGTCCGTTGTGTAAACTTAATATAATTGGTGAGTTTTTATGCCCCGGCGTCAACTGATGCCAAGGCATATAGTGATATAGCGATGCATATGTCATTTCGTCCGTTCGTATTTCGTATAAAAAGATTAATTTGAACAATTATATGAGTCACTTATTGTACACTGGTATATTTCACAAATATGCCATTCCCCACCCACTTTTCTTCATACAAAAATTCAAAATTAAAAAAAATAATTATTTTTGCACTATTATTATGTCTATTGTGATTTATTAATTTTTTTTGTTTATTCTTATCTAATACTACTAGGTAGCTCAAACTTACTTAAAACATTGACTTCTAGTCATACCCCCATCTTTGATGAGGGTACGTGTATATTGCTTTGCACATGTCCACCAGTTGGTCTTTCTGTCTGTCGATAGACCAAAATGGTTTCCGTTCAATAACTCAAGACTTCTTTGGCCTAGGATTTTTTAAACTTTACACAGAGGTTGACCAGCAATGAATTTTGAGGTCAGTAGGTCAAGGTCACTGTGACTCAAGGTCACTGTGACCGTACCATTTTCGACTATTGGACTGCCATTGGGGCATACATGCTTTACAAACAGCTCTTGATTATTTTATTTTCAGAAAAGCTGGAGAGTTTGCCAGAGGAAAACTGATCTGAAACTTTGTAACCATGGTGACCACTTTAAAATTATGAGGTTCTAAGATTTTGTACCTTATTGTGATACGAAAATGTAATGAAAATTAAAGTAGACTGATGTGGCATTTTTCAATAGGTTTACATGTTAGCCTAAAGGTTTCTTAGAATGTGACGCTGAACAATACAATTTGTGTGTTTTAACTTTAACACATTAAAGTTGTTTCGAAAGTTGGTTTTAAAAGTTTTACCTTTTAAGCCAAGAATTCTAGGAATTATTTCCAGGAAAAGGCTATTTTATCAACTTACATTGAAAAACCTTCAGATTAGAGTCATACATGTTGTTATCTAAAAGTTAGCGGACTTTTGCTCTAAAGAATTTGTCAGATAAGTATGAAAATTACCATACAATGATGTTAATCTTTACGAACAATAATCTCAAATTATATATGCTGGATATAGGGTGTGCCTCTTTAAGAGGGACGTTTCATCCTTAGGAGTAAATGTAACATGTGCGTTTCTTTATGTTCTCAATATGAGCACAGGAACTTGATATTTTTAGCTCACCTGTCACATAGTGACAAGGTGAGCTTTTGTGATCACTCTTCGTCCGTCGTCCGTCCTTCCGTCGTCGTCCGTCAACAATTGGCTTGTGTACACTCTAGAAGCAACAGTTTTGATCCAATCTTCATGAAACTTGATCAGAATGCTGTTCTCTATAAAATCTAGGCCAAGTTCGAAACTGGGTCATGTGGGGTCATAAACTAGGTCACTAGGTCAAATCTTAGAAAAATCTTGTGTACACTCTAGATGTCACAAATTAGTACCAATCTTCATGAAACTTGGTCAGAATGTTGTTCTCTATAAAATCTAGACCAAGTTTGAAACTGGGTCATGTGGGGTCAAAAACTAGGTCACTAGGTCAAATCTTATAAAAACCTTGTGTACACCCTAGAGGTCACCAGTTTGATTTAATCTTCATGAAACTTGGTCAGAATGTTGTTCTCTATGAAATCTAGGCCAAGTTCGAAACTGGGTCATGCCGGGTCAAAAACTAGGTCACTAGGTCAATTCTTAGAAAAACCTTGTGTACACCCTAGAGGTCACCAATTTGATCCAATCTTCATGAAACTTGGTCAGAATGTTGTTCTCTATGTCATCTAGGCAGAGTTCGAAACTGGGTCATGTGGGATCAACAACTAGGTCACTAGGTCAAATCTTAGAAAATCCTTGTGTTCTCTCTAGATGTCATCAATTTTATCCAATATTCATGAAACTTTGTCAGAATGTTGTTCTCCATGAACTCTTTGCCAAGTTTGAAACTTGGTCATGTGGGGTCTAAAACTAGGTCACTAGGTCAGTTCTTAGAAAAAACCATATGTACACTCTAGATGTCATCAATTTGATCCGATCTTCATGAAACTTGGTCAGAATGTTGTTCTCCATGAAATCAAGGCAAAGTTCGAAACTTAGTCATGTGGGGTCTCAAACTAGGTCACTAGGTCAAATCTTAGAAAAAACCTAATGTACACTCTAGATGTCATCAATTTGATCCAATCTTCATGAAATTTGGTCAGAATGTTGTTCTTTATGAAATCTAGGCCAAGTTTGAAACTTGGTCATGTGGGGTCAAAAACTAGGTCACTAGGTCAAATCTTTTAAAAACCTAGTGTTCACACCAGAGGTCACACTTTTGATTGTATCTTCATGAAACTTGGTCAGAATGTTGTTCTCTATGGAATCTAGACCAAGTTTGAAACTGGGTCATGTGGGGTCAAAAACTAGGTCACTAGTTCAAATCTTAGAAAAACCTTGTGTTCACTCCAGAGGTCGTGGTTTTGATCCAATCATCATGAAACTTGGTCAGAATGTTGTTCTCTATGGAATCTAGACCAAGTTTGAAACTGGGTCATGTGGGGTCAAAAACTAGGTCACTAGGTCAAATCTTAGAAAAACCTTGTGTTCACTCCAAAGGTCGTGGTTTTGATCCAATCATCATGAAACTTGGTCAGAATGTTGTTCTTTATGAAATCCAGGCCAAGTTTGAAACTGGGTCATGTTGGGTCAACAACTAGGTCACTAGGTCAATTCTTAGAAAAACATTGTGTTCACTCCAGGGGTCACTGTTTTGATCCAATCTTCATGAAATATGGTCAGAATGTAGGTTGTACTGATACTTAGACCAATGTGCAACAGGTGAGAGCCCTAGGGCCTTTCAGGCCCTCTTGTTGTATAAATAACCACACAACACTATCCAAGACCCTGTTACTGACATGCACCCTAAGAGAAAGAAGGACTATCGACGGGGTAAATTTGTTGCATGCTCATCTAGTGACTTGGTACGAGATGATACCTGGTCAGTAAATATCGTAACCATGACTCGTATTCGCCTCGCCAGGTACGATATTTACTGACCAGTTATCATCCCGTACCAGGTCACTAGATGACCATGTAACTAATAATATCAGGTTTCTGTGGTATGAGGAACAATTTCTTATGTTCTTAAACTTATATACTGAAATTTTGTGTATGTGCTGGCTTTTACACCCGCCTGATTATGGTGCTTCCATGTTATTGTTGGGAAATTGTTGTTGTTGTTGAATTGAATAATGTTGTTGTTTGGGAATTGTTGTTGTTGTTCAATTGAATAATGGTGTTGTTGGAATTATGTGATGCATACTCCTCAGAGTTTTTTTTACTCAGTTGAATACAAATCGTAGGTGCTTAGTACACGTATAGTACAGATAATTTGACTTGATCCTCAACCTATTTTTGTCATTTAACAAAAGCTGAATTTTTTTCTTTATTTACAACCCTGGTGGTACGTTGTAATAAATTGGGAGTATCACAATGTGTGACTAAGCTTGGTGTGTAATTCAAACACAATTCTTAAGGACCAATAATACATAATTTGCCCACAACAATATACCTACTCAAGATCTCCACTAAGCTGTAGGTACAAACTGATTTTTACCATTATAATCCTAGTTTAACTTGAATATTCATATCTGGGGCAGTAGTGTTTGCATATGAATACAAAACCAGTCTAACTAGGCCAGAGTTGTTAATTGTATCTACATGTAAATTAAGAAAAAAATGACCTTGCACAAAGTTCCAGATATCATATCTATTGATACATATATTCAACACAAGAATCTTGTACCTTTGTAATATATTCATGTATAAAGGCTAGGATCAGGTCTTTATCTCTGTACTACAAGTCACTCTTAAAGCGACCAAATTCATTTTGATGATAAAAACTCGTTTTGTTAACATTTTAATCACAAAACTATACTTTACGAACAACCTAAATTCATGCCATTTATGCAGAACTCAGCTTACCATGGCAACGGATTAGAACATTGCACTTTTTGAATATGCTTACATCGGGATATTTATGTTGTTCAGGTGGGGATAAAGGGCCATCCTGGCACCATTATTTGTCAATTATAAACACATACAATATACTTCATGGTATATTCACTTGTTATTATGTATACATGCCATGGACGTAATATTTACCCTATGTTTTATTTCTATAAATGACTGTTGAAATGTTTATTGTTTTTTATATACATGTGCTGTACTTGATATTTGCAGGAATAATGTAATACTAATCATTGTTCCTGATATTTGATTTGTTACTTAAAATACACATTACATTGTATATATAAATTATATATTATTTCTTCAATTCTGATGTTTTATGTTATTGTACCTCTCCGCCTCCGACTCAATGAGACAAAGTTTTGAAGCAGGGAATGAATGTGCACATGATTAGTGACTTTATATTGTATTCCGTTGCTATGACTACCCTGAAGTTATTTTAAAAGTCTTATTAAGTCTTAAACAGCTATTTTAATAAGCTATAATAATATAACTTGGTAACCACTCTGAAGAATAATGCAATTTGTGCACCTTAGTTGAAAATGTAATAAAACATCCAGACGGTTTGTTGACAGAATAACAATTTGTAAACAATAAATGCATGATTTAAAATGTAAGGGGAGCAACTCTTGCAAAATGAGTATTTGTTCATCATTCAATTTGCTAAATACGATATTTGATCGACTATTTCGACAGATATAGTTAATATTCTAACGCCGAGTATAGATCTACAACAATTAAATCGTCGAGGCATGACTAGTAAACACTTAGTATTCTATCTCTATAGAGGTCACGCCTCGACGATTGTTGTACATCTATATTGGTAAATTGTTAAGAAACAAACTAATGAGTCCATAATTCATCGTATGTAATAGATGGTCGGAAAAAATAGTGGGAGCAATAATGTGACTTTAAGCCCCGGCAACTACTGGTTCGCAGGCATGTACTCGTTCGTCTATTCAAGTTGTTCAGCTCAAATATTTTAATGTCCATAAAGGAATTCAAGGAATCGCTTTCACACTTATACTATTACTTGTTTACCTTACCTTACATTGTCAAAGCCTAGGCTAATAACGCTATCCAACATTTCAACTGAATTAATTATGCCCCCCCCCTTGATTGACTAACCTAGTTTACTATTATGGACACGTTTTCGGAATTTACTCCACGCAATCGAGTTAGTTATATTAGTTATACTAAACATGGGGACATACATCTGTGTCTATCAAATTCCATGATTTACTGGAGGCTAAATTCATGATGTTGTGTTTGTAGAACAAACGTTGTCGTCCGCTCAACGTAGCGTGTGTGTTCAGTTGCGTATTGGGCACGATCGTAACTACTCGGATCTTTCCGTGATGAATCCGGAAGCTCCTTCGGATGAATGGTGGAAACTTTCCACACGGGTGATGCGGTCACACACATCTGTGATGCGGTTAACAAGAAAATAAACCATTAACATACCATCGCAGATGTAGGCTATACCACTTTAAAGAACATAACTATATACAACATGCTATATTATGTCCAAGATGTTTCATCAGTTCCATTTTAACCTGTTTACAAAACCGCTCTGATACCGCCAAAACCGTTTGAATAATGGCGGCGTTCTATTTATGATTCGACTTAGAATTGTCTAAGGTGTGCCGATTGTGTTGGGTATTGCGAGGTTTGCTTGTCGTGTGTGTGATTTTAAGAATGTTCCGTCTGCACCTTTCGTGCTCGAATGTTTCTGCTGAATGCTGCCTTCAATGGCCAATTTTCTCCTACCTTTTTATTCCTGAAATCACCTGGGTGCCAGTCGATGTGCGCGCATCCGGTGTGTATCTGATGTCAAGACACCATGCTGACGCAAGCCACTTAGTGACAATGAATGTTTACAACGAGGCTTTAATAAATAACAATATGTCTGATGACTGGCCTGCGTCCTATCGAGGCAAAATGTATAACACTCGATGATATTTGACCCAGTTCTTATTTGGGTTCAGGTAGTTGATAAATATAGTGAGTTTGTTGACGGCTGTACCACTGTTATACATATTACACAGCTGTGCTGCTTCTAAGTTCTGCTGCAGAAATATCCTGCATTCAAATGAGCATGACACTGGGACTACACCAGATAATTTATTTTATAAATAAACGTGGTCTATAATCTATACTTAGACCGGTCTAAATGGCTGTCTATATTTTTCTTCTAGTGCCAGTGTGCCATAACAAAATGGCTAAATGCAATTGCAACCGGAAGGAATTTCCGAACTCCGATCATCAGGCCCGGTGATTATAATCATTTCTCATACTCAAACTCCATGCTCTATTTTTTTTAGAAATTTGCATCAAAACCAACACAAACTTGTAGCAAATGATCTAATTAAGAAAATGAACCCCTCTTTCATATGTTTCCATTCTGTAATAAAGAAGTTACAGCAGTTTTTGTAACTATGAAATGCTCCAATTGGAGTACGGAGTATGAGTTGGAGCATGAAGTATTCAGTACGTACTCCAATGTTTATAATCAGCGGGTATGTTAGATGGTACCCAGAGTTCCGTCCAATGGTTATACCGGATGTAAGTTCCGTAGCAGGCATATGTAAATGTACACTCAGCCATTTTTCTTATTTATTTTGTCACATTTCAATCTAAATGACCAGTTTAACTGCTACCATATGTATAATTTTATCAGGTTTCAGGATTGTTCGTAGTTTTGCTCACATTTTAATGAGTTGGTTATTTGGGTGGTGGAGGGGGCATTTTGGAATGGTGAGTGGGGATGAGGCATTGATGTAACTGCGGGGAGGGTGTCGCATGCACATTATATATAATTATATAATGTTCTATGATAACGAGAGAAATAAAATAAGACCTTTCACTGCAAATATGTTTATCATTTCTAAATACAAGATACATGTATGTTCAGTTTTGTTCAGCAATACATAATAAGTCCCTCAAATGTTCATAACGACAATAAATTCACGTATAAAATTCATACATTCGAGAAGAAGTAATTATCGAATTACTCTAATTAATGCCAACTTCATTTGACGATGATTGCAATGCGCAACCGTATATTTAAGAGTTATTAAACGAGTTTTAAAAAAATATTTCCTGAACGAGTTTAATTTAAATTTATCAATTGACAACGTATTTGTGAAATCATCAATTGTGAACGAGTGATAGATTATTTATATCAAATGATACTAAAAACGCACAATACGCATCGTTTTATTGGAACAACATACCCATGTTGTATAACTTTATACTACACATGTGTGACATAAGGCTATATAACGTTCACAAATCAGTAGAATCAATACCAGGTCCCAACATGATTGATACCTAGTTCACGATTACTAGCTATCAATATTTAAATCTTACTTATTTCAAGATATCACTCATAATGCATTTATTCATCATGGATTGAAATAATCACTGATCTTTGTTCGCATCAATAATATAATGTATATGTTGAAGCTTGTTATCCACTCATATACATTGTAGATTATTTCCTTGGAAGCAAACCGTTAAAATGATTACATATATCGCCGGTTTAGAATGAGAAGGTCGTTACTACTACTTACGAATTTATAAGACTGAAACATATTTAAAATCAGCATCACAAGGCGCTTAATTCTTATGAGCCTATTTTTATGATGAACGTCTCATGTTGACCGAAATGAAGTTGTTAAACTTGTTTACCATAAATAAAGAGTGAATTTCAGACAGTTTTTTCTTGTTTTCTCAAAATATCTATTTGTTACTTACGACCTTCTCATTCTAAACCGGCGATATGTTGTTCATATACACCAACTGTACTGGTATCATGTGTATGTATTTAGTTTCATATCACGTGCATGCTTGATAGGTTAGACTCTAGTGCCATGTGTATGTATATAGTTTCATATCGCATGCATGCTTGATAGGTTAGACTCACATTTGCTCTACATATACTAGCACCATGTGTATGTATATAGTTTCATATCACGTGCATGCTTGATAGGTTAGACTCACATTTGCTCTACATATACTGGTATCATGTGTATGTATATAGTTTCATATCACGTGCATGCTTGATAGGTTAGACTCACATTTGCTCTACATATACTGGTACATCGTGTATGTATATAGTTTCATACCGCGTGTATGCTTGATAGGTTAGCCTCACATTTGCTATATATATACTAGTACCACGTGTATGTATATAGTTTCATATCACGTGCATGCTTGATAGGTTAGACTCACATTTGCTCTACATATACTGGTACATCGTGTATGTATATAGTTTCATACCGCGTGTATGCTTGATAGGTTAGCCTCACATTTGCTCTATATATACTAGTACCACGTGTATGTATATAGTTTCATATCGTGTACATGCTTGATAGGTTAGACTCACATTTGCTCTATATATACTAGTACCACGTGTATGTATATAGTTTCATATCGTGTACATGCTTGATAGGTTAGCCTCACATTTGCTCTATATATACTAGTACCACGTGTATGTATAAAGTTTCATATCGTGTACATGCTTGATAGGTTAGACTCACATGTGCTCTATATATACTAGTACCACGTGTATGTATATAGTTTCATATCGCGTGTATGCTTGATAGGTTAGCCTCACATATATTCTACATGTATTAGTATGGGTATATATTTTCAAGCATGAACACGATATCCCGAGAATGTATTCCAGAAATAGGTATCCTGGCTCATGCTTCCCCTACAGCCTCCAGATTCACATTTCACCAATACTTTCCCGCCAGACTCGAGTCTGACTAATGCATCAGCTGTATAACATTTTGAGGTGTCATTATCTCTATAGAAACCTCCCTGAATCTTCTTGTTGTCAGCCATTATTGCCAAATAAATGTAGTAATTTCCATTTGGTAAGCACAGTTGAATGTTAAACTTATACACGCCCCCTGTCGGTGCTGTGAACTCTCCCGTACCGGTATTATACCCATTACCTTCATTGAGGAGCGTTGTCGTGAATACGAAGGTCTGGTCCCGGGATGGTGTCAAATCCGAAACATCTTTAGCAACAAAGGCAACTGTATCGGTGGCAACTTTATCTGGAAATAGATAGTGTGATTCAATATTATTAAATAAGAACAAATAACATAACTTTGGAACATAACAAATATAATTTTATAATTACTTTTATTCAGAAAAGGGCTATTAGCCTTTGATTCCACAAACAGATCGCTGGTATAGAATCAGAAGGTTGTAAATACGAAATCGATATTTTGAGAAAAGAAGAAAAACAACTGTATGATAACTACTATTTACTGGTGGAAATCCCAACTGTATCATAACTACTATTTACTTGTGGAAATCACAACTGCATGATAACTACTATTTACTGGTGGAAATCCCAACTGTATGATAACTACTATTTACTAGTGGAAATCACAACTGTATGATAACTACTATTTACTAGTGGAAATCAAAACTGTATGATAACTACTATTAACTTATGGAAACACCAACTGTATGATAACTACTATTTACTGGTGGAAACACCAACTGTATGATAACTACTATTTACTGGTGGAAATCCCAACTGTATGATAACTACTATTTACTAGTGGAAATCCCAACTGTATGATAACTACTATTAACTTATGGAAATCCCAACTGTATGATAACTACTATTTACTGGTGGAAATCACAACTGTATGATAACTACTATTTACTGGTGGAAATCCCAACTGTATGATAACTACTATTTACTGGTGGAAATCCCAACTGTATGATAACTACTATTTACTAGTGGAAATCACAACTGTATGATAACTACTATTTACTTGTTGAAATCCCAACTGTATGATAGCTACTATTTACTTATGGAAATCCCAATTGAATGACAACTGCTATTTATTTGTGGAAATCCCAACGGTATGATAACTACTATTTACTTGTGGAAATCCCAACTGTATGATAACTACTATTTACTTGTGGAAAACCCGACATGATAACTACTATTTACTTGTGGAAACACAACTGTATGATAACTACTATTTACTGGTGGAAATCCCAACTGTGTGATAACTACTATTTACTGGTGGAAATCCCAACTGTATGATAACTACTATTTACTTGTGGAAATCCCAACTGTATGATAACTACTATTTACTTGTGGAAACACAACTGTATGATAACTACTATTTACTGGTGGAAATCCCAACTGTGTGATAACTACTATTTACTGGTGGAAATCCCAACTGTATGATAACTACTATTTACTGGTGGAAATCCCAACTGTATGATAACTACTATTTACTGGTGGAAATCCCAACTGTATGATAACTACTTTTTACTAGTGGAAATCACAACTGTATGATAACTACTATTTACTTGTTGAAATCCCAACTGTATGATAGCTTCTATTTACTTATGGAAATCCCAATTGAATGACAACTGCTATTTATTTGTGGAAATCCCAACGGTATGATAACTACTATTTACTTGTGGAAATCCCAACTGTATGATAACTACTATTTACTTGTGGAAAACCCGACTGTATGATAACTACTATTTACTTGTGGAAACACAACTGTATGATAACTACTATTTACTGGTGGAAATCCCAACTGTATGATAACTACTATTTACTGGTGGAAATCCCAACTGTATGATAACTACTATTTACTAGTGGATATCCCAACTGTATGATAACTACTATTTACTTGTTGAAATCCCAACTGTATGATAGCTACTATTTACTTATGGAAATCCCAACTGTATGACAACTGCTATTTACTTGTGGAAATCCAAACTGTATGATAACTACTATTTACTTGTGGAAATCCCAACTGTATGGTAACTACTATTTACTTGTGGAAACCCCAACTGTATGATAACTTCTATTTACTTGTGGAAACCCCCACCCTTTGATTCTCAATGATGCATTCTGATAACCGCGGTTTTTATCCATTGAAAAAAGTGTATTTACTGGAGACAAACGGAAATGGTCGAGTTTTCACGATTGATAGTGCTTGAGATGGTGATAAATAGCTGGCTTATAAGGAGAAGGTCGTAACTACTTAGTACTTACGACCAGGAACAATATAAACCGTTATTACCGTATCAGACTGATAGTACATATTTGGAATCAACCGTAAGACGATTATTTTTAAGTATTTGTTTTCATTAAAATCTGAACTTGCCAAAATGTAATTGTAAAATCTTGTTTTACCATAAGTAAAGAGTAAATTTCAGATATTTTTTCTTTTTTCTCAAAATATCGTTTTTATAATTACGACCTTCTCATTCTAATCCAGCGAAGTTCAAATTAATTAAAGTGTATAGAGCTATATCGGACGATATTTTTTTTAAAAAAAGCTTCATAAACAACTGAAACACAATAATTCTATATATCCATTAGATCATTTTTCGCTTCAGTTTTAACAAAAACTCTCTCTGTGATTTATTGGACATGCGAAATGTCCATTTTCTTACGAAAGTGTTCTAGAACACCCTATGAAATTATAATTTAAGAGTCGCCTATTTTTCGACGACTGAATCAAAGTACACGGAACCAATCCAAAGTTTTAATTTGCAAAAAAGGTAGTCTAGTATCATACTAAAAACGATGCAAGTTATTATTTTGACATTAAATAAATGTTAGAATATAGCTATATACACTTAAAAGGGTAGCACAAGGATAAAATAATCGATACGTAATGTTAACTTAATATCCGACTATTATATTAATGTATAACAAATCCGAAAAGAAAGGAAACATACAACCGCATCAGCCTAGCGCCGAAAATAAAATATTATTAAGTGTAAAACGACATTTAGACCGATATTAAATAGTGTAAAACGACATTTAGACCGATATTAAATAGTGTAAAACGACAATTAGCCCGATATTAAGACATTAAATGATATAACTTACCTTTTAGCTTCTGAAATTCCTCCAATTGCTTGTTCATTTGATCAGTATTATTATCAACAAGTTCTCTAAATTCGGCTCTAAGAGCCTTTCGGTCTTCATTTATTTCATTCCTAAATGCTAAACGTTCATCATCGTTTTGATTTAGTTCATTTGTCACCTTACTTTTTATCTCTGCTAGATTAGCTTTTATTTCTTGCACGAAAGTTGACACGTCTTCGCGAAGTTTTAAGTACATAAACTCCTGACGAATTATTTTCGCTAAAACCTTCTCGTCATACTCAAACATGGTTGAATATGACGACGGCTCAGCTGCCAAACCTGCTTTAATCAGACATACCAATAAAACGATAATAAACATGTTTTAGAACTTTGATTGCTCTAGGTTAAAAGAATATTTGAAAATGGATGTCGAAGTAGTTCTAAGTTCTTTATATACAATACTTCCAACAGTTACATAATAATTATACACAAGGGGCGTTCAACAACATCGCATAACAAAAGTATCTGGTTTAGACGGGTGTATTGAATTTTATAGCTAATAGTGAAGAAACTATTGCATTGTATTGTATTGTATTGTATTGTATTGTTTTGTATCGTATCGTATCGTATCGTATCGTATCGTATCGTATTGTATTGTATTGTATTGTATCGTATTGTGTAAACAGCCGGCTAGCTCAGTCGGTAGAGCATTCACCCTGTAAGCAAAGGGCCACGGGTTCGAGCCCCGTTCTGATTTCATATTTTTCTCACCCTGTTACACAGGTATCGTAGGATAGCAGAACTGTGTTACCATTGTGACATATCGTTGACTTAGAATGAGATGGTAGACAGTGCCACTTACGACCTTATAAGACTCAAGCATATTTGAAACCTTCATCATAAGGCGCTTCTTATGAGCCTATTTTTATGAATATTTAAATTTATCGTTCGGTTATGTGTGGGCATTGTGAAATGTCTTTTTGTTATCTGATGTTTTATCCTAGATGATTAACTTCAAACAGTCAGCTGACCCTTTTTGTTTGTTAATAAACTGATGGTCTATAGGATTCCCAGGACACATGTATTTAAAACTATGTTCGTTCCTTGAAATATTTTGGTAATTTTATTGAAAACCAAATAATATTTTTAATATTTTAAAAAGTTGGTCGGATAACTAGTTTTAGCTCACCTGTAGCATCAACTAATGGTCCTCTACAAAGATTGTCGACATTATACCAATGGGGTCAAAATTGGCCCCGCTGGGGGTCACCAGTTTTACATAGACTTATATCGGGAAACATATAAACATATTTTTGTCTGAATACACAAGGCCCTGGGCTTTCATACTTGGTTTGTAGCATCATGCAACTTGTGGTCCTCCATCATGATTATTCAAATTATGCTCCTGGGGACAAAATTGGCCCTGTCTGAAGTTAACCAGTTTACATAGACTTATATAGGGAAAACATATACAAAATCTTCTTGTACATTGTATGAAACTGCAATGGTATGTAGCATCAACTAGTGGTCCTCTACCAAGATTGTTTACATTATGTCCCTGGGGTGAAAATTGATCCTGCCAGGGGGTCGTCAATTTTACATAGACTTATATACTGGGAACATATGAAACTCTTCTTGTATTAAACTACAATGACTAGTTTGTATTTAGCATCGTCTAGTGGTTTTCTACCAAGATTATTCAAGTAATGCCCCTGGGGTGAAAATTGTACATGGCTTCATTTATAATCAGGTGAGCGATATAGGGCCGTCATGGCCCGTCTTGTTTTATTATTACGCGTACATGTAACTGTGATTGTTTACATTTGTGCTCTTTGTTGTACTGACTCCCAATCGTGAAAACTCGGCCATTTCCGTTTGTTGTCTCCGGTAAATAAGCGTAAAGACCGAGGTGATCGAAATGTGCTGACTCTATTGATTGCAGCTTGTTAATATCATTTTGAACGACCCTCGTTCTGTTATTTTCTGGCAAGATTCGTTGTTTACCACATTCCTGCAATCTACTGAGAGAAATAATATCATAAAATTGTCTGATTACGGATTGCGAGGATATTTTCCCACGACTCAAGCTCATACCCGGTAACAAAAAACAACTTTGCACCTGTCATCATTATATTTCGAGACTGTTTAACTTTTTGTAAATAATGGTTGACGTGAGGGATGATAAAAAAACACACGAAAAAATACGTTTTCATGTATTCCCCATAGTTTCCGAGATCAATTATTGTCGTTAATCGAATATTGAAACATAAGCCGTCTCACACTACATCGTCACTTGATATTGAACGACACAAACGTTCAAATTTCTAACATTGTACTCTATGATAATATAGCCCCTAACCTCTAAACCTTACCCATGTTAAAAAGTAAATCATTCTACACGTACGTGTATATATCTTGAATCATACACTAATAGTAATACAAAACAAATTTGAGTACGAGTTTATTGTACGAGCTGAATTAGGCACGAACTGACCTAGTTGCGAACTGACGTAGTTACGAACTGACGTAACCGTTACGAACTGACGTAGTTACGAACTGACTTAGTTACGATTGTACTGGTCGCCATGTCCTTCAATATATGTGGCGGATAATGCTTTAGAAACAAACAAAGGTAAGGCATTGTGTTGTAAATGGAATCTAACAAACCTACCAACGTAACACAAATCAAAGCAGTTCAAATAACTTGGTTCGTTACAGTTCGTTGTTTTATTCAACAAGCAGATTTGACGAAGTCAAGTTAGTCGTGTATTAAAGTCTAATACACAGTAAGCAGTCGTGTAGCTAGCCAACTATCGATATGGATTCAACATGTGATAGGGGATTAGGGGCAAGCTCCTCCGGAAACTTAAAATAATGGTGTGATCTAGTGCAGTTTGGTCGTTCTCGCGGTGCGATATTCAGTTCTATAAACGTCACTTTTTGAATTATACATACGCAAATAGGATCTAAATGATCAAATTGGTGAAATATTTCTCTGAAATAAAGCTAAAATATAAATTGTACACATGCTCGAGATTCATTTCATTACATTAATTAACATATGTCATTCAGATATATTTTGTCGATTCGCCCCTTCATCTGCGTCTACTAGAATGAGAAGGTCGTAACTACTACTTACGACCTTATATAAGACTGATACATATTTGAAATCTGCATCATAAGGCGCTTCTTATGAGCCTATTGTCATGAAAATCGGAAATTGTCATGTTGACCAAACTTAAGTTGTAAAAGCTTGTTTTACCATAAGTAAAGAGTAACTTTCAGACAGTTATTATTTTTTTCTCATTAAATCGATTTTATAGTTACGACCTTCTCATTCTATGCCAGCGATATATAGAATACCGGTTGGTTAATAAAAAGCATTTTCCCGGATCGCTTTCATCAACCCTCGTATATACGTACGTGTACAGTTATGCTTATAAACAAACGAGTAGAAGATTTATTTGGCACGGATATTTGCAAACATCAAGTGCATGGCTGCTTTTTTTTGCTTCCAATGTAAATTATTATTCTAGATGGTTAAATCACTGTGTGTATCGTACAATTCGGTAATACCGTAACGTTGTTTTTCAACAATTCCCCGTACACATAGGGGTTACTTACCAAAACTCGGTAGGCATACGCTAGTATCAATACTCTACAGGGCAATTGTCCAGTTAGGATATGCAAGTGACAGCAGTTTATGTGTCCCCAATAGATTACAACCATTACATGAACAGGCAGAATTTAGTTTAGAATTACACATGTTTTAGCCTTTATATTACATGTTAAGTCTTTATAGCCGGTATTATATCACAATAGTGGATTCCACTGCTGTGTCACTCTATTCGTATCCTAACTAGACTGTATCAATATCTGTATTGGTAAGGGGTAACCGCCCTTAATGTCCAGGGGGAGGGACCTGGGTGAAATTAGAAAAAATGTTTCTTCGGCAAAATGAGCAAAAATAAGTTTGTCACAAGCAAGGAGAAACATAATGGTCCAATCATTGGCTCAAATATGTTTTTTTGCTCAGACCACCATATTTGACATAAATCTTTCCAAAAAATCATCATTTTTATCAAATAAATATCAATATTAATAATTTATATGCAAAAGTTGTTTTTATAATCTGATATCTGAATATGGATTCTCCAGAGGAATATCATATACATGTGTACTTAGTATAAAATATTAGTTTAGTTATGTGTCAAGTGTAAGCGACACTTCTAAACAACAAGTGTAAGGCGGGAAACACGAGAAGTGCAAACATTAGGGAAACTTGTTAAAAAGTCAAAATGACGTCACAGACAAAATTAGGTATTTACATAAATTTTACATTTTTAAACAAATATATATATTTATCCGATTTTCAATTTTCAAACTGGTACCAGCGAAAACTTACATCTTATGTCTAACCATGTGCACGTTTTTTTCGTGATAGCGAAGCAACGATATTTGATGAAATACACTTTAACTGTATACTTTAGTTTTGGACACCCTGTACATATGTAGGTGTACGGTACACCACAGTGTGCAGTAGTGTTTACCGTATGATATATGCAAAAACCCGAATCTAATCAACAACATCTTGACTGTGCTAGCATGTGGCATGTGCCAATGTTTAACGAAAGTGTGGGAATATATATTAGCCTTGACGTTGTTGTGCAAACATTTTCTCAGAAAAGTAGATTTTCCCACGGATTATTTCCACATAAAACATATTTGATGTTCGTGATAAAACATACGTGAAAACATTACAGAAACATAAGTTATGTATGCTGCAGAGAGCTAGCCTTGAACATTAATTTGTTTTCCGGGAAATATAGCGCATCCAGCAAAAGCATCCTTGAATTCTTGGCAGAATATAAACTAAGTTACAAAAAACATCATTTACGTGTTAACAATCGAGGCACATCAACTTTACCTTCAAATAAACCTGAGATTTCCTACTATCGAAGCGGACGCTCTACCACTAAGCTATCGAGGAGACTTTAAATGACGCAGTAGTAGCAAAATGTCTCCTTCAAGATCGAACTTTTAGCTAAAATTTGTGATTTTAGAACATATTTTTGTCACATATTTCAAAACACCAATATAACTTTCTGAAGTAGATACTTGTGCAAATACAATATCATCTGTAGTAAAATATTAGTACGTGTATTAATATTATTCAGAGAGGAACTTCATCTTTACAATACGAGAAGTTTAAAAGGCGACTATAACCCCCATATCAATGATTGATCCTACACTGTGACGTTGATGGTATGCTAGTCCGCCGGTAACTGTACCATTGATAACGAAAAAACAACGTGTTTGTTAAATTTATATTTTTCTTTCAATGTCCATTTGTAGGTAAAAAACGACCAAATAGAATTATTGTTTTTTAACGCAATGTAAAGTGACCAATGTCAGCCAACAAAATGTCAACTATTTGCCCATGGGGCCCGGCCCTCTCAAAATTAATTAAGCAATAGAACTAGCATCCAGCTTGAAGAAAAAGAAGTAGGGGGTCATATATCATATAAGAAAATTTGAGCGCTTATACAAATTAAGATGTTTCCTGCCCAAAGTGGGTGGGGTAAACAAATCCAAAAATTAAGAAATTGGATATTTCGAGAAATTGCATTCTTAGAATTATTTTGTTAATTATAGAGGGAATATGTCTCTTTGGTCATATATTATACATGATTGCAACCTGGTGATGTGATTAACAATTTACGCTTGAGTAACGTTACATCAGTAATATCCGAGTGTCCCGATTAAGAGACGTTATGACGTTACAACGTCTGTGACGTCACACTTGGATACGCCGCTCAGAGAAAGATGGCGCACGAAAAGCGCCAGAGTACACTTATCCAAGTGAAATCAGCACCTACAGACAACAGTCATATTGTTAAGTTGGTCGATGTTACAAATAAATCAAGAGATAACATTTGTGAACAAGAAGTGACGACAGATTTAGTGGAATTGGCAACACAATTGATAAATCAAGAGATGATTGTCTTGTCGCCTCAAGCACGTTAGCAACGAACGAGACAACTGAGAGATATGTTTCAGCAACGGATCAAATAGGTCAGCAACAAGAAGATATGAATAAAGACACAGATGAAGACTTTATAGAAGTTGAGTTAAAGATGGCTGACACTACAAATAAAACAAATGAAGTATTTAAACCTGAAATGTTGATTGTTGATAATGGGGTTGGCGAAATCATTGAAGACAGTGCCAGTGAGAGAACAAAAAAGAAGAAGAAGAAAAAGAAGAGGAAGAAAAAGGTAGAATGTAAATATTATTCCTGTTGTTGTATGGTTATACTATGAGTCTATGTACACTTCAGTTACTAAAAGTTAGTTTATTCGGTAGAGAGGCAATAAGCATTTATTTTTTAGGAGATCGTACACATAGGACCACTTCTCCATTTTATTTTGGGCTCTTTTTGTGTAACCAACTGTTTACTCATAATTTGACTCTTCTTCTTCTGTTTCTTCTTCTTCCTTCTTCTTCTCCTTCTTCTTCTGTTTCTTCTTCTTCCTTCTTCTTCTCCTTCTTCTTCTGTTTCTTCTTCTTCTTCCTACTAATTTGCAGTTGCTACTCTGGGGGCATTATCGTATCTGTTCGTTTTTATTAAGAGTTGATACTCCATTAATAAGCATTAATAAAACTTTAGAATTATATTATATTTAATGAAAAACAAACATCCAATCTTTCAAACAACAATGTTGAATGTTGTAGAAGAATGCCACTAGTTCTGAGTGCCAAGAAGGTGATACTGTAGAAATGAAACTACCAGTTAAATTATCACCCATTAAAAAGTCAGAACCAACTGATGGTAAAGTAGAAAGTACCAAGAACGAAATCTCTGCTCCTAAACCAGCTGGTTGCTTTGGGTTTGTGTCAACCTGGTTGACGAAAAGGAAAGAAAAGCGACGTGAGAAGAAAAGGAGAGCAATCGAGGCGAGGCAGGGAAAGTCAGTTGGAACTCTGTGTGAGTTAGGAATGGTACATTTTCTATAAAATACGTTATTTACAATCCTGTGTTCTGTTCGCGTCTATTGAAACAGATAGACGCTGATCAAGTTGATTGAAAATCGGAACGTGGCCTTATTTAACAAACAGGGTTCGTATTCACAAAGAAAGTGTTTCAGCTAAACAGGAAAATCAAGATTATCAACGTTTTTATTTGGTTTGAATCGTTTTGTAAGGCACCAAAATAATCACCAAGAAGACACGGTTTATTCCTAATTTCTTTCAACATAGGTGCAGCTCATTTTTTAACTTAAGTCAAAATACTTAAATCTTCCCTCAGATGCTTTGTGAATAACGGCCGATATATCAAGTATATTCCATTTTAGTTGCTATTATGTATAACCCTTGCGTCATGATTTTTACTGTCGGGTTTTTACTATTCTTTCCTATTTGGTTGTTAGTACTACCGGTGCATGCAGTTAGTACTGGTTGATTATTATGACATTGTATAAAATCTTTGTGTAAATATAAAAGATATATAATATTATATATATATCAATGTAGTAATTGTAGAGATATTGGCAGTTATAACATACTTGTTGTTGAGTTAACTCTTTAGCGATGCGGTTGTGTGTCCGCCTACAGTGCTAAGGGTCCTGCATCCATGGGTTCAATACAATGGGTTTTCTCGCTCCCGAATTTACTATATCAACAAGAAGCCAGACTATGACGAGTAAACTGTATATATCTTTGGTATACTTGCAGTGGAATATCAGCACAGGCGAGCTAAAGGAGGTGTAGCATTTACAGTAGAGGTGGATAGCCGTCCTATGAACAAATCTGTATTACCACCTATCAGCCGACGTCCAGGTCCAGTAAGTTACATTTTTATATTCACCATTAGCCCATACAATTAAACCTGACGATGTGATCGCCTGGCTCAATGATTTTAAACCATAGTTTAAAGCTGAACCTAATGTTGTACTTAACATTTGTTGGCACCATACCCTTAAACATTCATGCTTTACTGAAACAGGTTATTAGATGGATAAAGTTATTGGCACCATACCCTTAAACATTCATGCTTTACTGAAACAGGTTATTAGATGGATAGAGTTATTGGCACCATACCCTTAAACATTCATGCTTTACTGAAACAGGTTATTAGATGGATAGAGTTATTGGCAACATACCCTTAAACATTCATGCTTTACTGAAACAGGTTATTAGATGGATATAGTTATTGGCCCCATACCCTTAAACGTTCATGCTTTACTGAAACAGGTTATTAGATGGATACAGTTATTGGCCCCATACCCTTAAACGTTCATGCTTTACTGAAACAGGTTATCAGATGGATATACTTATTGGCCCCATACCCTTAAACTTCCATGCTTTACTGAAACTGTTGATTAGATGGATAGAGTTGAGCATGAAACGTAACAAAGACAATTGATATTAACATTATTACATACTGTGACCGTAGTCATGTGGTTAGGGCGTCCGCCGTGGTCGTGGGAGGTCGAAGGTTCGAATCTTGGAACCAATGAGACCGGTCGGTTAGCCACCAGCTAGTTAAATAAATTACCGTATGTCCATCTGTGCCAGGCACCCGACAACTCGATAAGTGATTCGGGAGTACTGTATGCATGAAAAGTGTCTCATAAGCCAGAAGGCAGGGGTGACCACAGGTAACTATATCATTAATAATGAGTAAAAAAACCGTTTTTTTTGGTGAAATTTATATTTTCCTTTCTTTCTTTATCGATCTAGAATAAAATATATTTTGCATTTTTTTTTTCGTTTTAGTCTTTGGCAATGATACAGTTACCTGCGAGGTGACACTACAATACACATACTTAACCTTTTACATGCACATGTACATAAAAATATCATTCATCATTTTTTCATTACCAAGCAGATTCGTATGGCTTCCGACCAGAAATGTGAAAATGCTACCAGAAAGAGAACAGAACACGTGACCAAGAGAAGAGACAATGCTCGTGCACACTCGAGACTCGTGTTAGTATTTAATAACGTGCTTCCTTTTACCTTAAAAAATACAATGTATATTTATATTTGCATGTCCTTGTCTCTGCAGTTAATTTAAGGCACGGAATAACAAACACAGTGGTGGAATTGACTATGTCTGGCATGCCAGACGTTTTAATGCAATATAACAATATAATGCATAAACAGAGATCAAATAGATCACAACAAAACCGTGCATAAAGTTGGACGAAGCTAGTCGTCCCAAAGTTACACTAAACAAAATAATGGAAAACATAGGCGGGTGGAGGGGAGGTAATGTGGTAAAAGTAAAAGCTTCTCTGAATAAACTGCGTGATGAACTTGTCTATCTTGGCGAAAACTGAACAAATTGAGCCAAAGAGTGGGAAAGTACAAAAAAGATATTAATTGACCCAAAGTAAATTAATTATCCAAATAGCTCTTTTGGCTCATAGCCCCCATACCTCCTACCCTAAACATACATAATATATACAACAAAATCTATTAAGGCAAATATAAACTATTTTTTTTTCACTGCTTTTAATAAAATGTGGTTTTATTGTTAATAATTAGTTATTTTGTCAACAAACTAACTGGATGCTGCATTTAGTTTTCTTCCATCTTATGTTTTGTTCACCTTTGGGACTCAACTAATTTGCTCAAAATGCATCTTTTTCCATTAAATATTCGCATTTCTCAAAAAGAAAAACGAGTGCGAATAAGCTCGCTTACGTGCCAAGTAACCCACTTTAGTAATCGTGGAATTCATCCAGCTAAAACACGTATTTTTATTAATTGCTCTGTCTTATTTTGTATTATAACAGGAAGAAAGTTGCTGAAAGAGGCGTAGAGATTGAAGATACTTTTAAGCAGACCACCTTACAAAAAATAAAAGAAAAAGAGGAGAGAGTTGCCAGTCGACTGGAATGTAACAGGAACTTGCGATCTCAGTCTAGATGCGCCTCCAAAATGGGTAGCCTCGTCTCCAAAATGAAGAGCACTACCTCCGAAATAAAGAGCAAACTAGATCTCACCAAACTAGATATCCTTACCGCCAACTGGGAGAGAGCTGTTGCTGCTCCTATCGTGTACCGAACAATCTCACCCTCACCTTCAGACGCAGATTTTCTATCACCAGACCTTTACCTTGTGGATGACGATGGTGATTTTTTCGATTGGTGAATGGCATAGAATTAATAACAAAATTGGATACGTCAGAAATTTGAACTAAACAAGGAAAAAATGTTCAATAATTTCAAAAGTTTTTTGTTTATGTCAGATGTGTTGATTGTTTCATTTGAGTTAGAAATCATTATGTTGTGACCACAGCCAGGTAACTATATAATTGATAATAGCAGGAGCAATTACACTCATATTGTTCCTGATAATGAAAATACACGAAGCACATTTTTTGTGTAAAAAATATACTTTTTTGTTTAGGTCTTAATGAGTGGTTTTGGCTGCCAGGAGTGAGGTGTTAGACGGTCTATTGGTAAAATACAAACCCAAAATGTATTCAAGAATTAAATCCTAGTTTATTTGGTGATGGTGACTTTACCTAGGTACGAACCTTCCAGACGGATTGGTGATGACTCACGCTTCTTATTCTTCTTCTTTATTAATTGCTTTATTTAACTCCTCGGTGGGGGTTCAAGCTTTTATCCAGTTGTGTGCTGTCTTGAGGGAGGTTTAGAGCTTACCCAAAGTGTCCATCTATCTGCAGGCTAAATGAAGGATAGAACTTTTACCAAGGTGTACACCTACCCACAGGTAACTGTATCATTGATAAAGATTAAAACGAACAAAAAATGGTTGTTAACTTTATAATTATATGCTATACAAAATTTACTCTTTTTTCTTTATCAATGATACAGTTACCTGTGCACCCATCCTGTCGTCGTTAGGAAGGTTCAACACTTCGTCTTAATGTACATCTGACCTGTCTTGAGGAAGGTTCGAGGTTTTACCCATTCCCAATCCCTCTTGCTAGGTTGAGGATATAAGAAACGCTACCCCCGTCAAGTGAGTCTGTTCATGTCCAACCTCCATGAAAACTAATAAGATTCTGAGCTAAACCATCTTTAGTTATTGATAGGGAACCATTTGACACCCTTTTCGACACGCTGCAAGTCGCCTTGACCTTTGACATACTAACCACAAAATCTTTACGGACCTACTGACCACACTCAATGCAAAGTTTAAGCTCCTAGGCCAAACTGATTTGAACTATTGTTCGGAAATTATTTTTAAATTGGTACGTTTATACATTATTTTGTATTTAAGTCTCGGTGACTTTGACCATTGTCTTTCTGACCTCAAATCAACAGTGACCATATACTGCTGGTGACCAACGCCAATGCAACATTTTGATGATCCTGGGACATACCTTTTTGAGTTATCAATTAAAGTCATTTGGTGTATGTGTACATGAATGTCCTCCAGTCTGTGGGACAAACCATTATTGAGTTATTGATTGGAAACCATTTGATATACACAACAACTGATAGACTGACATAAGCAAAACAATATAAAATATATGTTTATTATACAAGTTACTCCTCTTCTTTGAAGGGGGAGGTGGGTGGGGACATAAAATCACAATAATATTGAACAAATGATGAATAATGACAATATTTTATTGTTTTATCGACAACCAGCAATATAATACAATTCGTTAACAAGAGGGCCTCAAAGGCCCTAGGTCGCTCACCTGTTGCACATTGGTCTAGGTATCAGTACAACCTACATTCCGACCATATTTCATGAAGATTGGATCAAAACAATGACCCCTGGAGTGAACACAATGTTTTTCTAAGATTTGACCTAGTGACTTAGTTTTTGACCCCACATGCTCCAGTTTCAAACTTGGCCTAGATTACATAAAGAACAACATTATGACCAAGTTTCATGAAGATTGGATCAAAATGGTGACCTCTGGAGTGAACACTAGGTTTTTCTAAGATTTGACTTAGTGACCTAGTTGTTGACACCACATGACCCAGTTTTGAACTAGGTCTAAATTTAATATGGAACAACATTCTGACCAAGTTTCATGAAGATTGGATCAAAATGGTGACCTCTGGAGTGAACACTAGGTTTTTCTAAGATTTGACCTAGTGACCTAGTTATTGACACCATATGAACCAGTTTTGAACTTGGTATGGATTTCATGGAGAACAACATTCTGACCAAGTATCATGAAGATTGGATCAAAACGGTGACATCTAGAGTGTATACAAGGTTTTTCTAAGATTTGACCTAGTGACCTAGTTTTTACCCCGCATGACCAAGTTTCGAACTTGGCCTAGATTTCATGGCGAACAATATTCTGACTAAGGTGACATCTAGAGTGTACACAAGATTTGACCTAGTGACCTAGTTTTTGACCCCACATGACCCAGTTTCGAACTTGGCCTAAATTTCATAGAGAACAACATTCTGATCAAGTTTCATGAAGATTGGATCAAAACTGTTGCCTCTAGAGTGTACACAAGCCAATTGTTGACGGACGACGACGACGGACGGACGACGGACGAAGAGTGATCACAAAAGCTCACCTTGTCACTATGTGACAGGTGAGCTAAAAAACATACATTATTATGCATGTACATGTATGCTCCAATAGATCACTCTCACTCATCCTTGACATTTGACCTGCCAGGACCTTGTCTATAAATACAGTATATAAAATCCCTGGACATACTCACATAAAATCTGTTCTTGTGGTACTGATCCGAAAACATTACAATTTTGGCATTGCATTCAAGTTGAATATCATAGGGACATTGGTCTTAACAAGGATTACAGCATTGGCTGGCCAATCACAATATAAAGTTAAGCATTCGTATCTTATGAACAGAAACATTTCGATCTAACTTCTGACACACCAACCAGTATATTCAAAGCAAGAAATAAGACGGCGTTCGACGAAACTTGGGCATGATGATCCTTTCAAAGATTTTGCAATACTACCACACAATGTATGGTACATTATCGCATAATGTATGGTCCAGGAGTACAGTAAACGCAAGCTGAAAATATTGTTCACGCTGGCTGCAGAGGGCTAAGAAATAGCTTAATCAGCGACGACCTGATGTTAGACAGTATATGCTTTCATAATAAAGATTCATTTACACACGATCAACCATTGACATTCAAAGTTTAACAAGTCCAGAAGTTGGTGCACTAGTTTTAATTAATCCTTGAACAGCTTTAAAGTTTGGATGGTCTTTGTCGCCTACAAGCTGTAGAAGTATTGCTTCACTTGATGTTACAGTAGCACCCATGGCCCGAAATCTCTGAAATACACAAACAATAAACATTACATGTACTTTCAAATCATTTAATTTCGATGGGACATAATTTTATGGGGTTTTTTTGGGGGAAAAATAATTTCATGGGGACATAACTCAAGGATACATTATCCAGTAATTAAGTCAGATACATTAGAATAATTAATATTCGTGAGGAATTCAATTTAATGGTTGAGGTCACCCTGTTTTTTTGTGAAAAAATAATTTCGTGGGGACGTAATTTCATGGATACATAATCCACTAACTAAGTCATATACAATAGAATAATAAATATTTGAGAGGAATTTAATTTAATGGTTGAAGTCATCCAAAAAATCAACGAAATTAAATCCCCCACAAGCATTGAAACATTAGTGATTTTACAGTAATATTGATATTTTCATCATGTCGTGGTGGTACATCAACACATATAGCTTGGCTTATTTGACACGAGCCTCACCTTTTGTTTAGTATAATTTAACACTCCATATTTTACCTACAATGCAACGCCGATTATATGTTTTCATAATTTGGGAGATCACGAAGACGCTCGAGATGTAATAGAAACACAATTTGAAATACCGATATTGCACGATTTGCTTGCGGAATTTCATATATTTAAAGCAAAAACTTTTTAATATATTCTTGCATAAAGGTCAGGTTCAGGTCAAAATAGCCAAGCTATACCAGGCATAGAACATTGAAGTATACAACAACAAAGGCAACATTCAACAAAAGAATTCACCAATTTAAAATGTGTGAATACATGAGAAACAATAACGATATTCGCCTTAACAACGAAATACAAAACATGTGTGCATTGTAAACACATATGGCAAGCCAAATGTCCAATAATTACGTAAACCCATGTTCACGGACGTAAAACTAGGCTTTTTAGTTTTACGGTCGATAAACTAGGTTTTACGAACGAAAAACCAGGTTTTGCGAATGTTAACCTGTATTTTCGAGCGAAAACATAGGATAACAGTCGCAAACCATAGTTCACGCTCGTGAACATGGGTTTACGTTCGATAAACTAGGTTTCTCGATTGAACTATGAATTTCGACCGTTATCCTATGTTTACGGCCGTTATCCTATGTTTACGCTCATGAACCCCGGTTCACGAGCGTTAACCATAGTTTACTAACATTAACCTGTGTTTTCGACCGTAAACATGGGTTTACGCCCGTGAACATGGGTTTACGAACGTGAACATGGGTTTACGAACGTGAACATGGGTTTACGAGCGTAAACATGGGTTCTCACTCGTGAACATAGGATAACGACTGAAATTGATAGTTATGTCCGAGAAACTTAGTTTATCGAACGTAAACATAGGTTCACGTTCGTGAACTATGGTTTACGCTCGTAAACCCAAGTTCACGCCCGAAAACATAGGTTGTTGTTCGTCACATATGGTTATTGCAAGTAAATTGTCCAATAATTACGTAAACCCATGTTCACGTTCGAAAAACTAGGTTTTTCGATAGAAAACATAGGATAACTAGCGTAAACCATAGTTTACGAACGTGAACCCATGTTTATGGTCGAAAAACTAGGTTTCTCGATAAAAATATATATTTCGGCCGTTATCCCATGTTTACGAGCGTGAACTATAGTTTACGAACGTGAACCATAGTTTACGAGCGTAGACCTATGTTTACGAACTACAACCCATGTTTTCGTAAACATGGGTTCACGTCCGTAAACTATGGTTTACGGTCGTTATCTTATGTTTACGAGCGTGAACCTATGTTTACGAACTGCAACCCATGTTTTCGACCGTAAATATAGGTTTACGAACGTGAACCTATGTTTACGAGCGTGAACTATAGTTTACGGCGTTATCCTATGATTTCGATTGAAAAAACAGCTAAATTTGCATTTACGTTCGAAAAACCTAGTTTATCGATCGTTAATCCTAGTTTTTCGACCGTAAACCATGGTTCACGTAATAACTGGACACAAGAAATACATGCCAAGCCTGTGAACTATAGTTCACGCTCGAAAACATGGGTTAGCGTTTGTAAACATAGGTTCACGTTCGTAAACATAGGTTCACGCTCGTAAACATAGGTTCACGTCCGTAAACCCATGTTTACGCCCGAAATTCATAGTTTATTTGAAAATCTTAGTTTTACGTTTGACAAACTAGGTTTCTCGATTTAACTACTGATTTTCGTCGTTATCCTATGTTTACGACCATTAACCTATGTTTACGCTGGTAAACCCTGGTTCACGCTCGTAAACCATAGTTTACGAAATACAACCCATGTTTTCGACCGTAAACATAGGTTTACGAACGTGAACCTATGTTTACGAACGTGAACCTATGTTTACGAGCGTGAACTATGGTTTACGACGTTATCCTATGTTTTCGCTCGAAAATATGGGTCAACATTCGTAAAACCTGGTTTTACGTTCGTAAAACCTAGTTTATCGACCGTAAAACCTAGTTTTACGCCCGTGAACATGGGTTTACGAAATTATTGGACATTTGGCTTGCCATAAACACAGTGACACTTAGTCAGAAGAAATAAATCATCATGAGATTCGGATATGTCAAGTACCATGCTTATCTAGAGCATTTGGCTTTTTCCAATGAGTCCTCGAGATAACAAAGTTTTACTGTATATGGAGAAATAGCATCTGAGTCGAACTTTTATTCTTTCTTTTCCCTTCCCGATCCAAGCATATTTCAAATGGGTAGGTGGGTACATGTTATAGGTTAATAGTTTTTTGGAATTGTTTAAAACATACAAATAATCCAATTTAGTAAAAGCTCTTATTATTTGAATAGGAACCCAATTTACAATGGAGAAAGAAGCTCCATATACGAAAAATAAAATTTGTGTTCATACAATTTTTTCATAAAAAATATTAATTCAATGTGTCCAATAAAATATTTTGAGTAATTGAGTAAGGTCATTTTTGTGGGGTAGATAGGGGATCGGGAAACAAACATTATTTTAGGAATACTTATTTTGTGCTCACTGTATATACATGAATTACTGTAAAATAATTAATTTTCGAGGGGGGTTAAATTTTGTTGATTTCTTCAACCACGAAATAAAATCCCTAACACTAATTTTGTTCTTAACTAAAATGCAAAATCCACTAATTCACGTCTCATCGAAATGGTCTTTTTAAACAAAACAACGAAATTTCGTCCCAAACAAATTAAATGATTTTACAGTACCAAAATCAAGCTGTTATTTACCTCATAAGCAAAATGTCTATCCATCATACTTCTAGAAGAACAGGCATCAGCAACAACATGGACCTCTATATCTCTCTCCAATAAATCTATAACTGTTTGTTGTATACATACATGTGCCTGAAATCATATGTATTATAATAATATGCCTCCGTAGCTCAGTGGTTTGAGCGCTTGCCGTCTAATCTGGCGAACCGGGTTCAAATCCGGGTGGAAGTACATAATATATATGCCCGCCATGTTTCAGTAGAAATAAAGCAAATAAAGGCTATGCTCGGCATAATTTATTAAAAAAAAATAAAAAAAATAACTGTAATTCCTAGGTAACAAACCATGCAAGTGCAATTGCTATGAGGCTCAGTGCAAAACTATGGTACATGCCTCTATAACTTGATGTTGTTACCATAGGTTTGCGGAAATTACTGAAAAGCAAAATCCTTACTTTTTTCATGAATCTAATCTGGTTTCATGAATCTAACTTAGTATTGTATATATTAGGGGTGTAACGGTACGCTCACCTCACAATATGATAGGTACCGTCAATTTTTCTAACGGTTCGGTATATTTCGGTGTGATACAATATTCTCTGACAGCTGCTTAAAAACTTCAATTTTGAAGTAATAATGAATTTGTTGCTTCTATAACAGCAATTATTATGTGCCTATCAACTATTTTAAGTGAATTTAGACTATATGAAGCATATCTCAATACAATTAAAATGAGTGATACATGGTAATGCTACATAATCAGAAGGCTGTCAGGTGTTTTCGTTGTCTGCATATTATTTTGCTTATAAAAAAGCTTATACCGAACCGTACCGAAATTTAGAAGTCTTGTATCGTGAACCGTGTTGAACTGAAGTCCACGGTATTTCGTATACCGCGGTATACCGTTATGTACAGCCCTAGCATATATGGTTAATGTACTGACATTTTATATGCTGTTCTAATTAATTTATTTGTTTGTAATGATGAGTAAATGATATTGCAACGCATGTTAATGTGTAAATGTTTAAATTATCAACACTTTAATGAAAGAGAAACAACTTTTTATGTATATTGATTGTCTCCCTTTGTTAGATTCAGGATGCAATTAGGTTTTTTATAATAACATCTACAAGTATATACGAATTTTTTAATTGAAAAAAAATTTCCTTACTATATAATTTATCATTATGCATAACACCTCCACACCTTAATATTTCGTAATTTTACTTCGAGATATCCTGATGTTCCGGGTTTTACACTTGCTTCCCTTTGAATGTTAGATTCATGAAACCTGATTAGATTCATGTTAGATTCATGAAAATTTTTAGATTTTGCTTTCAGTAATGGCGTAGTTTTGCACCAAGCCCTAAATATACTCACAAGGAAGATTCAACTTGACCAACTGGATCACCTCCTAACATAAAGTTGCTATTGTTATTAGATTAACCACTGGTGAACATTTTGGCTGCAGATCAGATGGAGATTGGCTTGTTATAAGGGCATTGGTGGACAAAGTGATGTGGTTTAGCAACAAACATATTTGTGGGTAACCATCTGATGACCAGTTAATGACATCATCAGCCAGCATCACTTGTTGATATTTCAATGCCAATAATCGATGGGCTGGTGTCAAGCCACAGCTCAAGGTCTGTAGATCAACAATTTTCAGTAAGAAGTGATTAAACTGACCAGTCTAATTGGTAAAATTAGTAAATTTTCTGCTTCCTCTAATAGAAAATTACAGTATTTTCTGTCAGTCCGAATTCAAAATTTATCAGTCAGGACCAACAGTTTTGGCAGAGCCTGGGCTGGTATTCACAAAACATCTTAGGTGAAAACTTAAAGATTTTGACTTAAATTAAAATATTGAGCGGAATATATATTTCTCAGGAAGCATAGAATAACCCATGATTTCTATGTGATTACTGTAGCTGTTTACATAATGCTTCAAAAAATGTAAACAATTGGTAATCTTGATTTCCCTGTTAAGCTGATACTTTTACCGGTAAGGAAAAATGATTTTTTTTAGAAAATTCTAAGTTTTCACTTAAGGTAAAGAACCACTAAATGCCTCCGCGGACCAAGTGGTGATACACTCAAGTAGTCCTTAAAAAAACTTTGGTTTGCCTGTAAATGGAGATATTTCTTGACAAATGTGGAGTTGAATGATGAAATTGAGTTTAAATGGTTGGTAAATATGCATGTGGTATAGTAAAACTGTAATATTAGTATTATTCCACTATTTTGTTCTTGATACCAAAGTGAAAGTAGACTAAGGTAAAACCCAGAACTCATAAATCCGGACATGCGTAAAAACGGATAGACCGTGTTTGAAGGACAAAAACTTTCTTAGAAGATACATGACCTCCCTTTTTTATTGCATTATTTTGAAGCTTAAATGCCCCTCTTTACAATGATATATGTGGTCCAGGTGGCCATAGACTAAAAAAAGTTGAAAATTGGGACCTACTATGGCCAATTTACATTGAGCTATAGAGCAAATCTATTTGGTGGTTTCTAACCTAAAGATTCTTTGTGAATAACACCCCTGAATATGCCTTAGCTGATTTACCTCACCAGTTTTTCTGGACTGTCCCTGATCAGTTCATAAAGGAACCAGCAAGTTCTCTCCACATGTGGAACAATGTCACTCATGTTAAGTTTTTATTGAAGGGTATGACCTGTTACTACTGGAAAGTGTATACCCATTCTGCAGGTATAACTAGAGCTATCACAGGAGTGATGAATCATACCCCCGCAGCACCGCCTTGACACAGTTAGGGACCTGGGTCTTGCACATGACACACCGTCTTGATGTGGTGAACATTTGTACCAAGCAATTTTAAAATCCACTAAGAAATGACAAAGTTACAGAGCGGACACGATGCTAACATACCGACAGACCAACAGACCAACATGGTGACTCCAGTATACCCCCTTCAAACTTTGTTTGCAGGGGTATAAAAATACACAGCACCCATCAGTTGAACATGATAAGCTTCCAATACTAATACTACCGAACATCTCATTCCTGATGAAATCTAAATCACCTTGAGTAAGTGAAAAATTTACCTCAATTCCAAACAAAACTACATGTCTGACATCCCCTGAACAGAGTTCTTTCAATTTACTTTCCACTTCTGGTAAAACCATGCTAAACTTGGTTTTGTCATACACACCCACGGCTTTTGATACATCAAGCTCAGACACCGTCTTTCCTAAACCTTTGGAATACTGAAAATATCAAATAACACAAAATTTCAGAAAATTAACACTTTAACAGTTTTGATAATAATACCTATCAAGTACGACTTATGGTTGCATGAGACTTATGGCCGAATATTTACGGTAGACATGTTTTAGCAGGCTGGGAAAAAGCCCTTCACCTGTTGTCCAGACAAGTATTAGTACTTACTTGGGTTCTATAATTCCGGAATAATCCGGAAATCCGGATTGGTTGCATTAGAAAGAATGATCTTTTCTGTACAAAGTAAAAGTTATAAACTTATTTGATGAAAAAATAAAAGAATTGACAAAGTTATTGTCATTTACAGTTCTCTCGTCTGAATTTCAACAATAAAACAATGTTTGAAACCTAATTAAGGTACAGAAATCTGTGGTTATGGCATACAAAGTTGACTTGCGATTGGGCATTATGCCTCAGTATAGAACCACTGTATTTATGATTCAGGCAATAAGCTTCTGCAGTAAACATTCATACACAAAGTATAAAGGAAAATATCTTACTGTATTCCAGGTGTTGCAGCGAACAGTTTAAATTCCTAAACTCACAAACTGCTTTTGGTTGAAGTGAATATTTATGCATAAATCTTCAATATTCATGTATTTTTAACAATAGAAAATAAGACGCTATAATATTTATAATGTTATTTAAATCCAATTTATATTTAAAATAAATATTTTTTGAGAATACAAGATAATTATATCTAACCTGTTCTGTAACAATGATTGGAATTTCCAGAATATTTGCTCCTTGAAGCTGAAATTAAACCAAACAGAACAATTTACAGACGGTTCACTATTCACCTTTTATAGTACTTTTCTTATTTATTCATTTTTTACTTTAAAGTGCTAATTTTTTAACATGATGCATCGTTTGCAGACATGCATTTGACCTTGATTTAACCATATAGACACGCTTGTACTAGATAAACAAATCGTAGTAAATCATTACAATTCCATGAGACAGTGTGGAAGTTCCCAGTGCTAGTTTTAGCAACACACATTGATAAACAGCTAATCCCCTAACACACTGGCTTCCGCATATTAATCATAGGTGTGAACAAACTTTGTCAGTCACATATTGATAACTGGATGCAAATTGTAGTCTAGATATCCGGAACTTTGTGCAAGGTGTTTTTTCTGTTAATTTACATGTAGGTACAAACAAATCTGGCCTAGTTAGACTATTAGTCTGGCCACCCGACTAGATAATATATTTTGTGACTTTTTTGTCCGATCAATTTTTCAATTTTCACTAGATTTTATTTTTGGCTTGATTATCTTCTATGTTTGAGGGTGCAATGGGAAATAATTTCATGAAAAAAGAGTAGATTGAAGTGTTGTCTTTCTAAACATAGGGTATGTTAGACAGACTAACTGACTACGTATTCATATGCAAATACTACTGACGGTAACATTATTGTCCAGATATGGATATTCAAGTGACACAAGGATTAAAACGGTAAAAATCTATTTGTACCTGCAGATTAGTGGAGAGCTGGAGTAGGACTCTTAGGGCATGGCAGTTAATTGTGTGCAATAACACATAGGACTTAACTCCCAGTAAGAATGTCAGAAATTGCTTGAAAACAGGGAAGTTGACATTTTATTTTCATTCGTAGCAGAAATTAAGATGCTACAGCTATGATTATTACATGCTATTCATATTGTTAGCGCTATGACAAACTAATTTTTGAAAATAATCAAATTGGCCCAGACACTTATAAATCTGATAAATTGGACCCATGGGAAATCCCTGAGTATATTTATTCTTTCAATACACTACAGTTACGCAAAGACCTAAATTACAATTCTGATAGTCTATCCTATTTTTTGCATTTTACAAATTACAGATTGCAGACTTTTATGTACATGAATAAATTCAAAAACAATTTTTTGTACATTGTAGCAAGCCTTCATGTAGTTCCCTTTATCCATTCTCATAAATCAGGGGTTAGTCGAGTACCTAGACACTATATGTAATTGAAAAAAAAAATGCTGGTTGAAAGAGAATGCCTATATCCGGACCTTGTTATTATGTTAATAAATTATATGGACAGTATATATACATGTATAAAATCCCTGCCTATATATTTCAATATGATAGTACCATAATGCACCAGTCAGTTGCATTCACGGCCCCCATCCCTGGGGATCCGAAGGGGAAACAGGCGTGTTTTTACCCTCAAGCTTCCCCTGCACTTCCGGGGAAATGTTGAAAGAAATGCACTGAGACAATATTTAGTAGTGGGGGGGGGGGATACTGGACATTTTCTCATCAACTGTCCCTGGCAGAGCTGTGGAGGGAGGGTTTTTTTACAACCCAATAAGTAAAAATCCCGGCCAATACCAAGGGGATAAGGGGGGGGGGCATGGATGCAACTGACCAGTTAGTGCATGACAGATAACAGATTTGTGTGCACATTTATGTAAATAAATCTCAATATAGTAGTACCCTACATGCCTACCCTAGTACTCAATGTGTTTCAATATAATACAATCACCACGATTGAATATGAAGTGAGTTGTTCACCTGTGAACAGGTGGGCAAATATTCAGCAATTATCATTTTTATCAGATTATACTTTCAAGTGTAAAGCAGGTGGCATTTGCATTAATACATACCAGTCTACTTGCGACGGTTACAATGTCAGAAAAATACTGAATAGCTGGCCGGAACTTTTCTTGCATATCACAACAAAAGAAAACGGTTTTATTCGCAACAATATTTCCAAGTTTTCTGGGAGCCGCCATTTTGAACAATCACATGACCCACTCAAAAGGAGTTATGTGTAAAACCCGATTTTCCGTAAAACGGTAGAACGTGATTATTGACTATTAAGGCCTATATTTGTGTGTCTCTATGAATATTATTTACAGGACTCAGTTGCCTCGGCCAAAACACGTAGGTATATTCTCTTTATTTCCGTGGCTAAAATAAGCTGACAAAATGCATGGTTTTGTCAATAACTGATGACACGAAAAGAAGAAAAGGAACACAATATTGCACTCGTAAATACGCACGTGCGTATGCTGTTTGTAAAACGGACAACATTAAAGTGATCTAAAATGCTACCCGGTTAGTCATATTTTCCTTATAATGAACTTTACATCGAAAAGTATCAAATTTTAAAAGCTTTAAATTAGCTACTTGAATAAAAAAGTACCATTACATTTGCATTTAACAGGAACAATGTAATTGGGTTTAGATAGTTCCGGCATTTAATTATGCCATGTAAAAGCATGGCTTTTATAAATACATGAAAATGATACACTACAACACAAAACCAAATCATATTATAATTATAATGAGTATTTATCAAGAAATGGATTCGTTCAAAAAATAATATTAGTTATATTTTTTTAACTGTTGATTACATGTTTTTGTATCATTTTTGTGCATCTTAGTGAAATTTTCTTCATATTTTCTTCAAAATTATTTCTCCCCAAATTGATCGGCATCTACATGTGAGAATTTCACATTGCATCCCAAGAAGGAATTGCGGCTTCCTAATAAATGATAATGTTTTAAAATTGAGAATATGGAATAAAAATCGGAGTTTATTATGCTATATATTGCTCTATGATTAGTTTATTGTGATCAGATTTACTACGGTCTGAAACAAACTACCCCAGAATGCATGTATGGCTTCGTCAGAATAAAAAAAATCCGCGAAGGGGCGGTCCCCGGTACCCCTAGCAACTATGGATTAATCATGTTCATACACGGGGATGGATGCCCCCCGGAACCCCTAGCAACTCTGGATTAATCATGTTCATACACGGGGAAGGATGCACCGCGGAACCCCTAGCAACTCTGGATAAATCATGTTCATACACGGGGAGGGATGCCCCCCGGAACCCCTAGCAACTCTGGATTAATCATGTTCATACACGGGGAGGGATGTACCCCGGAACCCCTAGCAACTCTGTATTAATCGTGTTCATACACGGGGAGGGATGCCCCCGGAACCCCTAGCAACTCTGGATTAATCATGTTCATACACGGGGAGGGATGCCCCCCGGAACCCCTAGCAACTCTGGATTAATCATGTTCATACACGGGGAGGGATACTACCCGGAAATCCGAGCGACTCTGGATTAATCATGTTCATACACGGGGAGGGATGTTCCCCCGGAACCCCTAGCAACTCTGGATTAATCATGTTCATACACGGAGAGGGATGCACACCGGAACCCCTAGCAACTCTGGATTAATCATGTTCATACACGGGGAGGGATGCTACCCGGAAACCCGAGCGACTCTGGATTAATCATGGTCATACACGGGGAAGGATGCACCGCGGAACCCCTTGTAACTCTGGCTTAATCATGTTCATACACGAGGAAGGATGCACCGCGGAACCCCTTGTAACTCTGGCTTAATCATGTTCATACACTGAATATAAGCCGTGGCACCAACATAGAGGGGACCTAATATATCCAGGCCTATATTTCTCTGGTTTAAGGTAGGAGGGGGTCTACGCGGAAATTAACCTTCTACCTGGCCTTGTGGCAGAGTTTTTATCCGGGGTTTGAAAAAGTCAAAACACCCACCCTTTCCCGGACTGGGGCTTGGTTTGAAATGGCTGGTGTTACATTCAGTGTCGATGAATTATACCCGTTCAAACCAGATTGTCGCGGTACTGTATAAACCAAGTGAGTCCTGCACTGAAGAGCTCTATTCGTAAAATCAAACACGTGGAAAACGTGCAGAAATGACGATTGATGTAAAAAATATCCGGTTTACACGTGATTCACGTAACGTTGGTAACACAGAACGACAAGTACGTGAAATAATTACTGATCCTTGAACGTGTTCCATGTTCTATTTATAGCACAGCTAATATTAGTACGGGCGAGTACGGGTTACACCAGGGAACCTGATTAACTGATCCTTTGCTAATCTATCAATTAGAATCTATATATTTTTTCCGGAGACGGCATACGGAAATGACCGAGCTTTCACGATGGGTCCTCGCACTGCGATGCCTTCGGACCAAAACATTCAGGGAGCGTAGCTGTGGCTATTATAAATTCAATAGTTTAGGAAGGAGGGAATTGTGCGTGATTTTACCATCCGTATAACCCTTGTGTCGTGAATTTTTACCAGGGGTTTAAAAAGGCAAAAAAGAAAATCCCGGGGTTTGGCCGTGATTTCAATTGACTTACTCATTACACACCAGTGACTGAACAAGTCTACTGACAATTGACCCCCCCCCCCCCCGAAATTACCGGGTTTTACCTTTCCGATGTCCCCACACTGCTGGGTGAGTGCGGGGATTACGTACCGTGACAAAATAGCGGGTCGGGACTATATTTCTATGATTTACAGTGGGGGAATTTTGAAAAAGCAAAAGGTTACAAACCCACCGTCCCCGTGGTTGGTGGGGGTTGTGATTGATTGATGCCTTACGCGCAAGTGGATCCCTATAGTTTATATTGGTAACTGGCTAAGTCTACCAGGGGACATAATTGTGCTCAAATGTTTTTATGATGGTAGTGGATCAAATCTTAGCCCCAGTATGCTTCTCGGCCTTTAAGTCACTCTCATTCCGTGCAAAAGTCGGGCTTCAAACCAGATGGACATTACCAAGCATGAAATCGTGATTCACGAACTGTTGGTAGAACTCTAAGCGTAAAAATCCGTGTTCGTGAACATCGTGCAAAATTTTCGAATGACGTCAAAACCAAACACGAATTTTTAAATCCCCGATTTCACGTGGTTCACGTTACGTCGGTAATACTCAAAACGACAAGTACAGATTCGAATGACGTCATGGAAATTAAGAATTTACAATCTTAATGTTTTAGAATGTCCGCCTAGCAGAGGGTTCCTTCTTTTGTTGAGGAAAATCCAAGTCATTACAAAGATGCGGTTCTTAAATTTCTTAAAAGTGTAACAGCTGAACAGTTAAATCGAGATTATCATTTTTACATAGTTAGCTGCCCTTGTTACTATCAAAAACCAAAAAATGGAGCTTCTCTGTTTATGCCTTAAACCGTCTGTGTAACCTGTCTAGACTAGTTAAAAGCGGTTGAAAACAAACTTTTTACTGTTGTTTTTATCTTTTTGTTGACATACAGTAAAACTTCGTTATCTCGAGGAGTAATCGGGCCAGGTAAAATGGTCGAGATGAACAGGGTGCTCGAAATAACCAACGGACATGCATTGATAATACAAACGGATACTATTGTAAAAGTTGCTCGAGATAGGATGGGTGCTCGTGATATCAATGCTCGTCATAACGAAGTTTTACTGTATTTTGACTTGCCGGCGAAGCCAGAAAGGGACATACGTGGTTTGTTCACGCTGAGAATACACGAGTCGTTTTGGTCCACCTTACTACATACTCTCCATTCTTGCCAATGCGCGTATCTTTGTATTTCTCTGGACATTTGTGAAAAATGCATGTTCTGAGACAGTGCTTTATTTAGTGCTAACCCCAAAAACACATGGAGGTTTCATAATAACAAGGTGTAATTTAGAGCTCTACAAATACACATTTTATAACTAACTACAGCAATGCTTTGAAATATACATGGGGCAAATACAATACAAGTACCGCGGATATTCATTACAGCGCAAAATATCCTGTTTTTGTGTCCCGATCATTCTGTTTATTTACTTGCGCTTTGGTCATTTTTGACACTTAAAGTAATAAAACTTATTCCTTTCTGGTTCAAATACTCAAATAAATATGTTATTTAACTGAATGTAAAGTGACAAATTCCTGACCCCAAAATATTAGTTTTTATCCATGGGGGTCACTCCAAATTCACCAATCAATAGAACTAGCTTAAAGCTTCAACGAAATGAAAAACAAGCAGGGAGTTGCGTATCTTATATTATAAGAAAATTTTGGTTCGTCAAACGCGTAGATCAAATTTTCTTACACACGTCAGGTAGCCCTACCCTACTATTTTAACTTCATACGTAAGCCCGAATGTTTAATATTTATAAATGAAACAGTTTCACTATATCACATACATGTGTACAGGGCATTTAAATCACCTCTGTGGGCTATACCAAATTGTCCCACCTTTCTTATTATCATGGGTGCACTTTAGATCTATTTGAATATTTAAATCGTTATCAGTGCAAAACAGTGTCATCATTGAAAACGTTTGTAAACAGTGTGGATATTTGCACAGGTAATTGTATCCATATGTATAAAGTTATAAACGAAGTGAAATCCGGTTTAAGCAATAAGGCATACATGTTGTATTGTATAGTAACTCAATAAGTCACACAGCGAGCAAACGTTACAGATGATTTTAAAAGCAATAAGTGATACCAAGTGAATTTTATAGTATCCAAATAAATCATTCAATGATTTGGCGTATACACTGTATGTAGCATTCATAAAAGATAAAGAAAGACAAAAATCACCTTTTCTATACAGATATGTTTGTTCTATAGTAGCCATAACTTCAAGATATGAAAAAAACAAGAATTGTAAAAAAATACAAATTTATACATATTTTCCCTCCTGTTTCACTCTTTAACCCTGTGGAAATTTGTACGATAATAAACGTGGTTAAGCGTCTGTATTGTACAGAGTACGATGCTACATGTATATTCAACACATGAGTCAACATTTTCTCATTCGAAATAACTATGTCATTTGATTTGGACCATTATATACGGACATACGATGTTCACCCCGAAACAGTGGCATTCTTGCGGGATAGAACATCAGCAGGCACACGTCCTAGCTATGAAATCGGCGTAGAAGCTGCACGGAAGGCAGCTCTTGTGGCTGCAGAAAAGTATGGTGGAAAATGTGAGTTTGTTGGCGAAGAATGCGACATGATTGTTCCGGCGTCAGGTATAGCTGGTAGGTAGAAGCTTATTTAATTGTCGTACTCAGTATTTATATAATACATGTACATGTTATGTCTCAGCAGTGATTGTTATCTTAAAATAACCCAATTATTGGAGAAGGTCGATATCTAATGTTGAAATAACTTGTGGTCCGATCATTTTGTGATGAATGTAACATTGAAAAAGTGTCTGGGGTTTTCATTTATTATATGCTTCTATGTTTTGCAATTTATTACATATATATTATGCAAACTCTTGGTAAATGTTGTAAAAATCATATTATCATAAAATATGATTAAAGTAAAATCTGATTCGTTTGATGTCTAAGCTTTCAGCTAATCGGTTTATTTTCATACATATGTAAACTGTTCTACCCTATGTTGTATTTTTCATCATTAATTATATACTTTCATTTTCATTGACGCATGGTGTATTTTCCATATATAGTACACGTGTAGACACCCTCTTTAAGTATGCTTTATGTGTTGTGGGTACCTGTATTAAACAAAACAGGTGTGTAGTTACAGCTTGACCAGATTTAGCAGGCACTCCGGACATATTCCGTGCATATTTCGGACAAAGTCGGTGCAAAAATAAACAAATATTTCCGATAAGTACCGACTATACTACGCTTACGGAAAATAATACACGCTTCCGAAGTTTAATGAGTGGCTAAATCTGGTCAAGCTATACAAGGATCTAGTTAAGCCTCCAAATAACGACTGAAACATTCCACTTACCGTATTACATGGTTGCCAAGGTAACGGAATTCTTAATGGACCAGGTACGACCGATCTTAATTATTTCGTATAATTTATTTATTACCACGTACCGAGTACATAATAGGCCAGATCGTACTTGATGAATACAGTACAACCTTTCGAGACCTAACCTCTGTAGAGCAACTACCTCTATACTAGTAATAGCAACGCCTTCAAAATTAACCAAAATTGGTATTTACTAGATTCCGTTAATTTAACCTCTGTACAGTCTAGCAACAACCTCTAAACAACGGTCAATACTTGCAGCTCTTACAGGAGACTTCTCTACGGAGGTTGAGGTAAGTTGTATTTATAAATAGCTTTTAAATAAATAGGGATGATACTCAATATTGATCTTACTTGCCTTAAGAATAAGGACAACTAATCAGATCACACCATGATAAACTCTTGGTCAGTAACATGCATCATGGTTATAGTTCAATTTTGAACCCTGAGCCATGAACTTTCTGACGAGTCTATTTGGGCGGGTAACTTGTGATTTATTCAATAGTCATTATGTATAGGATAGAACACGAGTAAGTGTTGGGTATGAAAACTAAATCGAGTTTGCGAGATTTTATGTTTTCATACCCAACACTTACGAGAGATCTATCTGTCTTAGACCACAGCTAAAAATGTTCGTTTCTCAGATACAATTTGTACAACAATCAACTACTTAATACTATGATTAATACTTAGTAAACACAATATCCCCAAATCGTTTACATTAGCCATTCATAAAATAAAATCAAGGAATGTTTGGTGCACGGTTATTTTGTGTTTTCGTTGGTAACATTCCATTGGTCAACTTTGTTTCTGTATCGTACATATTTTACATATCTTTTTTAAAGCAAGTGTACATGCATGTGCTTTTAAAAACAAGTAGTGGAATTTGATTTACTTGATGAAACTACTACATCGATGGCTTAGAATAAGAAGGTCGTAACTACTACTTACAACCTTATAAGACTCATGCATATTTGGAATCTGCTTCACAAGGCGCTTCTTATGAGCCTATTTCATGAAAATCTAAAATTGTCATGTTGATCAAAATGAAGTTTGAAAAACTTGTTTTCCTATAGTTAAAGAGTAAATTACAGACAGTTTTCTCTTGCATGCATGATGTTTTCTCAATATATCGATTTTGTAGTTACGACCTTCTCATTCTAAGCCATCGACATGTAGTATGTTTTTGGAGTTTGAGGACGTAACCGCGGTTACGCAGATCAAGCATCGTCCATCCTGAAACCTTTTAGTCAAAGATCTGAATTAAAATCAAAGGTTTAAGGACGTGCAACCGCATTCAGAACAGCGTATGCCGGAAGTTACCAGAAAGCAACATTCTTGGACATGTTCAGCATACGAGCAATATGCACAATGACCTAATTCTGAGAGATTATCAGGGCTACTTTTTCATCATTTAAATATACAGGGTCTCCGTCTATATGAAAACAATTTTGACGAACAAGCAATAATGGCACACAGTGGGCATAGAAGCACTGCTGTGTATTATTATAAACAACCGTTAGAGGCACTGGAGTGTAACTTATCATCCAAACTACAAACGCCATCGAAGACGCCTCCATCGCCCCAGTCTACAACTGGACTAGTCGTCTCGGCAACGGTTATCAAGGCCGAGTCTGCTGGCTTGCCAGACCCAAATGCTATTGTGATAGAAGTACCTGACTGTATATCTGCTATTATTGGTTTTCAAAGGCGGCAAAAAGATATCGATTACACTGTAAAATCACCAGTCGAAACATTTGTGTAAGCAGCAGTAAAATGTAAAATTGTTATTTCACTGCAAGTTTTTTTTTCATTTTTGGCATACCAATTTTGTAAAAGAGCAGAAAACTCTTATGTTGTAACTGAAAAGTTCATTAATTAACTATGATTTAATATTTTTTTAGATATACTTAACTGCTTAAATAGTATTTAAGTGCATGTATATGTTTTATAATCGATACTATTGTAATTCTTACTGCTTCAGCAATAAATTATTCTGTATTTTAATGATACTTTACTCTAGTTACACAAAATATAGATATAAAGTAACATAACAATTTTTAGTCATTGAAAACGCCGCTTCATCCTCTTTAAACTCTATGTTTGATGTTTGTATCGGATATATGCATGTATAGTGATTGTTAATGCTTAACTTCACTGTTACAATCACACTTGTCGATGGATTGTGTTTACAATAAAGCTATAAATTCCTGACTTGATGGATTATTTTGCTTTGCCTAAATAGTATTGGATAAATCAATGTAAGTTTATATACAACACTTTTTCTATATACCACAGAAAAGTGTTGTATAAAAAAATCTATGGGATTTATTCAACACTTTTTCTGCTCGTTGATTGGTCAGATACAGTAAGCTGTGGTCTAATTAAAGATATGCTACTTACTACTGTGTGTAATTTATCAATGTACAGTTTATCGGCGAATGGATTAAACTTAAAAAGTGCAGTCACGGCTCAATGCTCGAAATCGAACTATAGCTGTCTTTACTATCCAGTTAATAAAATCACTATTGAAAACAACCCCTAGTGCACCTATAAGTAACTCACATGTTTATCATTGTGACATTCCACAGGCCTAAGAAATTATATCACAAAAAACCCAAAGTCTAACATTCCCAAATATTCACTCATTCATTAGATAAAAAAATATGGATATTTAATGGATGAAACATTATGGAAGTAAAAACATCTGACTTATTTATAGATGCTATACCAGTAACAGTGTATAAACCAGTAGCTTGCAAGCAGACACAATCTCCACCAATATTGGTGTACTTCCATGGAGGGGGAAATGTTACCAAATGTAGGAAAACACACGAGAATGTTTGCAAAATGCTTGCAAGGTATGCTATATACAACATACACTTAACATGTTTTCTAATGTGTCACTTTTCAAATCCCAATACTTTTTATACTTTAAAAAAGCTGTTGAATGTGTACGTGTGCATGCTATGAATGACTTTTATAGTGTTCACAAGAATAAGATCCATCTAAGGTTTCAACAATCAACTTTTGATGAGCTATCGTATATCACTCAGACGGTTCTTACAATATATTCCGATGTTTCACTGCTGAACAACAGGAAGCCATCCGTAGTACGTTGCAATAACATGAAAGTGATATCAACTATAGGCATCCAGAAGAATGTTTGTGTAATTGTAGTCTTTGTACACTTGTTCTCTCCTCGTTTGATCTAGTGTTTCCACACATGTACGTTGTGTGTCTGTTTTGTGCAAAAACAAGTTCAATAACTAGTGAACATAGTTAATTATAAAATAAAATATTTGTGATTTTACAAAATCGTAACGTTACACAAACGTACTACCGCCATACGCCATGCATTTGATTTCAACTGTGCGTAAATTAACTATTTTTCCTGGTCGCTGACATCCTCAGAATTCAGTGGTTAGTCAAGTACCTAGACATTAAATTGAAAAATGCACTGATTGAAGGAAAATGAGCCACTGATAGCCGTGTTATGTTCCCCAAAGAGGTGACTAGGAAAAATAAAACATTTACGCATAGTTGAAATCCAATGCATTTGTTTTTGTCTGTGCATTCGATTGGTTAGTAACGTAATAAATGATGGACTAATCCGTGTGTAGTGTATGTATACATGTATATTTACCAGTAACACTCCGTGTAATGTTGTGAATGTGGAATACAGACTAGCACCAGAACATAGATTTCCAGCTAACCATGATGATGCTAAGAGGGTGGTTGAGTGGCTCGTTGAAAACAAGGAAACTGTTGGTAACGTATGATACATAATTATATATTCTACAGAAATCTTTGATCATATTCTTTTTTTATCTTTTTTTTGCCTATTCACCCCCATTCGCTGGATTTATTTAGAACACTGTCATATATTTGAATTTCTATTAAATGTGTGTGTATGACCAAATTTGGTACATTGCCTCTAGCCAAACAATCGGTACGCATATTCCGATCCCCCGGCGTATTCGACAGATATAACGTTTCTTTATTTATGCGTATCATAAACGTATGTACGTAGTTAAAGTAACAAGACATACGTTTTTGAAATAACATCTTATTGTTTTATTTTTCATTTATACAGGAGGGTCTGTTGATAGTAAACTAGGTGTGGCTGGTGACAGCGCCGGTGGTTACATGTCTGCTGTAGTGTGTCATGAAGCTATAGGTTTAATTGATTTTGCTGTGAGTAAAAATTAACGTCGGTAAATTACAATAATACAACTTGTGTTTTTTTTAAATCATACAGTAACTATCATACATGTACTTGTATATAATATCATATTACAATGAATAGTGTAGTAAAATACATTTATGATTGAATTTTAATCCACATGAGTCACCGGAGTTTTATAGTGAACCTTCCATTGATTAAATACCACGCAATGTTTCGATTTGTCGCTAAATGAAGTAAACGTCTCGGCTGAGTTTGCGACAATCCAGTAATTTTACTTTATACAAACCAAGTGGCTCTGGTTTGTGATAGCTCTTTTTATTGCTGAATGTGAACGGGTTTCTGAAAATGTCTTTTGAGTATGCCCTTACTACTGGAAGAGTGTTACCTCCTTAAGAAAGACGACATGCTGTACCTGACGTTCTAAGAACTATTTGGGCTTTCAAGGTTGTGTACATTGCACACTATTATTTTGTTTCAGGTCCTAGTTTATCCAAAGGTCAGTTTTACCAAAGTGTATCCGTCTATGGAAGAGTTTAAGTACGGACCAATGTTACCTAAACGTCTTTCTGACTGGTAAATATGAAATAGCGTAAAACGTTTGTATAAACTTTTGTATCATCTTTACCTAATTCTTCGCTGGCTTAGAATTAGAAGATCGTATGTACAAAATCAATATTTTAAGAAAACAAGAAAAATTGTCTGAAACCTGAAAACCAACTCTTTGGACTTCAGTTTGGTCAACATGGCAAGTTTCGATTTTAATGAAAATATTCTCATCAGAAGCACCTTGTAATGTAGATTTCAAATTCTAGTATGTATGAGTCTTATAAGGTTACGACCTTTTCATTTATACTGCGGATGAATTTAGGTACTTATCTAGTTATAAATAAATATGTGTTTTGACATGTACCATTACATAACTTAGAAATTATATTGCATCCGTGAATGCCAACATTTTATATAAAATTATATTAATTTATTAAATAATGTACTATGTTTTGGAACAATGATAGGTTTGCCGCACATTATATCAAAGAGGATGAATTAGAATCAATCAAAGCGTCTGTGATACTAAACACGGACTGTTCAAGCCTTCCACCAACCCTGATCATTGTAGCCGAACATGACCAACTTAGAGACGGTTGCTATGGTAAGTGTACGTTGTCCTATGGTGTATTAAATAAAAACAAATATTAGAAAAAAAGTACAAATGTACCATGATTAGCGATTAGTTTAAGAAAATACGACAAACATTCCTGTCAAAGTGTCTGTAACTAATTTACTGTATTGCATGGGATGAAGGCTAAGAAGTTATAGTAATAACGCATCAATGTCAGTAGGAATATTGTGTAAATTGGCGTCAGCGGAAACAAGGAAAAGGGTAATGAGCAGTTTGTTTACTGGATCTTATAACTAATACTTACAAACGCATTTGCACAAATCATGTTCCGATTAATACGAAAATCTTTGACTTTGCGTATTTGAAGAATAACGTAGTTGTAACCCAAATTTGACCGACTCAAATTTACACATGTATCAAAATAATAATTTTATTATTCATAAATCATAAGCATGTATTATGTTTTTCAGATTATTACACAAAGTTAAAGGAAGCACAAGTGACCGTGGATATAAAACTAATTAAAGGGGTCCCACATACATTTTGGAGCTTGCCAGGTTTGAATTTAATGTTTCCATGAAAACAAACAAAGTGTACAATTTATTTTAGAATTTATTATAATGTAAGGTATAGTTCGGAATTATTATGTAGCAACACTAAAAAACAATTGTGTGAGCATCTTAATTTTTAGGAAGTTACAACTGTTTTAGAAAGTCACTGAATGACATTCAAATGTTTTTTCGACGTATCTGTAACAGGTATTAAGTTCGTTAAATGAAGTATTTGATACAACCTTGGCACATCAGTAACGTGTTTGAAATAGTGTCTGATGTTTGATATGACATAGTTACTATTCCGTAATGTAGCACAGTAAAATCGTACATGTAAACCTCTCTCTCTCTCCCTCTCTCCCTCCCTCCCTCTTTTCATATTGAGACTAAGCCACAGCAGTTGTCTAGTGGTTGGAACGCTTGATGTATTCAAGATAAATTTGTGTTTTTATATTGATAATTGGTCATCTATACATTTCAGGTGCATTTAAGACTACATGCTTGGAAGCGTACGACGCATGTTCAGAATTCATCAGAAAACATTCATCAAGACCTTGAAGTCCATATCCCCAAGGTCTGAGGTCATTGGCCACATTTAAAGAGTGAGGTACATGGCCACACAGTAGAAACACTTACGACTGTGACTGTGTTAGTCGAAAGCAAACACTAATATCTTGAGAGATTGATAGCAATATATATACTACTACTAGATATAACTAGAAAATAAATGTTTATTGAGTAAATAGGTAGCCTAATTAAAATATATATGCATATTTATTGCATACATGCCATCACTTTGGACATTATGGCATTATTGATACAATGTACTTTCAATCTGAATTTGTTTATAGGCTCTGTATATATATGAATCTACTAGTACATGGTTCTACATTAGTAATTTGATAACATCAGGATAATAGTTAAACAACAGAAGATTGTTAGAAATAAAATAAAAGAATGCTGCAAAACTATAGCAACACTATGTCATAGCACAATTCAGACATAAATAAGTATACAAGTACACACTATTCATTTATAGCACACATAGAGTATTGTAAACAAGAACAATAACAGCAAGCAAATTGTAAGAAACATACATAAATGAATCACAAAACAAAAAGCAGCACAAATTCATAACACAAACCTGGCTTTAAAGTAGTAAAACCAGAACAAACCATTCATTAGTACTGTAATAAAGTACGCCGGTGATAACGCTAGTCTTTCTTTGCAATAGATTTTCATGGTATTAAAATGCATTTTCGGTGAACATTTGTGTTCACGCTTGTGCTCAATTACTTTTAATACATAATACTCTTTCAATTTAAACTGAAAACAAGCGGCAATTCAGTGTTGTTTTAGACATTATTTGTTTGTATACGAGAGGTGCCCCACTTATATTTGAACAGTATTGAATATCAAATTGTTCGATGCTTATTATATATATACAAAATATTTCTGTATCATCGTGCAAAATAACGTGTTATGAAACAAATACAACTATTGATTATTACTTTATTTCTTAGTTTGCACTCAAATCTACAATTTCGTAGGGGGTATGGTGTTTGGCTTTTTGAAGACCGATTAATCCGATCGATGCTGTTTGCATTTCCCGCCTGTAATAAACGCAGCAATATTCCATAGACTTAAGGGTTTGTGGGTATATGTTCATTAGACGTTGGCCTTTACTAATATTGCGTAATATACTTCAAATGTGTGTTCTTAAGGTACAGAATGGTGTTTTTGTGGAGGGAGTTGAAGCTCCGTGTTGACAAAACACCATGCTCCCAATATGGTCTCCAGGAAAGTTGTTTTGCAAACATTTTGACCAAATATGGTTTGGAACCTAATGTACACAGCAATGTGCATTCACCTTTGACTTTTTAGTAAATCATATGTGTTCCATTAAGCCAGTATAGCAAACAACAGCCTACGTCATGCAAACGTTCGGAAACATGTGAAGCTTAACGAATGTCAACTTATGGGTAGCCTTATCAACATTTATCATATAGTAGGCTGTCCGTTCATGGTATATTTCTCAACGATAAAGCATTGCCTCTACAGAGGTGACAAAGTTGTGGCATTTACGGTGCCGTTGAAGTATACACAGCATTAAAGACATTTGTCTCCCTTATGTTGTTTTTGTGGTATTGAGCACGTAAACACCGATTTTATCCCGAGTCCGGTATGTATAATTCTCTAAATTAACAAATCGAAAGTTCCAATGGGTACTCTTAACGTCGCTGAAGTCCCTATTTTGGTTTTTGGATATGCTTTACTTATCAAATAACCAAAGTTTAAGATTTTGGTAGGTATCATCACTTTTTGTCAGTTTTTAATATTTTGCGTAATTTCGTAAAAAACAGCAACAAAGCGCAAAACATTCTTCCTGTGACAAAATTGCATATTTTCTTCACAAAAATGGATTATCCATGCTTTACCAACAACTTTGAAGTGGTTTTATGGCAGTGGCTGACCTTCAAAACGCAAAACACCATACACTATACAAAAGTGTTGTTTTTGGTTCATTCTATTTATCAAACAAACCAACAAGTTAGTGTAAATGTTACCTAACACATACGTTTACACAGTACAAAAGAAATATTTGATTTATACCTTATTTTCATGAAAATATGTCATGTTCAACACTGTTCAAATATAAGTGGGGCACCTCTCGTACAAAGCTAGGGTTATCGCCGGCGACTGATATATAGAGTATTGTTAACAACAACAGACGTCAGCAAGAAAATTGTATGAAACACACATAAGTAAATCGGAAACAATATAGCAGAACAAAGTCAAGACATATACAAACACTTACACGTCATTAGCAAAATAATAAGAAATTGGACGTTCTTATAAAACGGTCCTTTCATTTCCAAGGGTACACACTATTAAAGCGTTTATTGTTTACACTTCATCAATAGTGTATTGAGAAATAGTACGTTCTTATAACGCTGTCCTTTCATTTACAGGATCAGTAAGTAGTAACCACAGGTAACTGTTTCATTGATAAAGAAAAAAAATTAAAACACTTTTTTGTAAAATGTGGATTTTTTTTATTTGGCATGCACGTAGTTTTAGCAATTTTTTGTATGAATATACAATGTTATTAGTTTTTGAATGCATCGATAGTCAATTTTTGTTTTTGATACGTTGAAATTCTGGCTATTTTAGAACAAATATACCTTTATAGAAAAGTATAAATTTACATTTTGTTTTTGTTTTAGGCTTTAATTGCTTATAATACAGTTACCAGTGGTAGTAACCCGTTACATTTCCTTATTGTTTACTTTTCTCGTTTGACTTTCCTCTTCGGTCTTTCTTACGCTGGCTGGAAGCCATTTTATCTAGTTCATTCTCCATGTAATCTTCAGCAAAATTCAAGATCTGTCTCAAGGATAGCAGTGACAAAATGCTGATATCGTTCTCAAGTTGCATTTCATTTTCGTAGTTCTTAATAGGAAAAACGTTACCACGTGGTAGTCCGAGCATTTGAGACGCTTTCTCCACGTGCTCCTCTACTACCGAGCTCCGGAAAACATCAGCCACATTCTTTTCAACATCTTCACATAACTTGTCAACCTTGGTTAGAAGAATCGCTTGTGGTATTCCTTTATGGAGAAAATATCTTTCTTAAGATTTTTTTTTTTAAATATTCATAACTTTTGCTTAACCATTATCAATCTCTTTTTAAGATCTGATTTTTGGTTTTTACATATTTATAACTTTTGCTTCACCATTATAAAATTTTTTTAAGATTGGCTTTTTGGTGTTCACATATTTATAAATTTGCTTAACTATTATGAATCTTTATAAATTTGTTACAAAAATATTCACATACTGTGCCACCAAAATAACAGGATTCGAGAACTTTTATTCCAATATCTGACATTAACTTTCTTAATATACAAAACTAGCTCATATGGTACCTTTTTGGTTCATCAGGTTTTGGAAGCTCTTGATTTTCTGTATAATCTTGGTAGGTAACGCCTCTAATGTGGTAGAATCTAGTACAAACACAGCACAGTGAATCTTGTCTTCCATTGTTGGCTTTCTGACAAAACCATCGGTGTCTGGAGTAATTGGTGTGGCGGGATTGAACTGTTAACAAAAGGTATATAATACTCTAGAAACAATAGTATATCGGATGGGAAAATCGTAGACCAAAACAACCACGGACACACTGCAAATTAATAACACGGAATAAAAGTCAAATTCAAAGTTGCAATGTTTTGAGCCAATATATTTGGGTGACCTCTCTTTCTTAAAAAAGTAGTATTTTCAATTTCCCAAGATTCAATTACATGGACACATATTCGATGACTCTTGATACATATCTTTCAATGCCCAAAATGTGCTAGAATTTAACGTTTCAAACCTTATATTTGGTCCTATAGAAGTTGTAAGCAAAATTATGTCAACAGATCAAATATTTAATGCATTGACACTTGTGTACCTTGTTAGAATTAAATTTGTGGAGCCTGAATAAAAAAACTTCGATATGATAAATTATAGGAAAGAACAGATTATCTGAGAGTATCCAATTTTTTGACACCAGCTTTATTCAATTTAAAAGTTACTATTTCAACATTTGGAGTGTCTTCATAGACGGTTGTTGCTGCTTACATACAAATTCCACAATGACAGCATGCAACGGACTTGTAAATTGTATATATAATTTTCTATAAAGATAGGTCATTTCAGTCCAGTTAGGGTAAGAATACAGTGACGCAGTGGAACAATCCACTAGTACGGTGTAAAACGAGTATTTTAATTAAATGCTTATACCAACAGTTCAAAACTTAACTAAACTCTACCTGTTTAAGCAATGGTTTTAATATTTTAGGTACACATAAAATGATGACGTCAATGTCACAATGTCCTAACTGGACTGTATGAACGATAACTTCACCAAAACATACCTGGTAATATTCTGGTACATTTCCATCCAGTAAGTAGTTACATTCTAGGATATCTATACCCTGTGACTCCTCCAAACCACGTGTATCACACAACCGGAAGTTGAGTGTTCCTCCTGATCGTACTCTTACAAAATATGGCGTGTACTGTAAGTAAGGAAATATATAAATATGTCATATAACTATGTATTACAATTTGTAAGAGAAACATCAACCAGCCTGGCCCCGATCACCGTAAACATCTCAATCTTAGATAAATCCTACCTCAAATATTGCTATGTGTAGTTTGGATAAGTTGCACATACTCATAATTAGCTCATTATTCTTAGATTATTACAGTAAACTTTTAGGAGTTCGAACCTCAGATTTAATGGAAATTCAGACTCAGTTTTGAGGTAAAAACTTAAACGATGTTTCGGTAGATCGGGACCAGGTGCCTAGAAGAACAGAAACCCATAAAAGTGTAGAAAATGTATCTAAATATTTTAGTATCAATAAAAATCAATGTTCAAACGAAACGAAATACTCATGGAATTAATTTACTCAATTTATTTGATTGACGCACACTGACAATCCAAAACTATACAGAAACCGCGACCATGCCTGTAGTCACTCACACCAGGCAGACATAGAATGAACCATCCATATCTAAAAAAAATGGCAAGTCTATTATACTCGCCCCACAATGAAGGACATACTATGCACTTTGAATTTTTTAATTTGGCGCATTATAAACCATAAAATTACCCGGACGTCGCTCACAAGTTGGAGCTAGTTTGCGTAACGTCAAAATGTTGTTATTTTAGATGAATGTGGTTGTCGTTAATTTAACTTATACTAGTCCTTAAAAATTAAATCACGGGCGGACAATAACACAAAGGTTAGCACACTATTTGTGTTCAGTTGTGCATTGGGCACACCCCATGAAGGGCAGAAATTAGCTATGACAACGTAAATGACAAGTTACAATAATGAAGCGATAATTTAGCTACAAAAACGGTTCATTATATAAATAACCACAACGTCTTTGTCGTTGTGCTATAATTTGCATACATGCATGCATTTCGAGTAACGACTGAGATAAAAATTAAATCATTCTTAAATTAAAAACAAACTAGAATACATTTAACAAAAGTAAACGAGTAATATAATATTATGTACAGTAGTAGATCCGCATATAACTTTGTATAACACTCAAATTTTTCTAACCAATCTCTCTATAATTATATACATGTATATATAAAGTAAATAATATGGTTGTAAATATAATATATTCCATTCAAAACCCTTCGTTCAGCATATAGATTGAGCATGTTTTAGAAAAGGGTAACGCATATAACTAATCATTGCCATGCAAACAGATGTTGTTCTTGCAGAAATACACGAAGCGTTTTAAGTAGATATCAACGTCAGCGTCGCCTAAAATGTGCCGTGGGACATTTCTGTGGACATGGATTATTACGCACCATTTTATAATGCTTGGAGCAATTAACACCATATTACATGTATAGATTCAGAAGAAAAACAATATTTTATTTCTTCAGTCGGTTGCTTGGAATACACAAAGCATAAAACATAAAGAAGAAACGAAAATTACGGTTTACATAACGAACGTTTTTTACGCAAATGGGACATTTCTGTGGACATAGAAAAACAAGGAAAAAAAATTGTTTTTGTGTGTTCAAATATTTAATATGTGCGTTGAAAAAGATAGGTGTAATTCACATTTTAAATTCTTACTTGTAGCCGAAACGCTACTTTTTTCGAAATCTCTACATCAATAGTTTTCTTCAAACCATGTTTATTTTACAACTTCCGGTTCCGTTAAGCAAATCTTTGGAAATTATATCAGAGGCACATGGTTTCAATTCTTGTCATGCAAAATTTGAACGTTTATTAGTGAAAATGAGGTTTTACTGCAACTGGTCGACAAAAAGTGTTACATCTCTACAACGTGTATTTTGTAGTTTTTTAGTCTTTCAAACAAATTGACATCTTAATCATTTATACTTTTAAAAGTAAAATTACACGTTTGTATAAAACATTTGTTCCTCTTTAGAAATGATGTATAACATTATATATTTACGCGACGGGTGAACAAACGAATTACTTAACGCAAAATACATACGCCGCAAAAGTAAAATAGCTCCAACTTGTGACGCGAAGCAAAAAGTCAATTAATGTAATTACACAATTTAGTGAATTTAAGAATTATTCAACAATTCCATACCGCTGTTGTAAGACTCTGTTCCGCGCATCCACTACCAGCCTTCTGTGTTATACGACCTCGGAATATCGAGTTGACAGTGTTATAAAAGCTGGATTTCCCTGCACCTACCGGACCTAACATAAGGATTCTAGCTTCGGTGACATCCAGGTCCGGAATCGCTTTGAACGCCATAATGTCTTCTGTAAGACCATCCAGTAACTTAAATGATACAAAAACAGGTCATTGTGTTAACCTAGTAAAAGTGCAACTTATCTGGTATGTATCAATTTTGAAAATAAACGACTATAGACTCTCATAATCCTTTAACATTATAAGCCGATTAAGGCAAACCTGAGTCGGAGGGTGATATTATGTATTCAGTGGTTTGCAATATTCAAATCACACTCACTGGCGTGTGATGTTTATTTCAACACGACCAGAGAGGGACCGAATACGTAACGGATAGTCTTTCTTGCATCGTTTATATCAACCAGGAAGGACACTTAGGGTACTTCATAATTACTTTGACACGTGATTAAACTCCCGAACTAGCTACATCAGCGGAGTATCGTGCTAAAAAAATTAAACTATATTTAAATGTTACCTTTTCATTCCATAGCTGTGTTTTACGCCAAGGTTGTGGTTTTGTTTTCACCCGTGTACCATCTGAATAAAAACAGTGTCATAAATAAGTAAATGTTTTCTTGTAATCCAGAAAAAAATAATTTGGTTAGTATCCTAATCAATCAGAATACATCTCTTATAAATCAAATTGAAAGTGATTTTAAATTTTTGATTCTTTTACCTTGGAAGTACACGTACTCTTTCGCCGAATACGATTTAGTACAATACGTACTGATGCGTATTAATAAAATGCAAACAAGCGCTGTATTTATGAAAGCTATATTTTTGAATATGAATAAATATAAGAAATCCATGGTTATTATAGGTTATAGATCATATAAATTATTAGGATTATAGACACAATTATGTGCAATTAAGGGAGCGCAGCGACCGCTGCGCTAATTTGTTTATAATAACAGTAAATTTATGAGGGTGGGCAGGTCAAGTTGTCCATATTTGGAATCGGCCAAATAGTCCTAATAAATAGATTTAAAAAAAGAAATAGTTATCTATATGCCCATTGCAAAATTAAATGAATAAGTGGTCCAAACGTATGAAAATCCCTGGCAGTTGATTGGACAAAGAAGTAGGGTGAACTATAAATAAAGTTAATATATGCATTCTGAATACTGTATAAGGTATAAAGTTTAAGATACTAACAAAGGTAGGGAAATATTAAAACGTCCAGCTTACTTGTGACACTATACACCTCCAATTCTGTGACGTTCATTGTTCCATTATTTACATTTTGCATACCAATTCCATTATTGTTATAGCTATTTCCGATATTAATGTATCCATTCAGAGCATAATCTCCTCCAGATTTATTTATTGTTCCCGAAAAGGTGTGTAAGTCATGGTTGGCGCCAAACGTTGGTCCGTATGTACTTCCATCTGAATAAATGGAGTTTCTATTCGTTTTGCTACTGAATTTTGTTGCCGATTTCTTGTTGTTAAACTTTAGTTGGAACAAGAATGCCGAAGCATCATTCTGGTAAGCACCGTTATTTACCCAGCTGAGACCAGTATATCCCCCGTATACCGACCCATGCTGGTTGTAGAGCACGGTAACAGTAGGTCCCTGATTGTCACATTTCTGATGAAAAATCGTACCATTACACCCATCCCTGGTGATTGCATACAACAGAGTAAATTTCTTATCACCCGTTCCTATCCAATTCTCTAACTGGTCCATACCATCGTCTTTAAGTAACCCTGCCATTCTGACTCTTTGAAGATCTGGAACGGAAATACTAGATAATAATCAATGTCTTACTTATTATTGATTACAAATGACGATACTATATTTACGGTAACTTTTTTACCTTTAAACATTTACTTTCAAGCAGTTGAGTCGGTTTCAGGCATAACAGTCTATAAACTGTGACCTGTTTCACGAAACTATTAAGTTGGATTGGTAGTGCTCATTCTTGGCTTGAGCGTCGAACATATCTTATGAAAATTGGTCAAAGAATAAGCTACTTCTGGTTGTTTTTAATTTTTTGTTTACATATTATACTTGTAGAATTAGAATGTCCACTATGATAAATATCTTTCAATAACACATTCATCATAGTTTTTTTTATTTAAAACTTATACTCCATCATGCCCACTGACTCCATTCATAAAGTGTACATTATTTCTCAGAAAATGATTGGTCAATTTAAGCTTTAAACTATTTTAGATTTGCATAACCACATACACAGTTAAATAAATGTCACAGTGACTGATGTTTGCCTGAAGAATAAACATTGTAAAAAAACACAACGAGGTATTAACATGACTGTGCTACTGTTCTTCGCCTCGGACAATTTCTTGTTAGTCCTTACAAAACTATCCTATAACGAATGTAAAAGGAAAATTTTGATCAAAAACTAGTACTGTATCTATTACATATGTCCTCAAGGTCAAAGATACAACTTGTGCTCTTAGCAAGTTGCAATATTAGTACATATATTGCAAATATTGTTAGTAGGCCTATCGCTGAATTTCTGAAAACATTGTTGATATGATTTTATCATGGTGGTGAAATTTTAGTGGATTTATCCGTCCCATAGTATGAGTCTTATCACGTGTTGAAAATCTTATACGTGTATTATGGTATGTTGTCATTCGAATTTTATCTTTGATTGTCGGAATTTCGACCGGAGGAGTAGTAATTGATGCGCGTCGTACCGACCAGACAGATTACAAAGCCAGCAGGCGTTCAGACATTTAATGTTTACTGTCTATACTCATTCCACTTTGTGTGTTTGATGTTTCTGATCTCTATTATTTGTATAATGTATTTGTTATAATTATCATATTTTTATTACGATGAATGCAAAATAAATTTCAATATCCCTATACGCCTCTACATGTATGCTGCTTCTTCAGCAAAAGTGCAGAACCGCATTGAAAATATTTAAAAAGTTATTTGTCTGCTACGACGAGGGTTTATGGGGAGGGGCGTGTTCCCGATGTCATCCTCTTAGGAAATATATGTACGGCCCATTTTCCATGGAAATGCTACACAGTGTTGCAATAACACGTGACCTTGCACTACACACCCAAGACAAAATTGTCTTCACTTCGAAATAAAAAATAGCCACAAGTAGTTTATTACTTCATCAATTTCTATAAAAAAACCACCCATGCTAAGGGGAAATTTCTAAGCTGGTCGCAACGTACATTATCTCCATCCTTTTATATATATATAGCCGGCCTGTTTTTGCAAACACCCTATGAAATCTTCGGAGTCCTGGCCTACAGTTGCAAGTAGTTTCCCCTTCGCCAAGGTTTCACAGGGTGTTAGAGAAAACTACTCAGCTGATGATATGGATTCTAGATTTCGTTGAAAGCTTACATATTTCCCTAAGCGTATTCCGTCTCGGGTCTGTAGTCCAAAGTCACGTGGTATTGTTTCATTGCTACAGGAAACGTTTAATAAAACAGGCAACACTGTCAATATTCAATTGTATGTACTGTACTTCACTGCGTAATATTCACGCACAAGTATCCTTATCGTAACTCTAGTGTATATTGAAACCGAGTACATCTTTTAAACAGTGATTATACGTTTTCTGAAAATAGGGACAGTCAATCAAAGCATAACTAGTGCATTTTCCGTAAATACGCGGATCGATAACCTAAGTTTCATGATTTATAGGGGATTTAATTGCCTATTGAAAATACTCAGACCGGTAATACGGGTGACATGCGTATCTTCGTTGAGTCTCAGCAGGTACTAATGCTTTCAAAAAAAGTGTTATTTCCGGTCAAAAATTTCAGGCAGTTTTCCGAGGTGAATGGTCCTTGGAATATAAAAAAATAGTAAGCTGTAAACGGTTGAGCCTATCGTTGTTCTGTTTCAATTAATTATTATTTTAAAAAGATATGTGTAATAAATAAAACAAACTATTTTTAAAAAACAAAGGGAAGTAAGAAATACCTCTACTCCCCATGACCGTGGACCGTGTCACGCAAGCGTTTGCGAGATTTCCATGCGCCCGTTGCACATGGAAGATGTTTTAAGAAACATCAAAAATAAAGGTGAAATTTTCATTTAAATAGCCGATTTATCATGACAGTACTCGATCTCCGAGGAAATTAGTCTTTAATAGACATTTTTACGTAGCTTTACAATGATATCAACACTCAGATCATACCAGATGCTTGAACGTAAGTAGGCTACAATTCGTTCCATGTCAACAACTGAACAATGCAAATGTGTATAAGACTTATGTACCAGTTAGTTTCATCCACAGCACCCCAGCCCCGGGGGAAGGACGCTCTGGAATTTTGAGTTGTCAAAAACAACAGCCCTTCTACGGCCAGCGGGGGAAGCTGATGGTAAAATCTCCCGCATTTCCCCTGATATCTACCGGTAAATATTGTCTTTAGGCTATTGGATTTCGCAGAATAAATCCTAAATTTCCCCTGCTTTGCGGGGTAAGCTGGATGGGAAAAACATGGCCGTCTCCCTGGCTATCCGCCATGGATCCCTGTGGTCGGGGGAACTGGGGATGCAACTGACTGGTGCATTAATTATTTGTGGTGGACAAACTTGTGTACTAGGAGGGTCCATATGTTGTTGCTCATGTAATAACATCTTCGATTTTCCAAGCAGATAAGGACGAAAGACAATCATCGGAGGCTGTAAATTATCTTTATTCGGAATATAAATAAACCATCTTAAAGTAGGCCTACAATACTACAATACAGTACAACAAGGTACGTCTTTGATTTTATTGAATTGGAATCAAATTATGACAATTTGATTGATTGACTTGTGTGCCGTATAAAGATTACAATTCACAATGATTGCATGCATTTGTTATCTCCCTTGGATAATGCATAGCAACTGGGACCCGTGTCTATATCTACAAACATAGCCTAGCGGTTATCTAATATTTATTAAATACCCATATAGGTAATGCCTTAGTTCATATTAATTGGTACACGTGGCATTACATACAGTTACAATTTGTAGTATCAAACTAAACACTACATCTGCGATATGTCCCGCATAACTAAGCATGTTGTCAGACGCTTGAATTAAACATTGTAAAGTTTTGCAACACCATGTGTAATGGGGTAAATAGGTAAAACTCATCACCTCTAATGACCGATAGGTAAGAAAACGCACATTCACCGTGTAGATATGCGGATAAAGAACTGTGCTAAACGACGACTTTGTACGAACAGTTTCTTTAAAAAAAGTCCTACTTTCGTTTTCGTCAAGGCTACAACGAAACCAAAAGTAGGGTGCTTTTAAACAAATTTGACGTAAGTAAACACAAACAATCTTTTAGGGGTAAGATGGGACCAACGGCCTTACAAATGAAGTGCTAGGTATGTGTTATAGTATTCTAGAATAGTAACATTAAGTAACATGATAGAAATGACTTGACTTTCACCTGAGCATGTACCCCGGTCTGTATTCCAACATTAATAAAGTATATAACTGCTTGGATTGCTCATTTGCTTATAAATAAATCTAATTGTTATTTTAGTTAAAACATTTCTAAAAAAAAACCTTCAAAACCACTACTGGAAAATACCCAATAAATTAAATCTAAAAATCTAAGTAAAATAATACGTACCTTTCTTCTGTACACCCACAAAGTATATCAAACACTGATATCACGCTATTTATAGTCAATCTATCACTGTTCGCAAGGTAGTACTTCAAAATTTGTCACGAGTGATTTGCGTTGTTTTATCGCGGTTTACATACAGCTAGTTTTCTGAAATTTACAGTTGACCTAAAAGATTTTCATGGGATTGGTCATTTTCTGAAAATGAGAGGGACAACAAGGCCCTGGTTTGCTCACCTTTAGTTATAACCCAAATTGGGGACAATAGGCCCTACAAATGTTCGTACTCGTTTACATCGCTGGCGTAGAAGGAGAAGGTAGTAACTACTACTTACGACCTTATAATACTGATACATATTTCAAATCTACATCAGCATGCGCTTCTTATGAGCCTATTGTCATGGAAATCGGAACTTGTCATGTTTACCAAAATGAAGTTGTAAAAGCTTGTTTTACTAAAAGTTAAGAGTAAATTTCTGACAGCTTTTTCTTGATTTCTCAAAATACTGATTTTGTAGTTACGACCTTTTCATTCTAAGCCAGCGACATGTACATGATAAAACTTAATTACATGTATTACAAATGTGTATAACTGTGATTTTAAGACATGTATATTTTAAAATATAGTGAAATACAAAATAGGTGATACGAAATACTACGGAAGTATGTGGGGTATCCTCGACCCACATCTACCTTTAGACGAAAACAAATGATCTCCCCTTAAAAATAAAAAAAAATAACAAATTTTGTTCAAGATGTTCAGCATTTGTTTTCTGGTAACCCATTTATTACTCTAGATGACCAATGCAGTTTTGGTATAGATATTACGAATATGAATATTGCGACCAAGTTTCACAAACATCAAGTCATATAACTCGGAGAAATGATATTAGCAAAACGGAATCGGACCATCAGCTCGAAGGCATTACTCAGCAGGGTACTGTTTTATCAACATTCTTACGTAAATCGTAAACTTACGTTCAAATATAAATTATTTATGACACTTTTCTACCTACAAAATGTGGTGAATTGTGCTGTTGTAATAACCAAGATTCAGCTAATGAACTGCTACAAACAATATTTGTCCTCAATTTGCAGTTGTTAAAGAATTATACAGAATTTAAATTTGAACGTAAGTTTACGATTTCCGTAAGTTCGTTGATAAAACAGTCCCCAAATCCCGACAGGCACAATAAGGAACATAAACAAACGAAAAACAACAAAGACCACCACAATGTTAAAATGACGGAAACGCAACTGAATTATTTCAGCTTGATGCTGGTACTGAAATAAAAACCTTTGTGGACAGTGAACACGGTGCCAGATGAAAGGGTCAAATGAGCTTAAATTATTGGGTTTTATGATATCAGAAACGTTCTTTGTTTCTAACATTATTAATTTATTTCAAATTTCAAAAAACACCAAAGTGGTCGGTTAGCTCATTTGAAAGACTGCTCGTCGAGTGCTTACTTATAGAGGTCGTTAAAATACAATTAGGGTGATCTGTGCATGTACTAATGTGACAATGTTGCGTTAGACAACTAAATGGTTTCAGCTTTACATCATTCGGGATCATCGTTTTTGGCATATCTTTGTGAAACTATAGGTTATCTAGCTCTTTTACAGTGGGGTCGTGGGCTTTACATTTTTCCTTGGGTTATGTATGTGTATTGTTCCGTGTAGTTATGTTGTTAATTATTTCTGTGATCGACTGGTTTAGTTGAGTGCTGCCTTCCCTATCTGATTTCCTCATATCTTTTTGCTTGTCATACATATGGAGAAGTCAGCAGTAACTGTTGTTTTTGAGTCGCTAGAGCTGATTAAACCCACATACAATTGTCAGATATAACGTAGCGTAAATCACAACAATCCAACAAGACCTACTGGGAAACAAAATTATTGACATTTAAATAACAAATCCATTAGTCCAATCTACATAATATATATATATCGCTGGCTTAGAAATTACGACCTTGTCTGCATCACGATAAGACAATATCAAATCGTATTTTCGTTTAGCGTCCAACCTAAGTTCGAATACCTATCTAGCTATCCTGAGACAAAAAACAAAACACCAAAAAAAAAAGTCATAAGGAATTCTACGCCCATCATTATAGTGCTAACAAATATTGCTTTAAAGCATTGTCATTCATGATAACTTATCGAAAACTTGTTTGTGTGAATCATACTGTTGTGTAGGGGTTGGGGCCATGGTGTTGAATAAGTATGAAAAGTAGGAGAGCCATTATCTCAATTGATTTTGAAAAAAATAAGAGGTAACACATTTTTTTCCCAAGATGTCCAAACCTATCTGTCTTCGGACGCTAAACGAAGAAACGATTTGGTATGGCCTAAGCTTCTAATGAGCCCAATGAGAAAATTAGAACATGTACGTCATGTTGACCAAACGGAAGTTGAAATATCTTGTTTTAACATAATAAAGATTATTCTTCGAACAGTTTTGTCTTGTTTTCTTAAAATCTCGATTTTGTACTTTCGACCTTCTCTTTCTAAGTCAGCGGTATGTAAATCTATTCTATAAAAAATATATAACAAACTAGTCTGTTTTACAGTAATAATATACTCAGTAAGTGATTTTGTTGATAGGTGGTTACCTCTAAATGGCCGTTATCATTGAAAACAATCTTATGAGATAAAGATGAACTACATGTATAGTCACTATACCACCGTGTTTTTGTACACATACACAAGAAACAGTCAAGTACACAACACTACAGTTTTCAAGTACACATCTTGGTGTTTCGTTTAATTAATTAATATTTATTTATTAAAGGTCGAGTGTGAAACTTGTTTCTTCAACTTTATATTTTTGTCACTTTCGATACCACCTTTCTGATGATATCCTATCGTCACGAGGGTTGGAGAGAAGAGAAGTCAGTTTTCCTGTTATGCTGAACACATAGCAAGGAAAAGTCTGGTACTGTTTTTATTTTGTCTTTGTTATGAAGCGGCATGGGACCGAACTCGGGACCGCCCGAAGCGGACGCTCTACGTACCACATGGCTATCAAGGGGATGGGGTCCTAGTGTTTAATTTCAAAGACTTTAATACTTCTACTTCTGGCTTCCTGTTTGAAGAAATTACTTTGAGTAATTAGCATCCGACCTTGTTTGTGTTGTATGGTCATTGCGTGAGGTGATTCTATATTGTCCGTTATCACATCGCGGACATAGGTACCATCTTCCGAGAGTTCCAATACTTTATTTCCACTCCAATCTACCACAAATATCCGGTCACGGTACAGGGCTATGTCACCCGGTGTGAAACGTCTGTGTACATCTCCACTTTTATACTGCCACAGCTTCTCACCTGTAACATAGAGCATATGGACAATTGTTAGGGCAGCTGAATAGAAAATAGAAGAATCCCTTATTTGTAAAAAAATGACGAGTCTAAAAGCAAATTACAAGGGCCTTGCACAAGGTGTCAATTATTTTTTTAAATGTCTTATTTAAACAAATTATTTTGGATTTTGTTCCAAAGAGCATAAACTATAACTTTCAATATAACATAAAATACACAAAAGAATCAAAAGTAAGTTATATACTATTAAACATGAGTAGTTCATTTATAAGGAAGTTAATATCAACAAGGGTTTAGTGCGTCCTGATGTATCTGGTATTACACACAGCTAACTTCGTCTGAATTCACGCTGTGTTTGTAGTTCAGTACGTACAATGTAGTTTGTTTCTGTATTTGCGCCCCGTACTTAACTTCAGTTTTGTTATCACTTATAATTACCTCCCTCTATGGCTAATTATGCACAAAAAATCGAAGTCCACAGTGTGTCATTCAATACGGAGTGAGCATATAAGGCTCGCTTGAAGCATCCATTTTTGGGGATGTGGATGGCTTGTACTATGTCTGACTCTTGCGTGTGTGGCTAGGCGCTGCCGCCGTAGCTGTGAGGCTTTGGTTTGTGCCCTACCATTTACTGAGCTAGTTGTAAATGCGTACGTAATGCATTAGGGTTTTCCCTGCCAAATATTTGTCAATGGTCTCCGACTTCTCGGATACCGTGCATACAGCCAAAATGAGCACAACTAGCACACGACGAAGACTCAGACCAACCCTGGATATTAGGACCATACTCGTAGAGACAGTACTATTATATGATATGCCAAACCCCGTGAAATGAAGTAGATGTAGACCTGGGACCTTATTCACCAACGTTATTAGTCTAAAACTCAGACCTAGATTTTATATTGCCAAATGTTCTATTTACTCTCACAATGTTATAAATATACCAATTTTGATATAAATCGGTACACATAATCTGTGGGTCACAACAAATAATCAGATAAAATTTTGCATTGTAATGTCTAATCGTAAAGAAATGGTAGTGATTATAAATGTTGTCAATTTTAAGTCTAAGTCGGAGTTTTAGACTTATAACATTGGTGAATAAGGCCCCTGGGGCCTTATTACTGAAATTCAGACTAAGACTTAAAATTAGACATTATTTATAATCCCATTAATTTCTCTACCATTGGATTGAACCATGTGAAATTCCATCTCTCTTATTGTAATTAATAACAACATGGTAGCGAATAGAACATTTGACAATGTAAAGTCTAAGTCTGGTTTTTTTTACCTACACTGTTTGTGCATAAGGCCCCTGTAGTGAAGGCCCTATGCTGAGACAGGAGTGAACATACACAAACAAGTAAGTTGAATGTGATAAGGGCATTTGTTCTCCAGTTCGTAAAATGTGTACTAACAAAAGTAACAAATCTAAAACATACCCGTTTCGTTGATACAAATAACCCTGTCTTTTCCACTGACCACGATTCGTTGAGCATCCTGACTAACATCCATGAACCGAGCCTCACCATTATCTATACCCGTTTGAATCGTCCCGGTTTGTTTACCATCCTCATCGATTGTGTGGATATCTCCAGCAGAGCAGAGAACAAAATGTCGCCCACATCTGTATGTGACAGCAAACAGAGGATCCTTACACTGCATGTGGAACTCTTTGTGTCGTTCTAAATGTAGCATATGAACTTTCACATGCATCATTTTTCTATTATGAAACAGAGTGACAGCAACGATGTCCTCAGAGACGAGTCCAAGACCGCACGGCGATGGACATTCGAGGGCATCCAGGTAGGTAAAATCTGGTGCAAACAACATGATTTGTAGATGATTTATATCCGTTATGACAATTTGACCGTTGTCAAGAGCTAGAATACTTGTCAAACGACACAGGTCTGTCTCTTGTTCGTGCTTCTTGGTATGGAACTTCGCAATATGACGGAACTCAAAGCTTGACATGTTTTTTCTAGGCGATTTGACGTACACTGGACCACTAGATAATGCTTCTGATGGTTTGTAGGTAACGCTACTTATAGTTGTGGTCAATTTTGATCCTGAACTTGGTTTCAAATCGTTGACATATTTATCACGTTGGGTTATAAGATAATCATATGGCGATACTAACTTTTCATCTGTTACAGCTGTGATTTCCTTAACAAAATCGTAGTTATGATAACGAACATTCATTTCATTTTGCTTACGATATAGCGTGTCGGTGATAGGCCCTTGCTCTTCGTAAGGTTCAAATCTTAAGTCATTCAAGCAATTATTTTTAGCTATTTGTTTCTGACCTTTTCTACTATCTTCTCTTGCAGACTTTGACGGTCTCAGCTCAATACTTGTATCGCTTGTTTTGAAAGTTTTGTCACTTTGTGGTCTTGGTAATCCTTGTAATGATTGTGTACAATTTATGGTACGATTCGACTTCAATGTTGACCTACTAGTACCGGTATTAATGCCCTTCTTTGACGATCTTTTCTCTTTGTTTTGGGCGGATATATTTTTAACACCGTCTAAAAATGGCTTTAGAGAATGTTCATATTTCGAATTCATCTTTAACAGAAATTCCAAATCATTTACCACAGTTTCATCGATTGAAGTTGACCTTGACACACTAATAGAATCATGTCCATTTAATGTTACGCTTTTACAGTTTTTACCCGATTTGCGTTGAACAGGGTCAACTTCATCAATACCTTTAGCATTGTCCGTTTCTTCTGTAAGTAGAACTGGTTCAAACTTTCTACCATTTTCCCGCTTAGCTCCTGACGGGCTGATAAATGTTAGTGTGCCCAAAGTTTTGTCTACTTCAAGCACAGTCTGTAAATTATCTGACATACTGTACTCAACTCTTGAAGCCATGTCGTATTTTCTGATCTTCATCAAGGCATCTCTAGTTGTAATGGTTTGCAATTTCCCCTCGTCAATTGTTCTCTTTAACTTGTAACCAACCAAGTTGTCTTTCAGCGATGCCTCTATTGCACTCAACCTAGTAACAAAAATTAAGATAGAATAAGATAATTGTGTTTTTTATTTCGTCTCTACATAAGGTCTTTGATCTATATTTCTAGTATCAAATGTTGATATGTTGAAATGAAATAAATATCACGCATTTTTGCGATGGGAACTTGGGGTTTTAATACATTTTTTGTAATTGCTTTGGCGTACGTGTAGTTGTGCTGGGTGTTACTGATTTCTGTGCTCGGTTGGTTAAGTAGAATGATGTATTCCCTGTCCAATTTCCCCATACCCTTTGGAAAAACCTTTTGATTTAAATAATTTTGATTTGTAAAGTTACAACAATGACATTTGGCCATTATCAATGAATACAATAAATAGATTATATTTTGGTTTATTATCAGACGTTGATGTTTTCTAATGAAACAAATATCATTTTACCCTTTTTTAAATAAGTAAAGTAACAACAATGAAAAATTACCAATGTCAATGAATACAAGACATGATATTCCGATAGACAAATTGTGAGTAAAGACATTTATTGTCAACATGAACACAATGAATCCATTGTATAACGAGTAAGTACGCACTCATTGTAACCAAAGACATAAAAGAAGAACCTCCGGCCTTTCAGTCCGATAAATCTCTCAATACCTTCTTTGTATGCATTGTGTTTAAGTATTTAAACAATTCATTTAAGTGTTTAAACAATACTCACAGAGACGATTTAAAGCAAATAACGTTTTGTGGTTACGAACAAGAGTTTATAAACTTTAAAATCGTTTCTTCGTTTCGCTTCCGAGGACGGAAAGGGATGTGCATCTTAGGAAAGAAAAAACAAGCACAGTCTGGAAACTTAAGGAAAATTTGAGATTTAAAGAAAATTCTAAGTTTTCACTTAAGATGCTTTATAAATACCGACCCTGAGCACGAAATGAACAAAAATGAACAGGGGCCGGTATTTATGAAACATCTTAAGTGACAACTTTGAATTTCTTAAAATCTCAAATTTTCCTTAAGTGTTTCAGCTAAAATGGAAAACTAGTATTATCGAGTATTTTCATTGTTTAGATGCATTATATAAAGAGCTACAGTAACCATATAGAAAACATGAGCTATTTTTCATTTCTTGCGAAATATGGGCAGCTCAATATTTTAATTTAAGTCAAAATATCTAAGTTTTTACTTAAGATGCTTTATAAATACTGACCCTGTGTTTCAACAACTATAAAAATATTAAGTTCATTATATCCTCGTCGAGATCGGAACCAAGGGCTTTTCGATCAGAAGTTGGAACTTTTCCAAATCAACCAGACAACCACCATGTTATCACCTGACGATTCTAAAATAATAAAGATGATTGCAAGAAGAAATATCTAAGTAAATGAAAGTTACCTTTTACGGTTATGTTCCATCTTCTCAACAAATTCTGCCATTGTTCTCATTTCGTCTGTCACCATGGTAGATAATTCTCGCTCGCATTCCTCTTCCAGTCTCCGTACCGCAGCCTCGAGCTGTGCACGTGCAACATTGATTTCACGCTTTATTACCCCACGAGATTCACGCAATGAGTTAATATTTCCACGCACTTCACTAACACAGTCCATGCATGCTTGTTTCCAGTGCTTTATCTCTTTTAACACTTCATACTTCAACCCGAGTGAGTTCACATGCCGTATCGTAACATTTGACATTTTACCTTAAAAGATTGTTTATGCTACTAATCTCAATTTATGTTTTAATTTTTTAGTTTCTAAAACAAAGAGTGTTAGAATTTTAACATTTTAACATTCTTTGCTCTTTTTTATAAAGCTAGAAGTCAAATGATTGGAAATAATAATCGAAGTATAAGAATTGTTGATCATCATCATAATAGTCTCAAATAATTAGTAACATTCTAGATCACTTGGTTTTTTATAGTTATTATAAACAAAACGTTAAATATTAGAATATATCTTGAACGTAAACTTACACCAAGTGAATACAAACAAAGGTTTTATACAATTAACTACTCCTTGTTTTCTATCTTGATTAGTTTACCAATATTGTTTTGAAAAATAACGTATATAAACCGACAAAAGAAACGCGACTTTTATACTTAAGGTGTTTCACCGGTGTTGGATTTTTCTGTACAAGGTATATAAAACCTGTTATATTTATAAAGAACACATTTACGACAATCATTCTGGAAAATCCCAACAGTCTTGCTCGGCTAGTTGTTAAGATATTCTTGGATTTTGGGGACAACCCCCAAAAACTGATAATTGTAATTTGCCGAAAAAGTTTTGCTTTAATCCTCATAAAATTTGGTATTCATGAAATTTCGTATACAAGGAATCAAATTGTAAATTTTGTGTTATACTGTGCAAGTTATTTGATTTTTTAAATAATATTTTAAAATGTGTAATTTTTCGTTTCTGACTTTAACGTGAAAAATCGTTGAACAACATGCTGTTTTCATGCATGCAACAAGTAGAGTGACAAATATTGAAGTTTCATGCAAAATTTCATGACAATTGCACGGCTAGTTTATTTTGATTGAACTTTTATCGATTTCAGAAATGCTGAAAACAGGGAGGTAACAAAATTAATCAACGTTTTGCATCCGTTGTATTCAGATTTCACGATCATTTTATTTTTAAAAACATACTGCATTATTCAAGGTGCTTACAGTTTTAATTCGGGTTCTTTTGCATGCATTAGTTTTATATTCTTCAGGAGTAAATGCAAAAGAACCGTCCAATAAAGTATTTGGAATACTGTTTAAAACTATTGAATATTTTTATATGGGCGCAAAGAACTACGTTTTAAATACGTTGTGACCAATTCGCTAGATCAGGTGTTTAATATCATTTGGAACAAATCATTCGCATGAATTGAGCTAAGGGTGTTTCTGTATTTTCATTAAAAGTATATAATCGTATTAACTATTCATTACAATTGCGATTATAAGACATGGGAAGATGCTGAAAAATCAATGTTAAAGATTTTGTAGTATTTGATCTCGGTTGTCGGACGCTCACAATACACCTAAGTGACTGTGATTTTAAACTTTTTTTAAACTTCCGCCAAACTCAAAACCGGTGAAACACAACAAATAAGTTAGTGTGTCTCTACTTTTAAAAAGATAAGAAGAGCCGAACATTTATTCAACGGTTATTCGTCTAGTCCTAATGCATAGAAATGATCAAGAAGAAGCTGTTACAGCGAAACATTGATTATAGATTCAAGAATAAATTGTCTAGGTCGTTGTAATACAATCGAAATATATATAATAACAAAAAAATAAGGAAAATAGAAAATATTTCGCGTTGTATCACAATGTTAACGTTATTTTTACAGTTGAGTAAAGTTCAAAGATCGATTTATAGTACAAGCGACGGAAAGGAATGCCAATAAATGAATTTCATTTTTTTCAATTTTCAATGTTTATTGAACCACGTTATAAACACTGTCAATCAAAAATGACAAAAACATGTGTAAAATATAAAGGTATATATTGATCGGTAATAGATTGGAATATGTAAATAATCCTTTGTTGTAATGTTAAAATTCTTTGTTTTCAACGTTTGAGTAAAGCTATACTCACTACTGTAACCTTACGCATGCCGTTGGACTACATAAACTTATATATAGCATGAACTTCGGCTACATTAGAAGCCGATATGAAATTTGGTCAGACTGTTTGGCACCCAAAGTGTTTAGAAAATAATTTTATATGACAACCTATAACTCTTAAAGAACACAAAATTGTCTGCGGTATTTCACATTATGCTTTTTAAAATTATTCATACGGAGAGCTTATATCACGGTTTCTGGTGCATTTAGCAGTATATTGTCTTTTAAATGGGAAACGAACTCGGAACTTTCGGATAAAATTCAGGCGTTCTACTTATGCACTGGAACCGGATAATCAATTCAACCGAAACATATATTGTTATACAGTAAAACTTCTTTATGACAAGCATCGATATCACGAGCACACAGCCTATCTCGAGCATGCTGTAAAATAGTGTCCGTATGTATTATCCATATATGCCTTATGGTTATTTCGATCACCCGTGTTATCTCGAGCAATTTACCTGTCCCGATTACTCCTCGAGATAACAAAGTTTTACTGTATTATAATAAGGTTGCGAAGTGTATTGTTTGCACTTGTTGCTATGACGGTGAGACTAAAATGGTTGCCAGCATTGCTAAAACGTTGCCTATCGTTTGAGTTTACAATGCTCGCATTTCCCTCCCTTTGTTAAAGAAGAGATATTATATCTATATAGCCTGGCCACATTGACACGAGCCTGACCCATTGATTAGCATAATTTAACTGTCGATTTATTATCTACGTTTATAACACCGATTGTATCCTTTCATAATCGGGGAGTATCACGAAGACGCTCGAGATGTAATGCAAACACAAATATGAAATACCGATAGTGCACCGATACTGCTCGATTGGCTAGCGGAAATTGATATACAATGTATATTCAAAGCAAGAACCTTGTAATATATTATTGCATAAAGGTCAGGCCCCGGTCAAAATAGCCAAGCTATACATATCTTGAATTCATGGAATTTATAAATGTAGACTTTCTCAAACCTTATCTAATTAGTACATGTGTAGGGATCTAAATGCAGTAAGTATAGTTATGTCTAATTTTATAAATTTTTACTCTTTTTCATGTCAATCTTGAGTTTGATGCCGTATTTATATTCTAAGTCATGGGATTCAGTCTAGAACTTACGAGTGCATGTTTATGCCTTTGTTCCTTGTATGCTCCATCGGTAACAACGATACACCGGCCCATACAAGAGTTTGTCTTCCCAAACTAGCTGTATGTTATAATTTCAAAAATGAGGTAACAAAATTGAACACCAAACTGCATACAAAGCACATATCAATTTAATATGTTTCAAAGCAGGCGATCTGTGTTTTTCTAAATCTCTTATTCTTGATACAATTATCCGGTCATGGTTTTCCATTGATTCTAAAACATGATTATATTTGCGACCTAACAGAATTACAAAGTTAATGTTTGGAAACTGGAAACTCTCGGCCATGAAAAATATTTTGTTATTGGTAAAGATTGAACTGGTCGCAATGGAAAAGATGCATCGATGGATGGAAATTTAATTTATTCTCAAGTCAGGTCTTAACTTTGGCTTTTTTACCTTAATTTCAGGATTAATTAACCACAAAATGCTGCGATTTATTCTATTTGTTGCACTAGTCAGATCGATAGGTAAGTATATGTATGCCGATTTCTATCCGGGAGACTAGAATGTAGATTTCATTAGGTAGCCCAATAACCAGAAGGAGTAAAGATGTCAAAGGGTGGTTAAGAGGCTGAGCAGCTCAAAACAGCCCGTGAAAATTGGAAACCTAACTATTCTTGAGAAAAGAGTAAATATCTGTAATTTCTTTCCTTTTTTCTCAGAAATGGCATTTTTTGGACTTACGCCCTTTAATATTTTTCTAAGCCTTCAAATAATTATGTTGGTCAGTGCTACTAAAGTTAACACCAAACACTAATTGATCAAAAACTAAAGTTTGTTTCTATCTGTGTTTGTATGTTTTCTATATTGCAGCATGTTTGGACTGTTACCAGTGTCACAGAATATCCAACCTCACAGAATGTCATCATGTTGTAGAGTGTGCAGCGGATGAGGTAAATCTACTTGATTTGGCAGCCTAAAAAAGATAAATAAATTTTACTCGGACGGGGCAAATAGAGTTCTTTTTAGTACAGTTAAGTGCTGCTAAGGTTTAAATTAAAGTCTAATGATAAATCTAATGGTTTATTTCGCCGACAATAAATAAAGAAATTTTCAAAGTTTCAAACATTGTTAGCTTCCAAAAAATTTAAATGTTGTTGTTGATCGAGTAATATTTACGCAGATTAAGCGATGTAGTTGACATGACATTGTGTCTGAAGTTTCTCTGTATGCCCAGGGGTGTATATTGCTATGTCTAACAACATGTTTCTATTTCAACAATAGTACTGTTATACAGACACAGAAGGTGTTGGTGAAGACACAGCATACACGGTGGGATGTAGAAGCAAACAGGTGAGTGCAACATTGACCTAGTGGTTCAGCGCTCTCGATAACCAATCCAAAAGTCACTGGTTAAAGTTTAGATACGGTCACAGAAATGACAGAAGCGCTTTTGGAAAAAGAAATGGTCTGTGCCTAAAGGGGTAGAGCCACGAAGGCATGAAATCGGCCCCGCTTTTTCCCATATTGTGAAGTTCTTGTTTTATAATGCTTTTTATGCTATTATTGTTTATTAAGCATCGTACTTTCATTCAAAATAAAAAACTTTTAAAAATTACGAGTTGTTGTTGTTACATAGGCCACCAAACCCCACCCACTTTTAACAAAAATGGCATTTTTTTACGAAATTTACCACTTTGAGCATCATTTTCGTATTGGCGGCAAGGGTAACCAGCGACTAAATTTATACCAGTGATTTGTAACTATAAAAGCAACCAAATACATAAGAATCATCGCTGGTCATCAATGCCGCCAAGTTCAAAAACGAAAAAAATCGTAAATTTTGATCAAATTTCTGCAACGTCAACGTAAGGAAATGACGTCATAGACGCGCGCCATTTTCCCCGGATTTTCCAATCAATTAACGGACATGTGTACAATGGTATAAAATAATAATAATATTTGGTTAAAACTCGCATCGTACTTTATCCTTCTCCACGCAATATTATTTTAGTGAAGTCTAACCGTTGCATGCAGTGATAGTTCTCTCCGCTTCCATAGATGGCGTGAGTGTCGCTGTATTACATGTTTTTGTAAACACTGCATTAAAATATATGGTTTTGTAGTAATATTGACATCGATCGCAGTATGATCTGGTTGCTATCGAGTGCTATAATTAAAACGAACAGGTAAGTTGTTGTTTATATTTTCTGTCATCACACTGCCACTGTAAATAATACTAAATATCGGGATCTACGTAGGTCGAAATTACCCAGAAGTGTAGGCCTACAAACATCGTTTGTTTGTTTGTACATGGTGTTGGATTTATCTAGGATCGTGATTTGTGTCACGGACATCCATGATTGGCTCGAATCTAGACTAAATAATTTTCAAACACAATTATTACATCGGCATTAATTCGATGAGACATCATAACAGTGTAGTTCTAGCCATGCCTAGCCTACGTGATATATTCGCTTGTGAGATTCCTGGGTACAGTACAGTGGGTAGAATGGCCAAACTACAGCTTCTTTTATAATAGCCTAAATAGGTATATGTTATTTTGCCTCTCAATCGTGTTTGTTTACCTCGAAATGAAAGTACATTCCAGATGCTTGTATTGACATTTAATGCGTCATATATGACGTCATGACTTAGAAATATTTAGGTCGTCCAAGGGACACAATCCCTACACTATTTAGAGAACAGATATAATTCAGTTATCCCCCTTATTATTGACCGCCACTCAGACCCGTCATGATGACGTTCACTTGTGGCTCGGCGCTCGACTTGAGCACCATTATTTCCTTATAAATATTACACTATTTGTTACGACTCAACCTTTGATCATACACTTGAAGCAGACTCTCTTACTCTAGGATATTGCAGTTATTCTTAGTTTAAACAGTTGCTACGCAATTTCTTCATTTGCCAATCAGCTATCTGCCGAAATAAGGAACGGCATATGAGTGTCTCAATCTGTATTTGAACCCGGGTCGGCTGCTTGCGAACCACGGAGATGTATAAATTGCAAAACACATTGAATACTCAATAATGTGGCTAAGTGCTTTAAAATAAGGGAGAACGAGCTGTTTAACACTTGTTAATGTATATAGACATTGACAAAGTCACATATTTTTCAGGTTATCCATTTTGTTCTTCAACAGTTACACACAAAGAAAGTGCGAACTATGTGGAGAGAACTGTGCTCGGTCACAGTCTCAGAGGTAATCATTCTGTTCCATCTGTTAGTTTCGATTTATGAATCCATCTCCGGGTGTTTGTCAAATTATGGTGAGAAGTGTTCTAACAAGCGTTGTCCTTAATGTTGGCAGTAGAAAGAACACGTCGCACAAAGATGGACACATATGCCTAACGCACATCGATTGCAGCGAAAGTGACGCATACATGAAATGTGCTACAACGTGTCTGCGCACTCCCAAATATGTACCGAAGATAGCACTGATCAGTAACCTTGCACGGATTCCTACGTGTTACCTATGTTTTAGCATGTAGACAACACGGCTCTAATTGTGACCGCTGCTGTCCTGTCAAGTACTAGTATAGATATGACAACTGATAATGAACTGGTTGACCAACTTAACTCAGACAATTCTCAGACACTTCTTCTTATCGTACCAATATCTATATAATACATGTTATATTGGTGCTGCAAAATCAAAGTATTTAATATGTTACCCTGCCGATGAACTGTGTTATTTGCAAGTTTATACGAATATGTGGCTAGTCATATTTTTGAAAAAAAATATTTGTAAGTTATTTATTTCTTTTCAGACGCGTTGACGCTGATGGAACTATTTGGATTTGCTCCTTTCTGATGAGTCTTGAATCTACTGGATGCTGTCAAAATATGCTAAGTCCACAGGTTTAATATTGTAATGCAGAACTCCATTCACATGTCTTTAGTGCCAGTAGTGAGGAGGAGTAATCTTCGAACAAGTTATATACAATCAACTATCGGGACTGAGAAACAATTCCGGATAATGGATAAAACAGGTTCTGTTAAAACCAGGGTACTTCAAATAGAAATACAGTGGCATTTTGCCGGGACCGACGAACAGTGCTGGTTAAATCATAGTTCGGGTAGAATCAGGTTCCGGATAAACCAGGTTATATTGTATTTGTTTGAAGTGTGTCATTATTATAGTACATGTGTATAAACAAAATTGATCATCACTCATATCAGAATGTTATGAAGTTAACCAGCAATAAATTATAGCAAACCAGTGTATCTCGTTATTTATTATTTGTAGTTGAGAAAGTATCCATAATTAGTTCAAATATATTCTTATGGCGAAGAAAATTTGAAAATATGGGCAAGTTTGTTTGCAATCAAATAATAAATGAAACCATTTTCATTCTGACGCTATCCTATTGGCAATTGTTTATTGCCGTTCTCACTGTCTATGACTGTAACCACAGAGGACAACATAAGATATTCATATCGGTCACAAGCTTGAATGGAAGCCATCGCTCATGTCTTCGTAATTGTTATGAATTGGTCCAAATTCAATAAAAAATGGAATAGCTACATTGTATAGTGAAGATTCTTTAAAAGGCCTAAACCAATCCCAACAGAAGTCTAGAATCCAATTTTGTCGAATAAGTTACCATGGTAACCAAATAAACACAACTGTCAAAATGTTACTTTGAATCTGTATGAACACTCTCATGAAAAAAACTTATTTTCTACAAAATATGAAAAATTATTTATTTTTTCACAATTTCGGCAAAATGTTGTTTTCGTTGTTATGGTTACAGTTACAATGTTTAAAAACAACTTGAAATGTAAAATACTGAGGAACGTCTTAAAATTTATTTCGAGCGATATGCAGCTGCAAATAAAGTGTTGGGCAGAAAAAACCCTGATGAGGTTTCGTAAATAATCGTTTTGGACATTATTTTAAACGGTTACCATAGCAACCGAAGTGAAAAAATCGTAACAAATGTAAGTATGATTGCTTTGTATGATTATATGGACGCACACCTCCTTTCCTTTTAAAGATTTTGAAAATATAAGCAATTTTTCATTTTTTTTACAAAATATTCAATCCGTTGCCATGGCAACAGTTGAATAACAATTTCTTTAAAAAATGCCTTTTTTGAAAAACATTTGAACAATTGATATCACATTATCATTTTCACAGGATTTCGAAATGGGGCCATTTTTTACCCTTCGTGGCTCTACCCCTTTGGGTACGAGTATGGTAAACAATCATTGAGTCAAAGAGGACAGCACACCCGGATTACTTATACTACACAAACTGTATGTCTCTTCCCTCAATGTCAGGGGCCTTATTCACCAACGTTGTAAGTCTAAAATTCAGACTTAGACTTTAAATTGCCAAATGTTCTATTCGCTCTCATGATGTTATAAATGTATCAATTTTGATATAAATTGATACACACGTTCAGTGGGTAACAACAAATAATCAGATAAAATTTCATATGGTTAAATCTAATTGCAAAGAAATGGCAGTGATTATAAATACTGCCAATTTTAAGTCTAAGTCTGAATTTTAGACTTACAACGTTTGTGAATAAGGCCCTTGGGGCTATTGGTTGTTACCTACTCAAAATCGGTACATTTATAAGAATATGGGAGCGAATAGAACATTTGACGATGTAAAGTCAAAGTCTATATTTCAAACTTACAACGTTGGTGAATAAGGCCCCTGATGTAACTGCACGGCCAATTAGGAAGAGACAGAAGCGGTCAGTGAAGGTATATCATGATTGCATTCAATGCTATACTCTTGAGTGGTGTAACAAGATCTAATTGTGATCTTAATGATTACTGGTATAACATTGATATTACAGGCATGTTTGGCCTCAGCACACAAGTTACCCGGGGCATCAGTGTTTGGTAGATCTGTGAAGGAATATCATGATTGTAGTCAATGCTGTGCTGTAGATGGATGTAACAAGAGAATGTGTTCAATGAACATACAGGGTCAGTATTTATACTGGTTTACTACACATGTCTGGTTAGCACTGTTGGACCATCTGTATTCGATTCTTGGTCTTGGTCACATTATAATCGCTTGTTACATTGACTATGGTACTGATACACTTCACTTATATTGGAGAAGTTGTTAGTTGCTTGAACAATGTTTCATTATGTTCCTTTTCTTCTTGGTATATGCCCCACTGAATACGACAATGCAGCGTTCTTCGTCTACCACGTATGTATCTTTCACAGTATACTTAGTGACTATACTGTACCTACCGTGAATACCACTTTTAAAAGCGCGAAACTGTTTCTATGAAACTTGAACTTCTAATGGTTAACCTTGTACGTTAAAATAAAATAAATATTCGATTTTTCATTCTATTTTACGTATAACAATTATGCGTCATAGTGTTACAGATTTCATTCTATCAAATGAAATGTTTTCTGACAGCTAGTAATTTCTACAATGTCTGTTATAGACCTTAAGCTTTTTGGTGAGTGTTGCCTTCCTAGTCGGATTTGTTTCATTAATCCTTTTTCTAAATACTAAGGCTTACGATAAAGCGGTGGGGAGCGGTGGCCTAGAGGTAGGACGCGCACTTCGGGATCGAGAGGTCCCGGGTTCGATTCCACTCTGGACCACTGGTTAATTTCTCTGAGAAAGACCCACATGCTCCACTCCACCATGGTGTAAAATGGTACCTGTGAGGGCAATGTCTATTCCTGGGCGCCACAGATCGATGTTGGCTGCCACACGCACAGGAGAGAAATAGTCTCCCCAGGGAGACACGAGTGTAGGTTTCCATATGTAGCTCAATGACCAGGGGAAGTTGAAATGTCAAAGGGTGCTTGAGCGGCCTAACAGCTGAAAAGAGCCCTAAAAAATTGGTAACTTTACTTTTAACTTAAAAAAAGTTGTGTTATGTATGATGGTAAGTATACTAGACCTAACTAATGTATTATTTTCACAGCTGTAGGAACAGGTGAATGCAAAGATGATCCAGAATTTAACTGTTTCTTTACAAGTTCCTTATATACTTTATGTGACGATGTACATCATGCAAAGTTGGTATGTCGACAACATTGTGGACTGTGTAATCTAGGTGAGTGTTTTACCCTTATACAGATGTATTCCAGTAAATACAGATACGAACTATTTTAATGTATTGTTGATCAACATTTGTTGATCTAATGCGTTGTCCTGCAACTTGACATCTATTACCAATGCAATTCCTGGCATAATACCTTGTAATGTTGTCACCAAAACTATCGTCACACGAAATCCTCTATATACCTAGTCGATGGACAATGGTCTACCTGGAACACTTGGTCGATTTGTGACCATACATGTGGTAATGGAACACGTTCACGATCACGACAATGTGATAACCCTGCACCACAAGATAGAGGGATGGCGTGTAAAGGTGCTTCACAGACAATGGAATCGTGTATGATGCAGCATTGTCCGGGTAAGCATTCACTGTTAACTTATATTGGTCATGTACTGTGCATTTGTATCTGTTTTCAGAAAACTATACGTGTACACGTATACATATACACACACACATTAAAATTGAGGTGGGTATTGCAGTGTCATGTGATCAGTTGATCTTTTATTTTTGTTATTTTTTTGTATGCCACTATTCACGATTTAGCATGACATTTTTGCCCTTAGGTTACTCTTACTCTACTATAATATAGACATTGAGGATATTAAGTACAGTACAATAATTGTACTCGTGAATTTCTTAGTATAAACTCAAATATTTCTCTTAGTTCAGTTTATTCAGATGCTTTAATTTTGTGCCTTCTAGGAATATGGGAGTCATGGTCACCATACAGTAGCTGTAGTGTTACATGTGGACTTGGTGTTGTTAGACGAACACGGAGCTGTATAGGAGGACATTGTATTGGAAACGGCATGGAAGACAAACCGTGTTTCCCCGGAGCATGCCAAGGTGAGTGTTTACATCCGCGATAATAATAGGTTGCACACAAATATGTTTACTCAACCAAATTTATTATGTATTTAAAGTACTGCTCATTCTATCGAATATATTCAAAGACGTAAAGCAAGTGCAAAGTGGCTATACAAAATACATATTAAATTCCGAATGACTACAAAAAAATAATAAAAAATCGAACACAGAGCGGACAACAATAAGCAGAAAGGCCCAGCACGAAAGACACAAGACAAGTAACACACTGAAAAGAAAAAAACACACATACTTCAAACATCTCGTACGTCATCATATCCAACACAATACTGAACATGACTATGAAGTAGCCTTCCAGCTTAACACTTTACTAGATCATTAGTCTAGATGTACTAGTGTATCGTTTCTTTCCAGATGGTAGCTGGTCAAGTTGGTCTCCATGGACTGGGTGTCCTGTAAGCTGTGCAGGTGGTCTTTCCGAACGATATAGACAATGTAATAATCCAACACCATCAACTTACGGACGAGATTGTCGGGGACAAACTGAAGAATTCAAAGTCTGCAATTCCGTACCATGTATTGGTAAGTGTCAAACCATAACAAATCGTAAGAACACGTGGTTTGCTCCAATAACTGTCTTGGCTAGCATACCACAGCATCTTTTCTACAAATAGTAACATATGGTTTTCAAATTATTATCACCTCGGCTCCTGTGCATTGTACTAGACAAAAGACAGATACATCTAGAGATACATCTAGATATATATAGATTTAGCGGTTTTAGATCACTTTTTTTTTATAACCCAATGTGATGTTCTACAGGAAACGGCACAGATGGACAGTGGTCAGACTGGTCGCAGTGGTCTAATTGTTCAAGTACATGCACAAGGTCCAGGACTAGGTCATGTAACAACCCACCACCTACCATACATGGTCACGGTTGTGCTGGAGACTCAATAGAGAAACTTAACTGTGATTTTGTAGAATGTGCAGGTATGTGAAACAATACTGTATTTTTACTTAGCATGATACGCTGCCTAACTTGGGCGAAAAGCCTAAAGCTATCGTTAGTCATAATTTATAATATGATCATTGTTATGGCATCCTGTCTTACATGTTTTGTTCATTACATCGAAACGGAATCTTCAATGCACTTACCATCAAAGGCTATCGATAGAGTGTCGTGATGTCGTGTATTCTCATCTTTGTTAACGTGATCGTCTGAAGATAGGTTCGGATAAATATCTGTCCTTGAAGTCTTCGAAATGCCCTGATATGATGCGTGTAGAGTAAAAGAGTTACTCACAAACCATTTTAACTTTTATAACCTTGCAATCTGTGTCAAACTAGTAACGCTCCATTTTCAGCATGAACCGGTGAACGGTGGTCGAGTGGTAAGACGCTTGACTCCTGATCGAGAGGTCCCGGGTTCGATTCTCGGTCGGGACACTTGGTCATTTCAGAAACGCTATTTAGTGTTTCCCACCAAACTAGAGATGATCCTGGTTGGTAACCCAGTTAAAGAACCAAGGAATCTATTCGAAACGAGCTAGAGTATCGCACCCGGATTCCTCTGTCTGTATTTGCGATAATGCCCCAGAGTGGGCCCTGCAAATTACACGGAAGAAGAAGAACCTTTTTTCTTCTGGACCAATGATAATTATTGAGAAACTATGTAGCTAAGGTCATTTCATGAAGTAAAATAACACGTGTTTATTAAAAAAAACGTTGCCATTGGTTCCATTCATACGCAAGCTTGAGTACAATAATTTATTTTTTGCTAATCGAAAGGGATTTGCTCATTTGCAGAAATAGCAATTAAGAAATTAAAAGGATTGTTTTGTGAACATGTTGTTGCTCACATTCAAATTTATAGGCATTGTTTGGTATTGCAGTACCAGTACGATTAGTGAATGGTTCCAATCAATATGAGGGAAGATTAGAAGTTTATCATAACGGTACATGGGGCACAGTCTGCAGAGATGGTTTCACTGACATAGAAGCTGGGATCGTCTGTGGAATGCTAAATTATCCTAAGTACATATATCTTGATATATTTCTTAATCTATTACTATGTACTATTAAAGAGGCGTACCCTATAATTTTGATCGTTTGAATCGATTCAGGAATATTATACATTAAATGGGAATCATCATTGCTTAAACGTTTCAAATTTTCAACAAAAAGCTCCCACTTATTACCGAGAAAAGTATTAAATCATATATCCGTAACGTGCGACAATAGAGTTGTTTCCCTATGACCACATAATAATAAAATAAAATTATTATTGGCTATTTAAATATATTTTTGACATTATAAACATATTTGCGAACACTTTCTTTTGACAAATTATGATAATTGATAGTGCTTTGTACATATAGCTCATTTAATGTGAAAGTAGAGAAAAATATGCTAGTTATAGGGAATGCCTCTTCAATGTAAACCACTATCTATACGTATAGCACAAAAATAATTAAACGCTATGTCGATCTTACAGTTTTCTCCATTGTATACAACGTCTATATTATATACAGTACCTTCAAAGTCAAATGATAACGGTTGTAAATATACTGTAGTCCGGCAGGAAGGCTATGTTTATCTACGTTTAACTGGGTATACCTGCGTTAACGATATTCGCCGCTTTTCTTTCATTACTACCGTATTACTTATTGAATTAACTATACGTATTTAGAAACCCGCAGGTCAAACTCCTAAAACACTTGAATGATCTTTATGATCTATATTTAAAAAACACATGTTTGAATAGATATAGCTTGGCTAATTTGACACGAGCCTGACCTATTGATTAACATAATTTAACAGTCGATATATTGTCTACATTTACAGCGCAGATTGTATGTTTTCATAATCGGGGAGTATCACGAAGACGCTCGAGAAGTATTACAAACACAAATCTGAAATACCGATATTGCACGATTTTCTTGCGGAAATTGATAAAAAGCAAGAACCTTGCAATATATTCATGCATAAAGGTCAGGTCCAGGTCAAAATAGCCAAGCTATACAATCCGGAATGTACAATTTTGAGGGTTTTCCGCAAATTTGCATGCGCTACAAATAATGTTGACCTTAATCCTTTCCTAATGCTATTGTGATTTAAATAAGCACTTGCTCATTTCAATGGTTCATACATGAATATTTATCGAACGAAAACATGGATAACGGTAAAAGTTGTTTGTACCGCGGGATTAGTGTGGAAAAACCAGATTGCATTAAATTCCGGAGTATATCTATTGTAGGACTGAAACGCTAGCTATCTCAGCATCATCTATGTACGGTACAAGTTCTCTGCCTATCTTATTGGATGACGTATCGTGTGTCGGTGACGAACATAGTTTGTTTGCTTGTTCCCATAGTAACTGGGGAGTGAATGATTGCTCACATGCTGAAGATGTCGGCGTTTCATGCAGAACAAGTGGGTATTATTATTATACTATTATGTCATTCCAACCACCTCGGACTTACGGAAATTGCCGAGCTTTCACACGATCATATCCCATGCAGTACTTGTATGAGGTTGTGTAACAGTACGTGTACGGTTATGTGTACATTGAGTGGATTACGTCATCAATATATGTGTAGTTTCTATACGTTCAGAACATGTGACTTGTAGAAGTTTGTGTACTACGTCACAGTGGTCTAACACTTATGTAGAGCACGAGATGAGCATCGTTTATTTCACACACAGACCCATTGTTGAGTTATATTAGTTATTTAGTGAAGTGCAAAATATGTTTACTATTTCTGAAAAGTTGATTTCCATTTTCAGATCTTCAAATTCGTCTTGCCGGGGGAGATACACATCGGGGCCGCGTTGAGGTGTCGTTAGATGGTTCAACATGGGGAACTATATGTAATACTGGCTTCAGTTCTGATGACAATGGAGCAAAAGTTGTGTGTAAAATGCTTGGATATTCGGGGTGAGTATGACAGAAGCCCTAGAAGATATTTTCTGGCGTCAAATCGGAATTAAATACTATTGTTTTGATTTGAGACTATATAATGCTATTTTCGAAACACTGTATCGTACCATGTGAGACAAATCATTATATTGGAATATCTAAGGGTGCTATTTCCACACTCCTAAACGTCATGTCCAGTATATACAATACCGTATATAATTACTCATGTGTCGACCTGTACAACAACACACAACGAGCAATAAACTGGTAAACTTGAATTTTAGCATGGTTCGCCTCATAAGTCGATGCAGGTTATCAGACAAATCGCACAGTGTATCAATGGATCCGATATTTGCATGACTCGTCTTGTAAGTGAGAATATAAGGTAAACATTATGTATTCGTATTTTTCATTTCAGACAATATGGCTACTACAATGACGGCTACAAACACGGTACAGGGAACATATACCTTTCTGATATCACCTGTACTGGGGCAGAGTCCAGTCTACTAGAGTGTGACCACTCGGTTTGGGGTTCGGGGTCTGAAATGTGCGACCACAGTCAAGATGCTGGAGTAACTTGTAGATGAGAATTACGTTAAATATTACACATTTGCAACCAATGAACCATTTGCAGTTTTATTTTCTATTGCCGATATATAAATCGGAATCCTTTAAACGTGAAAACTGTTAACATTCGATGGTACTTGAACAAAGACAGACTTATACCCATTTACATAATGTGACATTCATTCAGATGCGCCTTGCAAAATGATTCTAATATCCAACAGTCTTCCAAATGGTTTGTCAGTATATACGACAAAATGCTTTCTAAATAGTAGTCCCGGTCTCTCTCCTATTTGTTTTGACAGGATTTAGACTATCCTTTACATAGAAGACTTCTTGCAGAATCTCTTTTAGAAAACGCCCGATTGTGAATTACTCTATGAAATACATCAATTGTTGTCTCATTGATATCCAGACCATAATCTCCCGAAACATCTCGATTTGAGCTAAATCTCATCTCAAATACATGCATTTCAATGTATCGTTTGGATAATTTCCATTGAATGATGGACTCAAAATTAACATAAAACAGCAGAGTTAACATTCTTCTTAGATTATTTGATAAAGAGTTTTTACGTTAAGGAGAAAGTCCAAGTAACTGTCCATTCCTGAGAATTAAAATACACCCAGGGGATTAACCCATTCATAAACTCTCCATTATTTTTCAGGAATGGAGAGTTGTCTTAACAATAACTCTCCATTATTTCGTATACACATTTAATGTAATGTGTATACGAAATATAAGACAACTCTCCATTCCTGAAAAACATAACACACATATAGTCCAGTCATTTTAACTTTTAACCTCAAACTAATTGCAAAACAAACAGTTTTGAGTTTATATGGTGCGTAAAGCTATCCTTAGCAATGTACAAAATGTCCTAATTGAATATTCGTGGGACTTTTTGAGATATTTACAAATATATTGAATTGTCACATGTTTTCGCGAAATTTGTCACTTTTGATGTAAATAAATCTTGACTTGTACCAGTAACTTAGTTTTACATCGTGCTTAGAGGTCGCAATTTTGGTTTGATTTTTATGAAACTTGGCAGCAATGATCATCGAAAGCTAATCTAGATGAAATTAAAGTTTGAGTTAACCGGAGCCAAAATTTAGGTCACTAGGTCAAAATAAAGAAAAAACAAGATATAGTCACCAGGGGTCGCAATTTCGACCTTACACTTGGGAAGTTAAGTCACAATGATCACCTTACAAAACTCAAGGTCATGTATGAAATTGGATTAACCTGAGTTAAAAACTAGGTCACTAGGCCAAATTATAGAACAAATCTTAAGAAGGCGCCCTTTTTACCTTATCTTTATGAAACCATGTCACATGGATAATGAAGACAAAATGTAGGTCAAATATTCAATATTAACTTATCATGAGTTAAAACTAGGTCACTAGGTCAAAAAATAGACAAACCTTCATGCGCCAAAAAGTCCCATCAATTATTTTCACCTATTGACCTAATTTTGACCCAAATTATTCAATAACATACTTGTCTTAGATGTTTTGAGATGAGCATTGTGACCAAGTTGCATAAATATTAGACCAAAATTGTAAAGTTTGTACCTACACAACGTTTTCCTTTGATTTTAACTAGCGACCTACTTTTTGACCCCGGATGACCCAATTTATGACTTTGACCTAGATTTTGTTGATATTATTATTGTGACCGAGTTTCATAAATATAAGGTCTACATTATGACCTCTAGCGTCTACACAAGGTTTTGCTACAATTTGACCTAGTGACCTAGTTTTTTATCCTTGATCATTCATTTTCTACCTTGGCCTAAATTTTGTTCAGATGATCACTCTGACCAAGTTTCATAATCATAAAGTCAAAATTGTGAATACAAATGCAATTGTGGACGAACAGACAAAGAGAACAATCACTATTTCTCCCGAATCGATAAATTCGTGTACATTTTGTATATTGGCATTATTGTATATTGTCCAAACACAAATATCCTTTTTCCATTAGACATACATGTATATAACACATGATATGTGTAAATTTTAAACAAATTGGATTAATATTAAAGAAATGAGTAAAACTTTTGTTTCCCCTTCCAAGTGCTATTTTGAGTCATTTTGTCGACATTTGAATGGGTAGTATACCAAAACGTAGACTGGCATATATATGAAAAGTAAATTGTCTGATGATAAAATCAATATTTGTATTCGATAGAAGAAGGTTGTATCTTTCAGAAAATATAAGCTTTAAGGTGCAATTAGTAAATATTTATCGACTTACATGGGAATTATTAGAACTTAAAATTCCCCATGTAGTATGAAATAAGGAAAATGCTGAAATTGCTACCAAAAGTGACCATAAACATGTCGATTTTTTTGTATTTTCCCCACTGAACTCGCAAATTTGACGTTTTGTCTGTAGTTGATAATAGTCTGTAGATGATGAAAATGCAAAGAAACTCTGTTTTGCAATTTGTTTGAGGTTGACCATATTTTTTAGCTTCAATGACTGGACTAATATGTAGTGTTAACAAAAATGGAGAATTATTGTAAATAATGTATAATTATACACAAGCGAGTTGCATTCATTGCCCGCCGTCCCAAATAGATGGGTCGGGAAATTTACTTTAGGGTTTTCAAAAGCCCATGCGGTGGGGGCTTTCAATTAAACATTGTCCCAAAGGTATTGTGGTTCGGTGAAAACAATTCCAACATTTCTCCGGCAGTGCGGTGGAAGCTGGAGGGTAAAACACCGCAGCCATACGCGGGGGTTGGGGCGGTGGATGCAACTGACTGATGCATTACAATTTGCAGGAAAAGCGGCACTCTACTGAAAGAGCCGAACACAGAAAAAGAAAACAAAAGACAGATAAAAATGCTCAAACCACAACGAAACTAGAAAATGAAATCAACCCGCTGTTACTAAATAGCTTTTGACATTAATATATTTTCAGCTATTAAGGTGGTACACGCGCAAGAAATAAAGTAAGTCAAGATGATGCTAGTGTTTTATGATATGAAATACCGTTAATTTGCAATTGCACTTTCGCGTGGTCATGACCATTCAATAAGTTCCAATTACACCTTTTATACATTCACAAGGGCCAACATTATCACTAAATCATGACACCCGTCTTCAGCATGATACTGAAAATGAAATGATCGACCTTGGTCTACATTAAAATGTCCATAAACATTGCAACTTAGGTTTTGAGTTTATCGGATGTAAACTGTTTGAATATAATAGTACGTAAAAAGCTAATTTCTAATTGTTTTTTGGTCATACAAGGCTCATAATCCATGAAGACATGTGCCGATTGGACTCCTTAATTTGAATTAAAGAACAGGCGAAGTTTGTATACATTTTGGAGGGTAAGAAAAAAAGTTAAGTTCCCAATTTACGAGGGCTGTTTTTTAACTGTTCAGCCGCTAAATCACTCTTTGGCATTAACTTCCCCCGATCATTGGGCTACCAAATGAAACACTCGAGTCTCACGGGGAGACTTTTTCTCTTCTGTGGGCAGCCAACATCGAACTGCGGCGCCTAGGAAGCGACACTGCCCTCACAAGTATATATACCAATTTTTGAGAACGTAAGTAATACTTTCATTAAAATGACTGTGCAAATACAGAGCTAGGCTTAATAACAACACGTTAAAACATTGAAATTATGTCCATCAAGTTGAATATCAATTAAAAATATCCATGTATAGTTTATGCACGGAAATATATCCTCTGACTGAAACAAAGTCTTTATAATGTCCACCGTGTTATAACATCAAGTGACACTGGGTAAATAACCATTGGTTGATCGTGTAACACATAACTCACAACATGTGTTTGCATGGACTACACACTATTATTAAAGTAATGGAGAGTTATTGTATTAGTTCATGGGTTTCATGAAAAAAGCATGATTTTCTCGCTCAGTCATGTTCATATTTTTAATCTTCTATAAATAAGAGGTACATCAGGGGAGACTTTTTTGGACAAAAATGCATTTTCTTTCAATTTTGACATTTACAGCATCTTTTCAGAAAATCATATTTACATTTGACAGTATTGGTGTATTTTAAGTCAGAGAAAATCCGCGTATCTGTCCTTTCCTGAGAAATAATGAAAACTCGGCCCCTTTGGGGCCTCGTCTCCATTATGTTAAGGAGAAAGTCCAAGTAACTGTCCATTCCTGAGAAATAAGCAAATACCAAGCATGAAATCGTGATTCACGAACTGTTGGTAGAACTCTAAGCATAAAAATCCGTGTTCGTGAACATCGTGCAATTTTTTCGAATGACGTCAAAACCAAACACGAATTTTTGTATCCCCGATTTTCACGTGGTTCATGTTACGTTGGTGATACTCAAAACAACAAGTATACTGTATATGGATTCGATATTTAATAAATGCAAGCTAAATGTGCCAGAATGTCCACTTCGCAGAGGGTTCTTCTTTTGTTGTGGAAAATCAAAGTCATTACAAAGATGGGATAGATCTTCTGGGATCGTATTCACAAAAAACATCTAAAACGTTCTGATATTTCTTTAAAGTGTTACAGGGGTCAGCTGAACAGGAAGATCGAGATTATTATTTTTACATAGTTATCTATCTGTTCAATTGTTACTATAAAAAACACAACAGAAAGTCGAGCGTCACAACCCAAAACCGACTCCACTGTATGTGTAAAATCGGTTGAAAAATGAACTATTTACGTATAAGTTTTTTTCCTTTTTGTAGACATATTTTGACTTGCCGACTTAGCCAAAAAGCCACGTGGTATGTTCATGCTGAGAATACACGAGTCGATTTGGTCCACCTTACTACATACTCTCCATTCTTGCCTATGCGCGTATCTTTGTATTTCTCTGGACATTTGTGAAAAATGCATGTTCTGAGACAGTGCTTTATTTAGTGCTAACCCCAAATACACATGGAGCTTTCACAATAACAAGGTGTAATTTAGAGCTCTACAAATACACATTTTATTACTAACTACAGCAATGCTTTGAAATATACATGCGGCAAATACAATACAAGTACCTCGAATATTCATTACAGCGCAAAATATCCTGTTTTTGTGTCCCGACCATTCTGTTTATTTACTTACGCTTTGGTCATTGTTGACACTTAAAGTAATAAAACTTATTCCTTTCAGGTTCAAATACTCAAATAAATATGTTATTTAACTGAATGTAAAGTGACAAATTCCTGACCCCAAAATATTAGTTTTTATTATCCATGGGGGTTCCAAATTCACCAATCAATAGAACTAGCTTTAAGCTTCAACGAAATAAAAAACAAGCAGGAAGTTGCGTATCTTATATTATAAGAAAATTTTGGTTCGTCAAACGCGTAGATCAAATTTTCTTACACACGTCAGTTAGCCCTACCTTACTATTTTAACTTCATACGTAAGCCAGAATGTTAAATATTTATAAATTAAACAGCCCCACTATATCACATACATGTGTACAGAGCATTTACATCACCTATGTGGGCTGTAACAAATTTTCCCGCCTTTCTTATTATAATGGGTACACTTTAGATTTAGTTGAATATTTAAATCGTTATCAGTGCAAAACAGTGTCATCATTGAATACGTTTGTAAACAGTGTGGATATTTGCACAGGTAACTGTATCCATATGTATAAAGTTATAAACGAATTGAACCCCGGTTAAAGCAATAAGGCATGCACGTTGTATTGTATAGTAACTCAATAAGTCACACAGCGATCAAACGTTACAGATGATTTTAAAAGCAATAAGTGATACCAAGTGAATTTTATGGTATCCAAATAAATCATACAATGATTTGGCTTATACACTGTATGTAGCATTCATAAAAGAAAAAGAAAGACAAAAATCACCTTTTCTATACAGATATGTTTGTTCTATAGTAGCCATAACTTCAAGATATGAAAAAAAAACAAGAATTGTAGAAAATACAAATTTATACTTTTTTTCGTGTTTCACTCTTTATCAATGATACAGCAACCTGTGGAAATTTGTACGATAATAAACGTGGTTAAGCGTCTGTATTGTACAGAGTACGATACTACATGTATATTCAACACATGAGTCAACATTTTCTCACTCGAAATAACTATGTCATTTGATTTGGACCATTATATACGGACATACGATGTTCACCCCGAAACTGTGGCATTCTTGCGGGATCGAACATCAGCAGGCACACGTCCTAGCTATGAAATCGGCGTAGAAGCTGCACGGAAGGCAGCTCTTGTGGCTGCAGAAAAGTATGGTGGAAAATTTGAGTTTGTTGGCGAAGAATTTGACATGATTGTTCCGGCGTTAGGTGTAGATGGTAGGTAGAAGCTTATTTAATTGTCGTACTCAGTATTTATATAATACATGTATAGTTGATTCAAAGATCTCTGTCACAACCGCGTAAACAAACATTCACCCCGGTCGATTATTAAATGAATGTCAGGATTAAATTTTACCATCAGTAATACACTTAAATGATTAAAAAGCTAATAGTCGTATAACGTAGTGGTTATACTTGCTGCAATTAGCTATTCAGAAATGGAACATTATGGCGGTTTTGACAGACATCTTTGAATCGACAATACATGTTATGTATCAGCTGTGATTGTTATCTTAAAATAACCCAATTACTGGAGAGGCCCGATATCTAATGTTGAAATAACTTGTGGCCCGATCATTTTGTGATGAATGTAACATTGTAAAAGTGTCTGTGGTTTACATTTTTTATATGCTTCCATTTCTTGTAATTTATTACATATATATTATGCAAACTCTTGGTTAATGTTGTAAAAATCATATTATCATAAAATATGATTAAAGTAAAACCTGATTCGTTTGATGTCTAAGATTTCAGTTTAGACATAGACTCATATCGGTTTATTTTCATACATATATAAATGTTCTACCCTATGTTGTATTTTTCATCATTAATGAATTACATGCTTCCATTTTCATTGACGCATGGTGTATTTTCCATATATAGTACACGTGTAGACACCCTCTTTAAATATGCTTTACGTGTTGTGGGTACCTGTATTAAACAAAGCAGGTGTGTAGTTACAGCTTGACCAGATTTAGAAGGCACTCCGGACATATTCCGTGCATATTTCGGACAAAGTCGGTGCAAAAATAAACAAATATTTCCGATAAGTACCGACTACGCTTACGGAAAATAATACACGCTTCCGAAGTTTAATGAGTGCCTACTAAATCTCGTCAAGCTATGCATGGATTTAGTTAAGCCTCTACATATATATTATAACGACTGAAACATTCCACTTACCGTATTACATGTTTGCCAAGGTAACGGAATTCTTAATGGACCAGGTACGACCGATCTTAATTATTTCGTATAATTTATTTATTACCACGTACCGAGTACATAATAGGCCAGATCGTACTTGATGAATACAGTACAACCTTTCGAGACCTTACCTCTGTAGAGCAACAACCTCTCTATACTAGTAATAGCAGCACCTTCAAGATTTCCCTAAATTGGTATTTACTAGATTCCGTTAATTTAACCTCTGTACAGTATAGCAACAACCTCTAAACAACGGTCAATACTTGCAGCTCTTACAGGAGACTTCTATACGGAGGTTGAGGTAAGTTATATTTATAAATAGCTTTTAAATAAATAGGGATGATACTCAGTATCGATCTTACTTGCCTGAAGAATAAGGACAACTAATCAGATCACACCATGTTAAACCCTTGGTCAGTAACATGCATCATGGTTAGCTGTCTTTATTATCAAGTTAAATAAAATCACTATTGAAAACAACCCTTAGTGCACCTATAACTAAGTTGGTAACCCATATGTTTATCATTGTGACATTCCACAGGCCTAAGAAATTTTATCACAAAAACCCCCAAAGTCTAACATTCCCAAATATTCACTCATTCATTAGATAAAAAAAATATTGATATTTAAAGGATGAAAAATTATGAAAGTAAAAACATCTGACTTATTTATAGATGCTATACCAGTAACAGTGTATAAACCAGTAGCTTGCAAGCAGTCACAATTTCCACCAATATTGGTCTACTTCCATGGAGGGGGAAATGTTACCAAATGTAGGAAAACACACGAGAATGTTTGCAAAATGCTTGCAAGGTATGCTATATACAACATACACTTTACATGTTTTCTAATGTGTCACTTTTTAAATCCCAATACTTTTTATACTTTAAAAAAGGAGTTGAATGTGTACGTGTGCATGATATGAATGACTTTTATAGTGTTCACAAGAATAAGATCCATCTAAGGTTTCGACAATCAACTTTTGATGAGCTATCATATATCACTCAGACGGTTCTTACAATATATTCCGAGGATTCACTGCTGAACAACAGGAAGCCATCCGTAGTACGTTGCAATAACATGCAAGTGATATCAACTACAGGCATCCAAAAGAATGTTTGTGTAATTGTACTATGTGTACACTTGTTCTCTGCTCGTTAGATCTAGTGATTCCGCACATGTACATTTTGTGTCTGTTTTGTGCAAAAACAATTTTAATAACTAGTGAACATAGTTAATTATAAAATAAAATGTTTGTGATTTTACAAAATCGTAACGTTACACAAACGTACTACCGCCATACGCCATGCATTTGATTTCAACTGTGCGTAAATTAACTATTTCTCCTGGTCGCTGACATCCTCAGAAATCAGTGGTATGTCAAGTACCTAGACATTTAATTGAAAAATACACTGACTGAACGAAAATGAGTCTCTGATAGCTGTGTTATGTACCGCAAAGAGGTGACTAGGAAAAATAAAACATTTGCGCATAGTTGAAATCAAATGCATTTGTTTTTGTCTGTGCATTCAATTTGTAGGTAACGTAATAAATGATTGTGTAATCCCTGTGTAGTGTATACATGTATATTTACCAGTAACACTCCGTGTAATGTTGTGAATGTGGAATACAGACTAGCACCAGAACATAGATTCCCAGCTAACCATGATGATGCTAAGAGAGTTGTCGAGTGGATCTTTGAAAGCAAGGAAACTGTAGGTAACGTATGATACATAATTATATATTCTAAAGAAATCTTTTTCATATTCTTTTTTTATCTTTTTTTTGCCTATTCACCCCCATTCGCTGGCCGTCTTTAGAACATTGTCATTGTTAGATATTTGAATTTCTGTTAAATGTGTGTGTATGACCAAATTTGGTACATTGCCTCTAGACAAACAATCGGTACGCACATTCCGATTCCCCGAAATATACGAGAGATATAACGTTACTTTATCTAGTCGTATCATAAACGTACATTTATGTATGTAGTTATAGTAACAAGGCATACGTTTTTAAACAACATTTTATTGTTTTATTTTTCATTTATACAGGAGGATCTGCTGATAGTAAACTAGGTGTGGCTGGTGACAGCGCCGGTGGCTACATGTCTGCTGTAGTGTGTCATGAAACCAAAGGTTTAATAGAGTTTGCTGTGAGTACAAATCAACGTCGGTAAATTACACTAATGCAACTTGTTTTTTTTAATTATACAGTAACTATCATACTTGTATATACTATCATATTAAAATGAATAGTGTAGTTAAATACATTTGTGATTGAATTCTAATCCACATTAACAACCGGAGTCTTATAGTGAACCCTCCATTGATTGAATACCACGCAATGTTTTGATCTGTCGTTTAATGAAGCAAACGCCTCGGCTGAGTTTGAGACAATCCAGTAATTTTTATATATACAAACCAAGTGGCTCTGGTTTGTTATAACCCTTTTTGTTGCTGAATGTGAACGGGTTTCTGAAAATGTCTTTTGATTATGCCCTTACTACTGGAAGAGTGTTACATCCTTAAAAAGGAAGACGGCACTATTTACATAATGTTTTAAGGAGTAGCCTAACTGAGCTTTCAATGTAGTGTACATTGCACGCTCTTATTTTGTTCCAGGTCCTAGTTTATCCAAAGGTCAGTTTTACCAAAGTGTATCCATCTATGGAAGAGTTTAAGTACGGACCTATGCTACCTAAACGTCTCTCTGACTGGTAAATATTAAATAGCGTAAAACGTTTGTATAAACTTTTGTATCATCTTTACCCAATTCTTCGTTGGCTTAGAATAAGAAGATCGTATGTACAAAATCAATATTTTAAGAAAACAAGAATCAAAGCACTGAAAGTACTGATGTGTGGCGAACTGATGTCATTTTGACCATTCAAATAAAGACTGCACCAACATGCTGTGTCAGAGTTCTGATAAGCCCAGACTCACTCGAATGTTTGTGCTGCTCTCAAGACACCAAGTGTCAGTGTCAAGATGAGTGACTGGGTAGTCTCCATACAACTGATGAACTGGGAATTAAAACACAACAAACGAGATGCCCCCCCCCCGCTATAGAAACAGGACTAGGTAGAAATATGTTGGGAAAATTAAATAAAGGGAGGTAATTAATAAGATAGAACCAGATTTCAATAGAAGGAAAATATAAGAAAATGATATCAATGGTAATATCATGACTTTTTTTTGGTTGAATGAAATAATTCAAGAACGGAACCAGATAGAATTATGGTTTCATGTCACATCACTTCTCTTAGATGCCATATACATATATATTTAAAGTCAATCAATTGAATTTAGGTGGACAAGTGGTCCAGTGGTAAGGGCTATTGACTACTGATATGATTATAATGAAGGTTGTCCGTACTCCCGCCGGATCAAGAGCAGAAATGTTTTTCGGAGTAACATAACTAAACTTACGAACAGACTTTCGGACCATACTCAGCGTAAATTCTATAGCATTCTGTCCGATATGTTAATAAAATCGTATTTAAAACAGGTCAATTATATATTTTGGAATATACTACAAGTTATTTTTTGAAAATCTGACGATTATTTATGTATTGGTTATTATTTAAATATTGCGTATTCTGTTCCGAAATATGAACTCGCGCTAATCAGCGGGTGATATTTATTATAGCTATTATGTTGTATTTAGCATATTTTTATGCACCAGTCAGTGTGCGACCATGGTCCCATCCCAGGTGATGGGCAGTGGATAGCTGATAGTTTTCAAATATAGTATTTCTTATTAAATCCATATCAAGAAGAATGTATTTAACTTCTAAATTCTGAGTATCAAAGTTGTAAACCCTTTTTTATACCAGTAAATTTTATGACCCTAAATTCCTAACTTCTGCAGCTGTCTCCAAATCAACTAACAAGAACCCGATATAAAACCCATTCAATTAAAAATAGTTTTAACGGTCTATTTCCTGTCTCATGGTGTGTTCAATCCCTTGTAAAAACATAGATCCCTGTGTTACATGACCCCCAACTGTCCCAAAACAAGTTACTAACGACCTACCAATATACAACCCCTTGAAGTTAACCAGATTGTATGGTCAATTTTCTGCCTCATGCAGCTTCAATAATTGATTACAAATTTCTTGTCAAAATATAGATCTAGCTAGGATTATGTAATGTTACATAATAAGGAGGGGCTAATTAAAAAATGCATAGATAATATTGCAAAACGTGGCTTGTGGGAGGAGCTAATTAATGGGCTTTATAACTGCACATTAAGTGGGAGGAGCTTATTAATTATTTATAATTATTGAAGTATGTTTGCCCAAAGACCTGTAATTTAGGTCTTTGGTTAAGAATTTGGTTTGCCCAACGTGTATATAGTAATTAACGGCCTTTTAATCCAATTACCGTTAACTTTTCAATTCGAAACCTTGTGAAAATATATTACCGCTTTAAAAGGCATATTAGGTTTAAACTCGCCGTAGAGTGTTTATTAAATGAGATCTATATGAAAGTCGCACATCTTAATGAAACTGAACGTATCGTCTTTAAAATAGCTTTTAGTTGTTAATGTTACTTGGAAAGTAAAAATATAATTGGTGATTAACGACACCAGGTTGTTGCTAAAAATCGCGCAATTCATGAATAGAAAATGTAAGTGCTCGCTGTTTAACTCGTCAGCATTAGTTCATTTATTTTATAACCGCAAATTAAATTGGTATAAGTGATCTTTAATATGTCATAGTATTGACAATTTCTTTTAATCCGAAAATGCTTTACTGAATTCTCGTTTATTGCTTAATTATTCTTTCTCAATTCAAATCCTAAATAGCGTTACGTGTTGAAAATAGCCGCTATGAATAGCACAATTAGTTCGCACGATGCGCGTTTAACTCGCTGCCATGTGCTTATTAATTGAGACCGATATAAATGTTGCACATTTTCTTGAAGTTGAAAGTTTCGTCTTTTCAGTGAGGTATTATTTGTTTATGTAAATTAGAAAACAAAATTGTTACTGACGATTTAAAACCTCAGGTAGTTCCTAAAATTTGCGCAATTCGCGAATAGAAAATCTAGGGGCTCGCTTTTTAACTCGCCAATGTGAATTCATATTATTTTATAATTTAAATTTAATTTGATATTAATAAATTGAAATATCTCATGGTATTGAAAAAATTTATTTCGTCAAAATCCGATAGTAATTGACGGAACTGCAATTAATTGAATATTGCGTGACAGTACTGCTAAACCAGAGATCTATTAATATAGTAGACCCTGTCTAAGCTAATCAAGTTAGTGTATCGATCGTCTGCTAGCGGTTAGATAGACTGTATATACTGTCCTTGCACCACCAGTGAAAACATGTTGTTTCTATTTATAGCATCAATGTTTGTAAACAACATAATTAGGTCATCGTCTACAAATGTTCAGCGGCGGAGTGATTTTAATAGACACATTTCAGTTCACCCGTGTTCCACCAGAAATCTATTGGCTGAATAAACAATACAAACTAGTCACTGACCAATAGCTCGTTGTATATCAATTTGCATATGAATGCCCCGATATGTAAACATGAAACCGTGGGATTACTTTCTCAACCTTCTTGACGGTCCTTGGCGGTTCGCAGGCCTTTAATAGTAGGAATATAGTCCATGCGGAATGATTTGCTATAGAATTAAAATATCCTCAAAAAATAAAAGTCTGATGTAATTGTTGGTCTTAATATTAATAAATGTTGGTAATGTAAACAAATCGGGTTCAATGATACCTGTAACCTGTGTAGCATGCTTGTAATATTGTTCAAATCATAGACCTATTTATTGGTGTAGGCATAAAGGCGTTAACTTCATAGTATATATAAATAAAATCAAATCTGAAAGATAGTTATTACATTGTGTGGCTTATCGCCACACAAAAACTGTCTGAAACCTGCTCTTTACTTATGGAAAACCCAACTCTTTGGACTTCTGTTTGGTCAACATGGCAAGTTTCGATTTTAATGAAAATATTCTCATCAGAAGCACCTTCTAATGTAGATTTCAAATTCTAGTATGTATGAGTCTTATAAGGTTACGACCTTTTCATTTATGCTGCGGATGAATATAGTTACTTATCTAGTTATAAATAAATATGTGTTTTGACATGCACCATTACATAACTTAGAAATTATATCGCATCCGTGAATGCCAACATTTTATATGAAATTATATTAAATGCTGTACTATGTTTTGGAAAAATGATAGGTTTGCCGCACATTATATCAACAAGGATGAATTAGAATCAACCAAAGCGTCTGTGATACTAAACACGGACTGTTCAAGCCTTCCACCAACCCTGATCATTGTAGCTGAACATGACCAACTTAGAGACGGTTGCTATGGTAAGTGTACGTTGTCCTATGGTGTATTAAATATATGTAAAAAAGAAAAAGAAATGTACAAATGTACCATGATTAGCGATTAGTTTAAGAAAATACGACAAACATTCCTGTCAAAGTGTCTGTAACTAATTTACTGTATTGTATGGGATGAAGGCTAAGAAGTTATAGTAATAACGCAGCAATGCCAGTAGGAATATTGTCCAAATTGGCGTCAGCGGAAACAAAGAAAATGATAATGAGCTGTTTGTTTACAAGATCTTATTACTTATACTTACAAACGCATTTGCACACATCATGTTCCGATTAATACGAAAATCTTTGACTTTGCGTATTTGAAGAATAACGTAGTTGTAACTCAAATATACACATGTATCAAAATAATAATTTTATTATTCATAAATCATATAGCTTGTATTATGTTTTTCAGATTATTACACAAAGTTAAAGGAAGCACAAGTGACCGTGGATATAAAACTAATTAAAGGGGCGCCACATACATTTTGGAGCTTGCCAGGTTTGAATTTGATTATATTTTCAAATTTACAATAATCACGTACAAGTATAAAGCTTGGCCACATGGACATGAGCCTGACCTTTTGATTAGCATAATTTAAACAGTCGATATAATAACAACGTTTACCACACCGAATGTATGTTTTCATAATCGGGGAGTATCACGAAAACGCTCGAGATGTAATACAAACATAAGTTTGAATTACCGATATCGCTCGATTTGCTTGCGGAACCTTGTTATATATTCTTGCATAAAGGTCAGGTGCAGGTCAAAATAGACAAGCTATACTTGCGTGCAATAATTTAAGGACTGAAATCCTAATGCAGCAACACTAAAAAACAATTGTGTTAACTGTGTAGTAATTGGGAAGTTACAACTGTTTTGGAAAGTCACTGAATGGACATTCAAATGTTTTTCGACGTATCTGTAACAGGTATTAAGTTCGATAAATGAAGTATTTGATACAACCTTGGCACATCAGTTACGTGTTTGAAATAGTGTCTTATGTTTGTTATGACATAGTTACTATTCCGTAATGTAGCACAGTAAAATCGTACATGTAACCGCCCCTCTCTCTCTCTCTCCTCTCTCTCTCTCTCTCTCTCTCTCTCTCTCTCCCTCCCTCCCTCCCTCCCTCCCTCCCTCCCTTCTCTCTCTCTCTCTCTCTCTCTCTCTCTCCCTCCCTCTCCTCCCTCCCTCCCTTCTCTCTCTCTCTCTCTCTCTCTCTCCCTCCCTCTCCCTCTCTCCCTCCCTCCCTCCCTTCTCTCTCTCTCTCTCTCTCTCTCTCCCTCCCTCCCTCCCTCCCTCCCTCCCTCCCTCCCTCCCTCCCTCCCTGCCTCCCTCCCTCCCTCCCCTCCCTCTCTCTCTCTCTCTCTCTCTCTCTCTCTCTCTCTCTCTCTCTCTCTCTCCATCCCTGCCTCCCTCCCTCCCTCTTTTCATATTGAGACTAAGCCACAGCAGTTGTCTAGTGGTTGGAACGCTTGATGTATTCAAGATAAATTTGTGTTTTTATATTGATAATTGGTCATCAATACATTTCAGGTGCATTTAAGACTACATGCTTGGAAGCGTACGACGCATGTTCAGAATTCATCAGAAAACATTCATCAAGACCTTGAAGTCCATATCCCCAAGGTTTGAGGTCATTGGCCACATTTAAAAGGTGAGGTACATGGCCACACAGAAGAAACACTTACGATTGTGACTGTGTTAGTCGAAAGCAAACACTTATATTTTATTGGAGCTTGATAGAAATATAAATACTAATACTAGATATAACTAGAAAATAAATGTTTATTGAGTAAATAGGTGGCCTAATTAAAATATATATGCATATTTATTGCATACATGCCATCAATTAGAACATTATGGCATTATTGATACAATGTACTTTCAATCTGAATTTGTTTATAGGCTCTGTATATATATATATGAATCTACTAGTACATGGTTCTACATTAGTAATTTGATAACATCAAGATAATAGTTAAACAACAGAAGATTGTTAGAAATAAAATAAAAGAATGCTGCAAAACTGTAGCAACACAAAGCCATAGCACAATTCAGACATACATTAGTATATAAGTACAAACTATTCATTTATAGCACACATAGAGTATTGTAAACAAGAACAATAACAGCAAGAAAATTGTAAGAAACATACATAAATGAATCACAAAACAAAAAGCAGCACACATTCTTAACACAAACCTGGCTTTAAAGTAGTAAAACCAGAACAAACCATTCGTTAGTACTATAGTAAAGTACGCCGGTGATAACGCTAGCCTTTCTTTGCAATAGATTTTAATGGTATTAAAATAAAATGCATTTTCGATGAAAATTTTGTTCACTCTTGTGCTCAATTACTTTTAATACATAATTATGCTCTTTCAATTTACACTGAAAACAAGCGGCAATTCAGTGTGGTTTTAGACATTATTTTTTGTATACAAAGTTATGGTTATCGCCGGCAACTGATATATAGAGTATTGTTAACAACAACAGACGTCAGCTAGGAAATTGTATGAAACACACATAAATGAATTGAAAAAATATAACAGAACAAAGTCATAACATATACAAACACTTACGTCATTAGCACAATAAAAAGAAGCAGGACGTTCTTATAAAACGGTCCTATCATTTCCACGGGTACACACTAGTAAAGCGTTTATTGTTTACACTTCATCAATAGTTTATTGAAACAGTACATTCTTATTACTCTGTCCTTCCATTTACAAGAGCAGTAGTAGTAACCACAAGTAACTGTATCATTGATAATGAAAAAAAAATGAAAAACACTTTTTTGTAAAATTTGTATTTTTCTTATTTGGAATGCACGTAGTTTTAGCAATGCTTTGTATGAATATACAATGTTATTAGTTTTTGAATGCATCGAAAGTCAATTTTTGTTTTTGATACGTTGAAATTCTGGCTATTTTAGAACAAATATACCTTTATAGAAAAATATAAATTTACATTTTGTTTTCGTTTTAGGCTTTAATTGCTTATAATACAGTTACAAGTGGTAGTAAACCGTTACATTTCCTTATTGTTTACTTTTCTCGTTTGACTTTCCTCTTCGGTCTTTCCTACGCTGGCTGGAAGCCATTTTATCTAGTTCATTCTCCATGTAATCCTCGGCAAAATTCAAGATCTGTCTCAAGGATAGCAGTGACAGAATGCTGATATCGTTCTCAAGTTGCATTTCATTTTCGTAGTTTTTAACAGGAAGTACGTTACCACGTGGTAGTCCAAGCATCTGAGACGCTTTCTCCACGTGCTCCTCTACTACCGAGCTCAGGAAAACATCAGCCACATTCTTTCCAACATCTTCACATAACTTGTCAACCTTGGTTAGAAGTATCGCTTGTGGTATTCCTTTATAGAGAAAATATATTTTTTAAGATTTGCTTTTTTTGTTTTTAAATATTCATATCTTTTGCTTAACCATTATCAATCGTTTTTTTAAGATCTACTTTTTGGTTTTAACATATGTATATAACTTTTGCTTCACTATTATAAATCTTTTTAAATTTGTTACAAAAATATTCACATACTGTGCTACCAAAATAACAGGATTTGAAAACTTTTATTCCAATATCTGACATTAACTTTCTTAATATACAAAAATAGCTCATATGGTACCTTTTTGGTTCATCAGGTTTTGGAAGCTCTTGATTTTCTGTATAATCTTGGTTGGTAACGCCTCTAAGGTGGTAGAGTCTAGTACAAACACAGCACAGTGAATCTTATCTTCCATTGTTGGCTTTCTGACAAATCCATCGGTGTCTGGAGTAATTGGTGTGGCGGGATTGAACTGTTTACCAAAAAGTATATAAGACGCTAGATACAACAGTATATCGGATGGGAAAATCGTAGACCAAAACAATTAACCACGGACACTGCAAATTAATAACACGGAATAAAAGTCAAATTCAAAGTTGCAATGTTTTGAGCCAATATATTTGGGAGACCTCTCTTTCTTAAAAAAAGTAGTATTTTCTATTTCCCAAGATTCAATTACATGGACACATATTCGATGACTCTTGATACATATCTTTCAATCCCCAAAATGCGCTAGTATTTAACGTTTCAAACCTTATATACTGAGCGTCAAAAGTTTCGCAAACGAATTTAAAATTCAAAAAATTTAAATTGTTAACTCGAGAGAACTTTTTACTAACACAGTTTATTTGTGTACCCATAGTGTTTATGTTGAACCCATTTCCGTTAGCCTACGTTACGCTTGAATGATAACACCATCACAAATGGTAAAACGTCTATGCAAGCGCGCAAAGTAAGGGCTTTTCATTTTTGTCTTAATTTCAACTTCTAATTTACTTCATACATGTCTGTGATACGAAATACACAAATAGTTCGTCAAATTAGTTTGAAATGTACGCTACATTTGATGGCAAAAATTGACAATTGGAAAAGGAACATCTGAGAAAAAAGAGTATCTGAGAGTATCCAATTTTTTGACACCAGCTTTAGTCAATTTAAAAGCTACTATTTCAACTTTTGAAGTGTCTTCATAGACGGTTGTTGCAACTTGCATACAAATCCCACAATGACAGCATGCAACGGACTTTAAATTGTAAATTGTATAATATAATTTTTAATTAATAAAGGTAGGGAATTATGAAAGATAATTTCACTAAAACATACCTGGTAATATTCTGGTACATTTCCATCCAGTAAGTAGTTACATTCTAGGATGTCAATACCCTGTGACTCCTCCAGACCTCGTGTATCACACAACCGGAAGTTGAGTGTTCCTCCTGATCGTACTCTTACAAAATATGGCGTGTACTGTAAGTAAGGAAATATATAAATATGTCACATGACTATGTAATACAATTTGTAAGAGAAGCACCACCCAACTTCGTGTGTAGAGGTTAGAATGTATGCCAATAAAGCAAAAGAAAATGTATCTGAAAAAAATTAGAAGGAAAAGCAGTTATTGTAAATTGTGTCATGTTATAACTTTCTCAATTTGCTGGCTTAGAATGAGACTACTACTTACGACCTTATAAGACTCATACATATTTGAAATCTGCTTCACAAGGAGCTTCTGATGATCCTTTTTTCATGAAAATCGGAAATTGTCATGTTGACCAACCAAAATGAAGTTTTAAAAATTTGTTTTCCTATAGGTAAAGAGTAAATTACAGACAGTTTTCTCAATATATCGATTTTGTAGTTACGACCTTCTTATTCTAAGCCATCGAATTGTCCTCGAACGTTTTCAAGTGATTTTGAAGTATTGCTTAGTATCTTTAAATAACATTTTTCAAATTATTGGAGAAACATGCCTTTTATTCATGAACGAATTCATTTTTTTCTGCCGAGGTAAAAGATTGAAACGAGCAATAAACAATTAATAATCAGTATTGCAAAGATAATTTGAACAAATGCTGTGCAATCAAAGGTGATTTCCCTTGAGATCATGGATAAACTGAATGAACTCCCACCAACTGATTGGCCATTAGTTTGCTTCTCAAAGAAAAACACCTCGGGACGGTGGAATTCCAATAATTATAAACTAACTGTTCAGCAATAAGTCAAATATTTAAATAATTCCATACCGCTGTTGTAAGACTCTGTTCGGCGCATCCACTACCAGCCTTCTGTGTTATACGACCTCGGAATATCGAGTTGACAGTGTTATAAAAGCTAGACTTCCCAGCACCTACCGGACCTAACATAAGGATTCTAGCTTCGGTGACATCCAAGTCCGGGATCGCTTTGAATGCCATAATCTCTTCCGTTAGACCATCCAGTAACTTAAATGATACAAAAAACAGGTCATTGTGTTAACCTAGTAAAATACAACGTATCTGGTATGTATCAATTCTGAAAAAATCGATCGTAGACTCTTATATTCCTTTAAAAATACAAAGATTTACATAATTCATATCATTTTATTAGGCCACTAACGGGTTTGAATCGGAGGGGACAATAGGTTTGCCATCCGTCCGTCAAGAACATCTGGATCTTACCATAACGCAAACAGTTTTCAAGCTAGATTTATGAATTTTGGTATAATTATGGATAGTGACCAATGAAAAGATTATGTACATATATAAGGTTACAGTGGCAACGGAAACATTGAAAACTTGGAAACCAGGTAGGGGATTCTGCATTGCTTGCCATTCCTAATTACTTGTTTACAAATATTAAACCCTCCTAACATAATAATGGTTTGCTTCAATCAAAAATGCTAACTATATACTACCTTTTCATTCCATGTCTGTGTTTTGCGCCAAGGTTGTGGTTTTGTTTCCTTCCTTTTGCCATCTGTAAAAACAATTGTATAAGTACAGTCCTTTCAAAGTTAAATGATAACGGTTATAAACATAAGCTCACAGGTAAACTACATGTATGTTTATCTAGGTTTAACTGGGTATACATGAGTTAACGGTATTCATCGCTATTTTTTAATGGGATAGTTCCCTCGTTAGTATTTCTTATTGAATCGACAGTATATTTAGCTTAGCTACAATCTTTAAAAAGTCGACGTATTTTAATTGTCTGCATGTATTTACTTAATCATGCTTGCTGAACTTGAAGTCGAAATACAGGTGGTGTTCAATGTTTGGTATCATGGATAATAATACTAAGGATTCATTACTTCTTTCAAATTGTTAAAGCTAATTTTCACGAATGAATATAACATGTGTAAATAATAGTCCGGTCGACGTTTTGTTTAAATTTTTAACGTTTTAGCTCACATTTCTCAAAATGCTCAAAAGTGATAAAATGTTATCAGTCAAATATATTATCCCGAAAGGTCTTGTCTACCAAAATTAGCAAAGAAAAAGCCCTTTATGCTCCAATATGCAAGGTTGGTTCAATTTTTGGGGATTTCGGGCCGGACTATATATGTATCGAGGTAAAAAAAACACCAAATAGAATTGTTCTTTATAACTCAATGTAAAGTTACCTAGGTCAGCCATAAAAAGTAAATTTTTTGTCCATGGGGCCCTCGAAAAATCTTTTAATCAATAGAAATAGCATCCAGTTCAAGAAAATGAAAAAAGTAGACGGCCATGTATCATATAAGAAAATTTCGTTCGTCAAACGCGGTGAACAGATTTTCTCACATGTACGGATTTACTCACTGTCCGTTAGCCCCAACCTTACTTTCACTTTCATATCTAAGCCAGAATACTAAATATTTCTGAATCAAACCATCTACATCACATACATGCATACAAATCATTTAACACAAATTTCATAATTCTGATGATGATTTGTCAAGACATACCCCCATTTCCAGTCGCTTTAAAGTTTTTACCGGACATTTCAGAATGTGGTCCGCGTAGGCATTTAGTGGTTATTTACCCCAAACCTAGGTTTGAATGTTATAACAACACAAACTAAAACAATGTTAGCTTACTTGTGACGCTATACACCTCCAGTTCTTTGACGTTCATAGTTCCATTATTTATATTTTGCATAGCAATTCCATTATTGTTGTAGCTATTTCCGATATTGATAGATCCATTCAGAGCATAATATCCTCCAAATTTATTTATTGTTCCCGAAAAGGTGTGTAAGTCGTGATTGGCGCCAAACGTTGGTCCGTATGCGCCTCCATTTGAATAATTGGAGTGTGTATTCGTTTTGTTACTGAATTTGTTTGCCGATTTCTTTTTGTTAAACTTTAGTTGGAACAAGAATGCCGAAGCATCATTCTGGTAAGCACCGTTATTTACCCAGCTGAGACCAGTATATCCCCCGTATATCGACCCATGCTGGTTGTAGAGCACGGTAACAGTAGGTCCTTGGTTGTCACATTTCTGATGAAAAATCGTACCATTACACCCATCCCTGGTGATTGCATACAACAGAGTAAATTTCTTATCACCCGTTCCTATCCACTTCTCTAACTGATCCATTTCATCGTCTTTAAGTAACCCTGCCATTCTGATTCTTTGAAAATCTGGAACGGAAATACTCAGGGAAATAAGCAATGTGGTAATTATTATTGATTATATTGCGTGGCTTAGAATGAGAAGGTCGTATCTACAAAAACAATATTTTGAGAAAACAAGACAACTGTCTGACAATCACCCTTTTTCACATTCAGTTTTGTCAACATGACAAGTTATGATTTTCATGAAAATAGACTTATTAGAAGCGCATTATGATGCTGATTTTTAAATATGCATCAAATGTAAAAGGTCGTAAGTAGTAGTTACGACTGTAGTACTTACGACCTTCACATACTAAGCCATCGATATGACGACCATAAACTTATGGTAACTTATATTACTTTCAAACATAGTAAAAGATGGTGCATCCAACCAATTTTATAGCGTTCAAAAGCCAATATAAACATAGTTTAGTTTACAGTAGTTAACATAACTTGCATTAATCTCTTTCAATAACGAATTCCTCCGCGAGAAAAAAGAATATTGGTGACCACTGTCAAAGAGACAATTTGTGCTCTTAGCAATATGTACATCTACTGCAAATCTTGTTTGTATGCCTATCGCTGAATTTCTGAAAAATGTTGATATGATTTTATCATTGTGGTGAAATTTTAGTGGATTTATCCATCCCATATATGAATCTTATCACGTGTTGAAAATCTTATACGTGTAGTATGGTATTTTGTCATTCGTATTTTATCTTTGATTGTCTGAATTACGACCGGATGAGTAGTAATTGATGCGCGTCCTACCGACCAGACAGATTACAAAACAAGCATGCATTCAGACATTTAATGTTTACTGTCTATACTCATTCCACTTTGTGTGTTTGATGTTTTTGATCTCTATTATTTGTATAATATATTTATTATAATTATCATAATTTTATTATGATTTATGCAAAAGACTTTCGTATCCCTATATGCCTCTACATGTATGCTGCTCCTTTGGCAAAAGTGCAGAACCGCATTGAAAATATCTAAAAAGTTCTTTGTCTGCTACGACGGAAGTTTTATGTAGAAGGGTGTGTGCCCGATGTCATCCTCTGTATACACGCTTGAGAAATATATATACGGCCCATTTTCCATAGAAATGCTACTAACACAGTGTGGCAATAACACGTGACCTTGCACTACGCACCTAAGACGAAATTGTCTTCACTTCGAAATAAAAAATAGCCGTAAGTAGTTTATTACTTCACAAATTTCTATAAAATATACCACCCAAGCTAAGGGGAAATTCTTAAGCCGTTCTCAATGTTAATTATCTCTACCCTTAGCCAGCCTGTTTTTGCAAACACTCTGTGAAATCTTCGGAGGGCTGGGCTACAGTTGCAAGTAGTTTCCCCTTCCCCAAGGTTACACAGGGTGTTAGAGAAAACTACCCACCTGGTCATATGGATTCTAGATTTCGTTGAAAGCTTACATATTTTTCCTAAGCGTGGTGTATGTTTCGTATAAATTGGTGAAAAAAAAAACTTTTTAGAATGCTATTTTTCATTTTGAAACGAAGACAATTCCGTCTTGGGTATGTAGTCCAAAGTCACGTGGTATAGTTTCATTGCTACAGGAAACTTTTGATAAAACGGACAACACTGTCAATATTCAATTGTGTGTACTGTACTTCACTGCGTAATATCCACGCACAAGTATCCTTATCGTGACTCTAGTGTATCTTGAAACCGAGTCCATTTGTACATCTTTTAAACAGTGATTATACGTTTTCTGAAAATAGGGAAGTCGATTAAAGCATAGTGCAATTTCCGTGAATACGCGGATCGATAACCTAAATTACAAGATTTATAATTGGTACACGTGGCTTTTCATACAGTTGCAATATCGATGACTTAGAACAAGAAGGTCGTAACTACCAAATCGATATATTGAGAAAACAAGAGAAAACTGTCTGTAATTTACTCTTTACCTTTACCATTTTGGTCAACATGACAATTTCAGATTTTCATGAAAATAGGCTCATAAGAAGCGCCTTCAGCTTGTAATGCTTATTCTAAATATGTATGATTCTTAAAAGGTCGTAAGTGGCACTTCCGACCTTCTAATTCTAAGCCATCGATATGTCCCTATAAATCATAATTATGCACGCTTGAATAAAACATGATCAAAGTTTTGTAACACCATGGGTATTGGGGGTTAAACGTTAAACTCATCATCTCTACTGACCGATAGGTAAGAAAACGCACTTTCACGGTGTATATGCGGATAAAGAACTGTGCTAAACGACGACTTTGTACGAACAGTTTCTTAAAAAAAGTCCTACTTTCGTTTTCATCAAGGCTACAACGGAACCAAAAGTAGGGTGCTTTTAAACAAATTTGATGAAAATAAACAAAACAATCTTTTAGGGGTAAGATGGGACCAACGGCCTTACATATGAGGTGCTAGGTATGTGTTATAGTATTCTAGAATAGTAACATTTAGTAACATGATAGAAATGACTTGACTTTCACCTGAGCATGTACCCCGGTCTGCATTCCAACTTTAATAAAGTGTATAATTGCTTAAATTGCTCATTTGCTTATAAATAAATCTAATTATTATTTCAGTTAAAACATTTCTAAAAAAACTTCAAAACCACTAAAGGAAAATACCCAATAAATTAAATCTAAAAATCTAAGTACATAATACGTGCCTTTCTTCTGTACACCCACAAAAGTATATCAAACACTGATATCACGCTATGTATAGCCAATGTATCACTGTTCGCAAGGTAGTACTTCAAAATTTGTCACGAGTGATTTTCGTTGTTTTACCGCGGTTTACGTATAGCTAGTTTTCTGAAATTTCCAGTTGACCTAAAAGATTTTCATGGGATTGGTTATTTTCTGAAAATGAGAGGGACAACAAGGCCCTGATTTGCTCACCTTTAGTTATAACCCAAACTGGGGACAATAGGCCCTACAAATGTTCGTACTCGTTTACATCGCTGGCGTAGAATGAGAAGGTCATAACTACTACTTACGACCTTATAATACTGATACATATTTGAAATCTACATCAGTATGCGCTTCTTATAAGCCTATTGTCATGAAAATCGGAACTTGTCATGTTGACCAAAATGAAGTTGTAAAAGCTTGTTTTACTAAAGGTAAAGAGTAAATTTCAGACAGCATTTTCTTGATTTCTCAAAATACTGATTTTGTAGTTACGACCTTCTCATTCTAAGCCAGCGACATGTGCATGTAAAACTTAATTACATGTCTTACAAATGTGTATAACTGTGCTTTTAAGACATGTGTATTTTAAAATATAGTAAAATACAAAATAGGTGATACGAAATACTACGGAAGTATGTGGGGTATCCTCGACCCACATCTACCTTTAGAAGAAAACAAATGATCTCCCCTTAAAAATAAAAAAAGATTCAAAACTTTTGTTCAAGATGTTCAGCATTTGTTTTCTGGTAACCCATTTATTACTCTAGATGACCAATGCAGTTTTGGTATAGATATTACGAATATGAATATTGCGACCAAGTTTCACAAACATCAAGTCATATAACTCGGAGAAATGATATTAGCAAAACGGAATCGGACCATCAACTCGAAGGCATAACTCAGCAGGGTACTGTTTTATCAACATTCTTACGTAAATCGTAAACATACGTTCAAATATAAATTATTTATGATACTTTTCTACCTACAAAATGTGGTGAATTGAGCTGTTGTAATAACCAAGATTCAGCTAATGAACTGCTACAAACAATATTTGTCCTCAATTTGCAGTTGTTAAAGAATTATACAGAATTTAAATTTGAACGTAAGTTTACGATTTCCGTAAGAACGTTGCTAAAACAGTCCCCAAATCCCGACAGGCACAATAAGGAACATAAACAAACAAAAAACGTCAAAGACCACCACAATGCTAAAATGACAGAAACGAAACTGAATTATTTCAGCTTGATGGTGGTACTGAAATTAAAACCTTTGTAGACAGTAAACACGGTGCCAGATGAAAGGGTCAAATGAGCTTAAATTATTGGTTTTTACATGATATAGTGATATCAGAAACGTTCTTTGTTTCTAACATATGCATTTATTTTCCATTCCAAAAAGCACCAAAGTGGTCGGTTAGCTCATTTGAAAGACTGCTCGTCGAGTACTTACTTATAAAGGTCGTTAAAATACAATTAAGGTAATGCGCATGTACTTATGTGACAATGTTGCGTTAGACAACTGAATGGATTCATACTTAGTTCGGGATCATCGTTTTTGGCATATCTTTGTGGCACTAGGTTATCAGCTCTTTTACATTGGGCAGAAGTTTTTCATTTTTTCCTTGGGTTATGCATGGGTATTGTTCCGTGTAATTGTGTTGTTAATTACTTCTGTGCTCGGTTGGTTTAGTTGAGTGCTGCCTTCCCTGTCCGATTTCCTCATATCTGTTTACTTGTCATCTATATGGAGAAGTCGGCAGTTGCATTTGAGTGGCTAGAGCTGATGAAACCCACACATACTTGTCAGATATAACGTAGCGTAAATCACAACACTCCAAGGGAACCAAAATTATTGACATTTAAATAACAAATCCATTATTCCAATCTACATATATATATATATATATATATATATATATATATCGCTGACTTAGAATGAGAAAATACTAATTACGACCTTGTATGTCTGATATATCAAAAAGAATCTGCACCACGATAAGACAATATCAAATCGTATTTTTGTTTAGCGTCCACCCTAAGTTCGAAAACCTATCTAGCTATCCTGAGACAAAAAACAAAACACCCGAAAAAACAAGTCATAAGGAATTCTACGCCCATCATTATATTGCTAACAAATATTGCTTTAAAGCATTGTCAATCATGATAACTTATCGAAAACTTGTTTGTGTGAATCATACTGTTGTGTAGGGTTTGGGGGACATGGTGGTGAATAAGTATGAGAGCCATTATCTCAATTGATTTTGAAGAAATAAGAGGTAACACATTTTTTTTCTTTCCCACGATGTCCAAACCTATCCGTCCTCGGACGCTAAACGAAGAAACGATTTGGTATGGCCTAAGCTTCTAATGAGCCCAATGAGAAAATTAGAACTTTTCATGTTGACCAAACGGAAGTTGAAACATCTTGTTTTAATATAAATAGAGTATTCTTCGAACAGTTTTGTCTTGTTTTCTTGAAATGTCGATTTTGTACTTACGACCTTCCCATTCTAAGCCAGCGGTATGTAAATCTATTCTTTTAAAATTATATAACAAACTAGTCTGCTTTACAGTAATGATATACTCAGTTAGGGATTTTGTTAATAGGTGGTTACATTTAAAATGGCCTTTATCATTTAAAACAATCTCATGAGATAAAGATGAACCACATGTATAGTCACTATACCATCGTGTTTTTGTACACATACACAAGAAACAGTCACGTACACAACACTACAGTTTTCAAGTACACATCTTGGTGTTTCGTTTAATTAATTAATTAATTGATTTATTAATCAATTAATATTTATTTATTAAAGGTCGATTGTGAAACTTCATTCTTCCACTTTATATTTATCACCTTCGATACCACCTTTCTGATGATATCCTATCGTCACGAGGGTTGGAGAGAAGAGAAGTCAGTTTTCCGGTTATGCTGAACATAATTGTAGCAAGGACAATTCTGGTACTGTTTTTATTTTGTCTTTGTTATGAAGCGGCATGGGATCAAACTCGGGACCACCCGAACAGTAAGCGGACGCTCTTCGTACCACATGGCTATCAAGGGGATGAGGTCCTAGTGTTTAATTTCAAAGACTTTAATACTTCTACTTCTGGCTTCCTGTTTGAAGAAGTTACTTTGAGTTATCAACATCCGACCTTGTTTGTGTTGTATGGTCATAGCGTGAGGTGATTCTATATTGTCCGTTACAACATCGCGGGCATAGGTACCATCTTCCGAGAGTTCCAATACTTTATTTCCACTCCAATCTACCACAAATATCCGGTCACGGTACAAGGCTATGTCACCTGGTGTGAAACGTCTGTGTACATCTCCACTTTTATACTGCCACAGCTTCTCACCTGTAACGTAGAGCATATGGACAATTGTCAGGGCAGCTGAATAGAAAATAGAAGAATCCCTTATTTGTAAAAAAAATGACGAGTCTAAAAGCAAATTACAAGGGCCTTGCACAAGGTGTCAAATTTTTTTTTAAATGTCTTATTTAAACAGATTATTTTGGATTTTGTTCCAAAGAGCATAAACTATAACTTTAAATATAACATAAAATACACAAAAGTATCAAAAGAAAGTTATATACTAGTAAACATGAGTAGTTCATTTCTAAGGAAGCTAATATCAAGAGGAATTACGTGCGTCCTGATGTATCTAGTATTACACACAGCTAACTTCGTCTGAAGTCACGCTGTGTTTGTAGTTCAGTACGTACAATGTAGTTTGCTTCTGTATTTGCGCCTCGTACTTCACTTCAGTGTAGTTATCACTTATATTTACCTCCCTTTATGGCTAAGTATGCACAAAATTCGAAGTCCACAGTGCGTCATTCATTTCGGAGTGAGTATATAAGGCTCGCTTGAAGCATCCATTTTTTGGGGATGTGGATGGCTTGTACTATGTCTGACTCTTGCGTGTGTGGCTAGGCGCTGCCGCCGTAGCTGTGAGGCTTTGGCTTGTGCCCTACTATTTACTGAGCTATTTGTAAATGCGTACGTAATGCATTAGGGGTTTCCGTGCCTAATATTGGTCAATGGTCTCCGACTTCTCGGATACCGAGCATACAGCCAAACTAAGCACAACTATAGCACACGACGAAGACTCAGACCAACCCTGGATATTAGGACCATACTCGTAGAGACAGTACTATTATATGATATGCCAAACCCCGTGAAATGAAGTAGATGTAGACCTGGGGCCTTATTCACCAACGTTATTAGTCTAAAACTCAGACTTAGATTTTATATTGCCAAATGTTCTATTTACTCTCACAATGTTATAAATGTACCAATTTTGATATAAATCGGTACACATAATCTGTGGGTAACAACAAATAATCAGATAAAATTTTGCATGGTAAAGTCTAATTGTAAAGAAATGGCAGTGCTTATAAATGTTGTCAATTCTAAGTCTAAGTCGGGGTTTTAGACTTATAACATTGATGATTAAGGCCTCTGGGGCCTTATTACTGAAATTCAGCTTTAGACTTAAAATTAGACAACATTTAAAATCCCATTAATTTCTCTGCCATTGGATTGAACCATGTGAAACTGAATCTCTCTTATTGTGTTGTAACAAACTGAACATGTGGTCCCATTTATGTCAATATCGATACATGTAATTAATAACAACATGATAGCGAAAAGAACATTCGACAATGTAAAGTATAAGCCTGAGTTTTTGACTTGCACTGTTTGTGAATAAGGCCCCTGTAGTGAAGGCCCTATGTTGAGACAGGAGTGAACATACACAAACAAGTAAGTTGAATGTAATAAGGGCATTCGTTCTCCAGTTCGTAAAATGTGTACTAACAAAAGTAACAAATCTAAAACATACCCGTTTCGTTGATACAAATAACCCTGTCTTTTCCACTGACCACGATTCGTTGAGCATCCTGACTAACATCCATGAATCGAGCCTCACCATTATCTATACCCGTTTGAATCGTCCCGGTTTGTTTACCATCGTCATCGATTGTGTGGATATCTCCAGCAGAGCAGAGAACGAAATGTCGCCCACATCTGTATGTGACATCAAACAGAGGATCTTTACATTGCATATGGAATTCTTTGTGCCGTTCTAAGTGTAGCATATGAACTTTCACATGCATTATTTTCCTATTATGAAACAGGGTGACAGCAACGGTGTCCTTAGAGACGAGACCAAGACCGCACGGCGATGGACATTCAAGGGCATCCAGGTAGGTAAAATCTGGTGCAAACAACATGATTTGTAGATGATTTATATCCGTTATGACAATTTGACCGTTGTCAAGAGCTAGAATACTTGTCAAACGACACAGGTCTGTCTCTTGTTCGTGCTTCTTTGTATGGAACTTCGCAATATGACGGAACTCAAAGCTTGACACGTTTTTTCTAGGCGATTTGACGTACACTGGACCACTAGATAATGATTCTGTTGGTTTGTAGGTAACGCTACTGATAGTTGTGGTCAATTTTGATCCTGAACTTGGTTTCAAATCGTTGACGTATTTATCACGCTGGGTTATAAGATAATCATATGGCGAAACTAACTTTTCATCTGTTACAGCTGTGATTTCCTTAACAAAATCGTAGTTATGATAACGAACATTCATTTCCTTTTGCTTACGATATAGTGTGTCGGTGATAGGCCCTTGCTCTTCGTAAGGTTCAAATCTTAAGTCATTCAAGCAATTATTTTGAGCTATTTGTTTCTGACCTTTTCTACTATCTTCTCTTGCAGACTTTGACGGTCTCAGCTCAATACTTGTATCGCTTGTTTTGAAAGTTTTGTCACTTTGTGGTCTTGGTAATCCTTTTAATGATTGAGTACAATTTATGGTACGATTCGATTTCAATGTTGACCTACTAGTACCGGTATTAATGCCCTTCTTTGACAATCTTTTCTCTTTGTTTTGGGCGGATATATTTTTAACACCGTCTAAAAATGGCTTTAGAGAATGCTCATATTTCGAATTCATCTTTAACAGAAATTCCAAATCATTAACCACAGTTTCATCGATTGAAGTTGACCTTGACACACTAATAGAATTATGTCCATTTAATGTTACGCTTTTACAGTTTTTATCCGATTTGCGTAGAACTTTGTCAACAGGAACAACTTCTGTATCTTTAGCATCACCTGTTTCTTCTGTCAGTAGAACTGGTTCACATTTTCTACCATTTTCCCGCTTAGATCCTGACGGGCTGATAAATGTTAGTGTGCCCAAAGTTTTGTCTACTTCAAGCACAGTCTGTAAATTATCTGACATACTGTACTCAACTCTTGAAGCCATGTCGTATTTTCTGATCTTCATCAAGGCATCTCTAGTTGTAATGGTTTGCAATTTCCCCTCGTCAATTGTTCTCTTTAACTTGTAACCAACCAAGTTGTCTTTCAGCGATGCCTCTATAGCACTCAACCTGGTAACGAGAATCAAGATAATTACTTTTTGTTGTTTCTTCATAAGGTATTTAATCTATAGTTCTAGTATCAAATAGCTGGCTTAGAATGATAAGGTCGTTGAGTACTACTTACGACCTTGTAAGACGGATACATATTTAAAATCAGCATCATAAGGTGTTACTTATGAGAATATTTTCATGAAAATCGGAACTTGTCATGTTGACCAAATTGAAGGTGAAACAGCATGTTTTACCATAAGAAAAGAGTAATTTTAGGACATTTTTTCTCGTTTTCTCAAAATATTGATTTTGTACTTATGACCTTCTCGTTCTAAGCCAACGAAATGTTGTTGTGTTCAAATGAACTAAATATCCCTTTGATACACTTTGATTTAAGCCCCTATCATATGTAAAGTTACAACAATGACATTTAGCAATTATCGATGCATACTGGTTCAAACTGTCCTAATAAACTACATGTATATATGTTTTCAAATAAAACAAATATCATTTTACCCTTTTTTAAATAAGTAAAGTAACAACAATGATAAATTACCAATGTCAATGAATACAAGAAATGATATTCCCATAGACAAATTGTGAGTAAAGTCATTTATTGTCAACATGAACACAATGAATCCATTGTATAACGAGTAAGTACGCACTCATTGTAACCAAAGACATAAAAGAAGAACCTCCGGCCTTTCAGTCCGATAAATCTCGCAATACCTTCTTTGTATACATTGTGTTTAAGTATTTAAACAATTCTTTAAAGTGTTTAAACAATACTCACAGAGACGATTTAAAGCAAATTACGTTTTGTGGTTACGAACAAGAGTTTTTCTACTTTAAACTCGTTTCTTCGTTTCGCTTCCGAGGACGGAAAGGTTTGTGCATCTTAGGAAAGAAAAACCTCTTATATCTTCAGAATCCATTTAGATACTGCTTTCATACTTATCATACTTGTTCATTATCATGTCCCCAAACCGTACACAGCACAAACATGTTTTCATTCATTTCTATCGGTTATTTTGATTGACAATGCTTGAAAGCTATTTTGCCAGCCATATAATAATGACCATAGGAGTATTTTGTTTTTTTGCCTCAGGATAGCTAGATAGCTTTTCGAACTATAAGGGCGGACGCTAAACGAAAACACGATTTGGTATGGACTTACGTTTTACAACTTACTGATAACTGAGATGTACATGGCTAGATCTACTAGAATTAAATGTTCTACTGAGCAAACAAAATAACAAATTGGTCAGGAAAGGGAGCACTCGGCAGAAACCCCAGAGCCGGTATTTATAAAGCACCCTAATTGAAAACTTAAATATTTTGACTTAAGTTAAAATATTGAGTTGCCCATATTTCACAAGAAATGAAAAATAGCTCATGTTTTCTATATGGTTACTGTAGCCTTTTTCATAATGCTTCTAAACAATGTAAATAATCGTTATTTACTAGTTTTCCATTTTAGCTGAAACACTTAAGGAAAATTTGAGATTTTAAGAAAATTCTAAGTTTTCACTTAAGATGCTTTATAAATACCGACCCTGAGCACGACATGAACAAAAATGAACAGGGCCGGCATTTATTAAGCATCATAAGTGACAACTTTGAATTTTCTTAAAATCTCACATTTTCCTTAAGTGTTTTAGCTAAACAGGAAAACTAGTATTAACGATTATTTACATTGTTTAGATGCATTATATAAAGAGCTACAGTAACCATATAGAAAACATGAACTTTTTTCAGTTCTTGTGAAATATGGGCAGCTCAATATTTTAATTTAAGTCAAAATATTTAAGTTTTTACTTAAGATGCTTTATAAATACCGACTCTGTGTTTAAACAAGCATAAAAGTATTAAAATCATTATATCCTCGTCGAGATCGGAACCAAGGGCTTTTCGATCAGAAGTTGGAACTTTTCCAAATCAACCAGACAACCACCATGTTATCACCCGACGATTCTAAAATAATAAAGATGACTGCAAGTAGAAATATCAGAGTAAATGAAAGTTACCTTTTACGGTTATGTTCCATCTTCTCAACAAATGCTGTCATTGTTCTCATTTCGTCGGTCACCATGGTAGATAATTCTCGCTCACATTCCTCTTCCAGCCTCCGTACCGCAGCCTCGAGCTGTGCACGTGCAACATTGATTTCACGCTTTATTACCCCACGAGATTCACGCAATGAGTAAATATTTCCACGCACTTCACTAACACAGTCCATGCATGCTTGTTTCCAGTGCTTTATCTCTTTTAACACTTCATACTTCAACCCGAGTGAGTTCACATGCCGTATCGTAACATTTGACATTTTACCTTAAAAGATTGTTTATGCTACTAATCTCAATTTATGTTTTAATTATTTGGTTTCTAAAACAAAGAGTGTTAGAATTTTTAACATTTTAAAATTCTTTGCTCTTTTTTATAAAGCTAGAAGTCAAATGATTGGAACTTATAATCGAAGTATAAGTATTGTTCATCATCCTCATAATAGTATCTTATAATTAGTAACATTCTAGATCACTTGGTTTTTTTAAAGTTATTATTAACACAACGTTATATATTAGAATATATCTTGAACGTAAACTTACACCAAGTGAATACAAACATAGGTTTTATACAATTAACTATTCCTTGTTTTCTATCTTGATTAGTTTACCAATATTGTTTCGAAAAATAACGTATACATACCGACAAAAGAAACGCGACTTTTATACTTAACAAATAAGTTAGTGTGTCTCTACTTTTAAAAAGAAAAGAGCCGAACTTTTATTCAACGATTATGCGTCTAGTCCTAACGCATTGAAATGATCAAGAAGAAGCTGTAACAGCGAAACATTGATTATAGATTCAAGAATAAATGGTCTAGGTTGTTGTAATACAATCGAAATATATATAATAACAAAAAAAGAAAATAGAAAATATTTCGCGTTGTATCACAATGTTAACGTTATTTTTACAGTTGAGTAAAGTTCAAAGATCGATTTATAGTACAAGTGACGGAAAGGAATGCCAATAAATGAATTTCAATTTTTCAATTTTCAATGTTTATTGAACTACGTTATAAACACTGTCAATCAAAAATGACAAAAATATATGTATAACAAAGGTATATATTGATCGGTAATGGATTGGAATAAGTAAATAATCCTTTATTCTAATGTTAAAATTCTTTGTTTTCAACGTTTGAGTTAAAGCAATACTCACTACTGTAACCTTACGCATGCCGTTGGACTACATGAACTTATATAGCATGAACTTCGGCTACATTAGAAGCCGATATGAAGTTTGGTCAGACTGTTTGGCACCCAAAGTGTTTAGAAAATAATTTTATATGACAACCTACTACTCTTAAAGAACACAAAATTGTCAACGGTATTTTACATCGGACTTTTTAAAAATGTTCATACGGAGAGCTTATATCACGGTTTCTAGTGAATTTAGCAGTACATGTCCATTGTATTTTAAATGGGAATCGAACTCGGAACTTTCGGATAAAAGTCTAGCGTTCAACTTATGCACTCGAGCCGGTTTATCAATTCAACCGAAAACATATATTGTTATACAGTAAAACTTCTTTATGACAAGCATCGATATCACGAGCACCGGCCTATCTCGAGCATGTTGTAAAATAGTGTCCGTATGTATTATCAATATATGCCTTTTGGTTATTTCGATCACCCGTGTTATCTCGAGCATTTTACCTGTCCCGATTACTCCTCGAGATAACAAAGTTTTACTGTATTATAATAAGGTTGCGAAGTGTATTGTTTGCACTTGTTGTTATGACGGTGCGACTAAAATGGTTGCCAACATTGCTAAAACGTTGCCTATGATAATCATAGTTTGAGTTTACAATGCTCGCATTTCCCTCCCTTTGTTAAAGAAAATATATTATATCTATATAGCCTGGCCACATTGACACGAGCCTGACCTATTGAATAGCATAATTTAACTGTCGATTTATTATCTTAGTTTATAACACCGATTGTATCCTTTCATAATCGGTGAGTATCACGAAGACGCTCCAGATGTAATACAAACACAAATATGAAATACCGATAGTGCACCGATACTGCTCGATTTGCTTGCGGAAATTGATATACAATGTATATTCAAAGCAAGAACCTTGTAACATATTATTGCATAAAGGTCAGGATCAGGTCAAAATAGCCAAGCTATACATATCTTGAATTCATGGAATTTATAAATGTAGACTTTCTCAAACCTTATCTAATTAGTACATGTGTAGGGATCTAAATGCAGTAAGTATAGTTATGTCTAATTTTATTACTATTTACTCTTTTTCATGTCGGTCTTGTGTTTGATGCCGTATTTATATTCTAAGTCATGGGATTCAGTCTAGAACTTACGAGTGCATGTTCATGCCTTTGTTCCTTGTATGCTCCATCGCTAACAACGAAACACCGGCCCAAACAAGAGTCTGTCTTCCCAAACTAGCTGTATGTTATAATTTCAAAAATAAGTAAACAAAATTGAACACCAAACTGCATACAAAGCACATATCAATTTAATATGTTTAAAAGCAGACGATCTGTGTTTTTCTAAATCTTTTATTCTTGATACAATTATCCGGTCATGGCTTTCAATTGATTCTAAAACGTGATTATATTTGCGACCTAACAGAATTACAAACTGGAAACTCTCGGCCATGGAAAATGTTTGGTTATTGGTAAAGATTAAACAGGTCGCAATGGAAAAGATGCATCGATGGATGGAAATTTAATTTATTGTCAAGACAGGCCTTAACTTTGGCTTTTGTACCTTTCTTTCAGAATTAAATAACTACAAAATGCTGCGATCTATTCTATTTGTTGCACTAGTCAGATCGATAGGTAAGTATTACAATCAAGACATTTCTATATTGGAGACTCGAATGTAGATTTCATTAGGTAGCCATATGACCAGGCGAGGTAAAACTGTCAAAGCGTGGTTGAGCAACTAAACAGCTCAAAACAGCCCGTGAAAATTGGAAACCCAACTATTTTTGAGAAAATAGTAAATATCTGTTATTTGTTTCTTGATTTCTCAAAAATGGCATTTTTGAACTCACTCCCTTAATTTTCTAAGCCTTCGAATAATTATGTTGATCAGTACTACTAAAGTTAACCCCAAACTCTAATTGATCAAAAACTGAAGTTTGTTTCCATCTGTGTTTGTATGTTTTCTATATTGCAGCATGTTTGGACTGTTACCAGTGTCACAGAATATCCAACCTCACAGAATGTCATCATGTTGTGGAGTGTGCAGCGGATGAGGTAAATCTACTTGATTTTGCAGCCTAAAAAGATAAATAAATTTTACTCGGACGGGGCAAATAGAGTTCTTTTTAGTACAGTTAAGTGCTGCTAAGGTTTAAATTAAAATCTAATGATAAATATAATGGTTTATTTCGCCGACAATAAATAAAGAAATTTTCAAAGTTTCAAACATTGTTAGCTTCCAAAAAGTTTAAATGTTGTTGTTGATCGAGTATTATTTACGCAGATTAAGCGATGTAGTTGACATGACATTGTGTCTACAGTTTCTCTGTATGACCAGGGTGTATATTATTATGTCTAACAACATGTTTCTATTTCAACAATAGTACTGTTATACAGACACAGAAGGTGTTGGTGAAGACACAGCATACACGTTGGGATGTAGAAGCAAACAGGTGAGTACAACATTGGACAAGTGGTTCAGCGCTCTCGATAACCAATCCAAAAGTCACTGGTTAAAGTTTAGATACGGTCACTTGATATGTCAGAAGCGGTTTTGGAAAGAGAAATGATTTTTGCCTAAATTTGGGTACGAGTATGGTAAACAACCATTGAGTCATAGAGGACAGCACGCCCTGATCATTCATACTGCTCAAACTGTATGTCTCTTTCCTCGATGTCAGGGGCCTTATTCACCAACGTTGTAAGTCTAAAATTCAGACTTAGAATTCAAAATTGCCAAATGTTCTATTCGCTCTCATGATGTTATAAATGTATCAATTTTGATATAAATTGATATACACGTTCAGCAACAAATAATCAGATAAAATTTCATATGGTTAAATCTAATTGCAAAGAAATGGCAGTGATTATAAATATTGCCAATTTTAAGTCTAAGTCTGAATTTTAGACTTACAACGTGTGTGAATAAGGCCCCTGGGGCTATTGGTTGTTACCTAACTGAACGCATATACCAATTTATATCAAACTCGGTACATTTATAAGAATATGGGAGCGAATAGAACATTTGACGATGTAAAGTCTAAGTCTATATTTCAGACTTACAACGTTGGTGAATAAGGCCCCTGATGTAACTGCATGGCCAATAAGGAAGAGACAGAAGAGATCAGTGAAGGTATATCATGATTGCATTCAATGCTGTGCTCTTGAGTGGTGTAACAAGATCTAATTGTGATCTTGTTGATTACACGTATAACATTGATATTACAGTCATGTTTGGCATCAGCACACAAATTACCAGGGACTTCGGTGTTTGGGAGATCTGTGAAGGAATATCATGACTGTAGTCAATGCTGTGCTGTAGATGGATGTTACTATATCTTATTGATTACACGTATAACATTGATATTACAGTCATGTTTGGCATCAGCACACAAGTTACCAGGGGCATCAGTGTTTGGTAGATCTGTGAAAGAATATCACGATTGCAGTCAATGCTGTGCTGTAGATGGATGTTACTATATCTTATTGATTACACGTATAACATTGATATTACAGGCATGTTTGGCCTCAGCACACAAGTTACCAGGGGCATCAGTGTTTGGTAGATCTGTGAAGGAATATCACGATTGCAGTCAATGCTGTGCTGTAGATGGATGTTACTATATCTTATTGATTACACGTATAACATTGATATTACAGGCATGTTTGGCCTCAGCACACAAGTTACCAGGGGCATCAGTGTTTGGTAGATCTGTGAAGGAATATCATGACTGTAGTCAATGCTGTGCTGTAGATGGATGTTACTATTATTTATTGATTACACGCATAACATTGATATTACAGGTATGTTTGGCCTCAGCACACAAGTTACCAGGGGCATCAGTGTTTGGTAGATCTGTGAAGGAATATCATGACTGTAGTCAATGCTGTGCTGTAGATGGTTGTAACTATATCTTATTGATTACACGTATAACATTGATATTACAGGCATGTTTGGCCTCAGCACACAAGTTACCAGGGGCATCAGTGTTTGGTAGATCTGTGAAGGAATATCATGACTGTAGTCAATGCTGTGCTGTAGATGGATGTAACAAACGAATGTGTTCAATGAGCATACAGGGTCAGTATTTAGGCTGTTTTACCACACATGTCTGGTTAGCACAGTTGGCCATCTGTATTCGATTCTTGGTCTTGATCACATTATAATCGCTTGTTACATTGACTATGGTACTGATACACTTCACTTATATTGGAGAAGTTGTAAGTTGCTTGAACAATGTTTAATTATGTTCCTTTTCTTCTTGGTATATGCCCCAATGAATACGACAATGCACTTCGTCTACCACGTATTTATCTTTCACAGTATACTTAGTGAGTAAACTGTACCTATCGCGAAAACCACTTTTAAAAGCAAGAAACTGTTTCGAAGAAACTTGAAGTTCTAATGGTTAACATTGTACGTAAAAATAAAATAAATATTCGTTTTTCGTTCTATTTTACGTATTACAATTATGCATCATAGTGCTACAAATTTCATTCTATCAAATGAAATGTTTTCTGACAGCTAGTAATTTCTACAATGTCTGTTATAGTCCTTTAGCTTTTTGGCGAGTGTTGCCTTCCTAGTCGGATTTGTTTCAATAATCGTTTTTCTAAATACTAAGGCTTACAATAAAGCGGTGGGGAGCGGTCGCCTAGGGGAAGGACGCGCACTTCAGGATCGAGAGGTCCCGGGTTCGATTCCACTCTGACCACTGGTTAATTTCTCTGAGAAAGACCCACATGCTCCACTCCACCATGGTCTAAAATGGTACCTGTGAGGGCAATGACTATTCCTGGGCGCCACAGATCGATGTTGGCTGCCACACCCACAGGAGAGAAATAGTCTCCCCATGGAGACACGAGTGTAGGTTTCCATATGTAGCTCAATGACCAGGGGAAGTTGAAATGTCAAAGGGTGCTTGAGCGGCCTAACAGCTGAAAAGAGCCCTAAAAATTGGTAACTTAACTTTTAACTTAAAAAAAGTTGTGTTGTGTATGATGGTCAGGTATACTAGTACTAACTAACGTATTATTTTCACAGCTGTAGGATCAGGTGAATGCAAAGATGATCCAGAATTTAACTGCTTCTTTACCAGTTCCTTATATACTTTATGTGACGATGTACATCATGCAAAGTTGGTATGTCGACAACATTGTGGGCTGTGTAATCTAGGTGAGTGTTTAACCCTTATACAGATGTATTCCAGTAAATACAGATAGGAACTATTTTAATGTATTGTTGATCAAAATATGTTGATCTAATGCGTTGTCCAACAACCTAATATCTACTAACCAGTGCAATTCTGTGTACCTGGCATAATACCTTGCAATGTTGTCAATAAGACTGTTGACATATGAAATGCTCAATTTATCTACATGTAGTCGATGGACAATGGTCTACCTGGAACACGTGGTCGGTTTGTGACCATACATGTGGTAATGGAACGCGTTCACGATCGCGACAATGTGATAACCCTGCACCACAAGATAGAGGAATGACATGTGTAGGTGCTTCACAGACAATGGAATCGTGTATGATGCAGCATTGTCCGGGTAAGCATTCACTGTTTACTTATATTGGTAATGTACTGTGCATTTGTATCTGTTTTCAGAAAACTATGCGTGTACACGTATGTATACATTAAAATTGAAATGGGTATTGCAGTGTCATGCGATCGGTTGATCTTTTATTTTTGTTATTTTTTTTGTATTCCACTATTCACGATTAAGCATGACATTTTTGCCCTTAGGTTACTCGTACTATACAAAAATGTAGACATTAAAGATATTAAGTACAGTCCAATAATTGTACTCGTGAATTTCTTAGTATAAACTCAAATATTTCTCTTAGTTCAGTTTATTCAGATGCCTTGATTTTGTACCTTCTAGGAATATGGGAGTCATGGTCACCATACAGTAGCTGTAGTGTTACATGCGGACTTGGTGTTGTTAGACGAACACGGAGCTGTATAGGAGGACATTGTATTGGAAACGGCATGGAAGACAAACCGTGTTTCCCCGGAGCATGCCAAGGTGAGTGTTTACATCCGTGATAATAATAGGTTGCACACAAATATGTTTACTCAACCAAATTTATTATGTATTTAAAGTACTGCTCATTCTATCGAATATATTCAAAGACGTAAAGCAAGTGCAAAGTGGCTATACAAAATACATATTAAATTCCGAATGACTACAAAAAAAATAATAAAAAATCGAACACAGAGCGGACAACAATAAGCAGAAAGGCCCAGCACGAAAGACACAAGACAAGTAACACACCGAAAAGAAAAAAACACACATACTTCAAACATCTCGTACGTCATTCATCATATCCAACACAATACTGAACATGACTATGAAGTAGCCTTCCAGCTTAACGCTTTACTAGATCATTAGTCTAGATGTACTAGTGTGTCGTTTCTTTCTAGATGGTAGCTGGTCAAGTTGGTCTCCATGGACTGGGTGTCCTGTAAGCTGTGCAGGTGGTCTATCTGAACGATATAGACAATGTAATAATCCACCACCGTCAACTTACGGACGAGCTTGTCAGGGACAAACTGAAGAATTCAAAGTCTGCAATTCCGTACCATGTATTGGTAAGTGTCAAACCATAACCAATCGTAAGAACACGTGGTTTGCTCCAATAACTGTCTTGGCTAGCATACAACAGAATCTTTTCTACAAATAGTAACATATGATTTTCAAATTAGTATCACCTCGGCTCCTGTGCATTGTACTAGACAAAAGACAGATACATCTAGATATATATCGATTTAGCGGTTTTAGATCACTTTTATTATATAACCCAATGTGATGTTCTACAGGGAACGGTACAGATGGACAATGGTCAGACTGGTCACAATGGTCTAATTGTTCAAGTACATGCACAAGAACCAGGACTAGGTCATGTAACAACCCACCACCTACCATACATGGTCACGGTTGTGCTGGAGACTCAATAGAGAAACTTAACTGTGATTTTGTAGAATGCGCAGGTTAGTGAAGTATAACTGATTTTGTTATAAACTTACCTTGGTTTAAGAGAGTTTCGTCTAATGATAGCTTTTTTCAGGTTTGTTTGTCCTTGAAATAGTGGCTTACGGAGTAAAACAGATTGCAATATAACATATATAACTTGCGGCAAGTGTTAAGCTATAAATGTTCAATTCAGAAAATGAATAATCATTCAACTTGATCAAAGAAATAAATAAACTGTTTAGTATGTGACATTGTATGTTATATATGGTGTCACCGAGAGACTGGCCACGAGTATTGCGCACACATTGAGTCCATGAATAATTCTGAAACATTAGCCAGGGATAGGCCAAAAGGAGAAAGCTGACATCGGTCTTACGTTTCGAATTACAAGAAGAGTGTTATGAAGAAGTTTTGAGTCATTTGCTAATCTAAAGGGGATTTGCTCAATTTTCTTTTGCAATATATGTTGCATATACCCGAATCCATTGACAAATGTAATCTTCACGGAGTTGTATGCCTCTGTTTGCTGTATTGCAGTACCAGTACGATTAGTGAATGGTTCCAATCAATATGAGGGAAGATTAGAAGTTTATCATAACGGTACATGGGGCACAGTCTGTAGAGATGGTTTCACTGAAATAGAAGCTGGGATCGTCTGTGGAATGCTAAATTATCCTAAGTACATATTTCTTGATATATTTCTTTGACATACTTATTACTATGTACTATTAATGTAAATAACTTATTATACGTATAGCACAAAAATAATTATACACTATGTCGATCTTACAGTTTTCTCCATTGTATAAAATTTGTGTATGCAATTATTTGTGCCTCCGTTGCTCAGTGATTAGCGCGCTTGCCGTCTTATCTGGCGACCCGGGTTCAAATCCAGGTGGAGGCACATATATTTGCTTGCCATGTTTCAGTAGAAATAAAGCAAATAAAGGCTAAGCTCGGCAATTTTTACAACGTCTATATTATATACAGTCCCTTCAAAGTCAAATGAAAACGGTTGTAAATATGCTATCGTCCGGCAAGAAGATTATGTTTATCTATGTTTAACTGGGTATACCTGAGTTAACGATATTCGCCGCTTTTCTTTCATTACTATTTGTTAATAAATGGGTGATTTGATATTAGCCATGTTATTTGTTCGAGGGCAGTCATTTTGGCCCGAGGGCGTAGGCCGAGGGACAATACGTCTGTCCCGAGGACAAATAACAGGGTTAATATCAAATCACCCATTTATTGACAATTTTAGTAAATAAGTATCAATTATTTTAAGAGTTATCTTTGCAAGGAACGTTAACACATCAAACTAGACCGACATAAAGACTGCGAAAAAATATGAAAAACATTTTTTCAGATTTTTGCATCCAAATATAGTCCAAATTGTAGGAAATGATCTAACTAAGAAAATGATTACCCATATGACAAGTTTCCGTTCATTAATAAAAAAGTTATAACGTGTTATACATTTTAGTGAGTAAAAATCGAGTCTCCATAATTTCAGCTGAAAATCTATATCACTTTTTGGCCAATCAGATTGCTTAAAAGGAGGGCCAATATTAATATCACTTTTCGGCCCTGTCTATTAGCCAATCGGATTTTATAACACTTTTTCGGCCTGGGGCCGATAACTGATATAGATATTTTGGCCCTGATATAGTGAAAGCATGCGTATTATTAGACTAGATCAATGCAGTGTTATAGGGCTAATAATTGATAGTCATTTAATAATAATATTTATTGAATTAACTATACGTATTTGGAAACTCACATGTCAAACTCATAAAAAACTTTTGAATGATCTATATTTATAAAACACATGTTTGAATTGTAGGACTGAACCACTGGCCATCTCAGCATCATCTATGTACGGTACAAGTTCTCTGCCTATCTTATTGGATGACGTATCGTGTGTCGGTGACGAACATAGTTTGTTTGCTTGTTCCCATAGTAACTGGGGAGTGAATGATTGCTCACATGCTGAAGATGTTGGCGTTTCATGCAGAACAAGTGGGTATTATTATTATACTATTATGTCATTCTAACCACCTCGGACTTACGGAAATTGCTGAGCTTTCACACGATTATATCCCATGCAGTACTGGTGTGAGGTTGTGTAACAGTACGTGTACGGTTATGAGTACTTTGAGAGGATTACGTCATCAATATATGTGAAGTTTCTATACGTTCAGACCGTGTGACTTGTAGATGTTTGTGTACTACGTCACAGTGGTGTAACACCTATGTAGAGCACGAGATAATCACCGTTTATTTCACACACAGACCCATTGTTGAAAATATATGAGTTATTTACTGAAGTGCAAAATATGTTTACTATTTCTGAAATGTTGACTTCTATTTTCAGATCTTCAAATTCGTCTTGCCGGGGGAGATACACATCGGGGCCGCGTTGAAGTGTCGTTAGATGGTTCAACATTGGGAACTATATGTAATAGTGGCTTCAGTTCTGATGACAATGGAGCAAAAGTTGTGTGTAAAATGCTTGGATATTCGGGGTGAGTATGACAGAAGCCATAGAAGATATTTTCTGGCGTCAAATCGGAATTAAATACTATTGTTATGATTTGGGACTATAAAATGTAATTTTCGAAACACTAAATCGTACCATGGTACCATGTGAGACACATCATTATATCGGAATATCTAAGGGTGCTATTTCCACACTCCTAAACGTCATGTCCAGTATATACAATACCGTATATAATTACTCATGTGTCGACCTGTACAACAACACACAACGAGCAATAAACTGGTAAATTTGAATTTTAGCATGGTTCGCCTCATAAGTCGATGCAGGTTATCAGACAAATCGCACAGTGTATCAATGGATCCGATATTTGCATGACTCGTCTTGTAAGTGAGAATATAAGGTAAATATTATGTATTCGTATTTTTCATTTCAGACAATATGGCTACTACAATGATGGCTACAAACACGGTACAGGGTACATATACCTATCTGATATCACCTGTACTGGGGCAGAGTCCAGTCTACTAGAGTGTGACCACTCGGTTTGGGGTTCGGGGTCTAAAATGTGTGACCACAGTCAAGATGCTGGGGTAACGTGTAGATGAGATTACGTTACATAATACATATTTGCAACCAATGAACCATTTGCAGTTTTATTTTCTATTCCCAATATATAAATCGGAATCCTTTAAACATGAAAACTGTTTACATTCGATGGTACTTGAACAAAGACAGACTTATACCCATTTACATAAGGTGACATTCATTCAGATGCGCCTTGCAAAATGATTCTAACATCCAACAGTCTACCAAATGGTTTGTCAGTATAACGACAAAATGCTTTCTAAATGGTAGTCCCGGTCTCTCTCCTATTTGTTTTGACTGAATCCAAACCATCCTTTACATATGGGGATGGTCGGAGACTCGCAGTGCAGACACCAGTCGGCAGGTTTTACAACAGTCCGAACAGTCAGCTGAGCCTCGTCCAACCCCGAGACCTAGGAGAGTAAGGAAAGCACCTGATCGCTACGGGGAATGGGTTCATCCGATCGTAGCCCAAGGGAATTTTAGTCAGGAGATTTATTACGTGTGACAGGGGAGAATGTCACGGGTTTTTTACAGTGTGTCATGTGTTAAAGTCTGTATAGTAAATACAGTGACTGTTTAAGTGAAAATTTCATTTTGTATAAGTGCTGTGCATTGTGGTCGTTTTCGGTAAACTTGTGTTTTTTCCGTTAAACTACATGTAATGTTTCGTTGAATTTACATTTCATCGGATGAATTGAGTACAGACGCTTTAAAGAATTAGTGTTTAATTTAGAGTTATAAACATACATTGTGAGTATGAAGTATGTGTTATTGTGTTTTTATCAAGTTGTTTGATTGTTACATGCTATTGTCCATTATTTTCAGGTTCTATGGTTATGTGGAACAGTACACTGAATGGATATATGTTTGTTTTATAATATGGTACCTTTATTTCAGTTTAGATTGTGCGAACTGGGTTGTTGAAATATTCCATGTAAGGGAGGTAATTCTTACATATATATCAATCATGCTCATATTTGTTATCTACCTTTTTTTCAGTGAAGCTGGGTGATTGAACGAAATTTCATGTAAGGGAGGTAATTCTTACATTCATATCAATCATGTTCATATGTGTTATCTACCTTTATCTAACTGCAATGTATTGCCATGTTGATGCATTGTTTGTATGTATTTATATTACATGTATTTCACTTGATTTTGCTTGCAGATGTGCCATTGTAAATTAAGGGTACTGTATTACTGTAGTATGTTAGTATATGTAGTTTGTAGTAACATTTTAGTAGCAGTTAGGTCTTAGTGAAATGTCAGGAGACATTTTCTCTTGGCAGGGGAGAATGTCACAGTGTGACATAACAGCGTTATCACCCCTCCCTGTACGCGCCCGTTTAATTCAAATCGATATCTGTATTGTGCCGTTACTGTAAATTACTATTGATTTGTTCATAAATACGTTTTGTCATTGTCGTCTGCAAATTGTCCGAATCGGGGATCTTCGGCATTTCTCGGTAATTAACGGGAATGTCGGAAGTTCCCGAGGACGGCACTTCGTGAAATTGTCCGCGCAAGTTTCCTAAACCTGTTTCAGGAACCGGTTTAGGACTTGTTGTTTTGTCTTTGTCCAATCGTTTTGTCTGTTATACGTGTTGAATGAAAGATGGGTGTGAGAGATGATTTTATTGGTCCGTGAATTTGGTTCTCGTGGAGCGTCAACGCCTCTTAGGTGGAATCCGTCATTCATTGTCTTTGTTCTCGTATGAGACAGACGCATCTTTAATCTTCATTTAAATTATTTTGAATGATTGATTCATCTTAATGATTGAAACCATCTAGAAATTCTCACTGTGGTAAGGTTTAGTTTATTATATTTGTTTGTATTAATTGTATAATTATTAGAACGCGTTTGTGTCTTGTATTATGTGACATGTTGTATTGGTTCTAATTAATTATATCACCTTTGTTAAATTGTTCTATTCTTTTGTTTTAGGCTTCTTCTTCTTCTTATGCTTCATTTCAACTGTACTATAAAATAAAAGACGTAATTCGAACCTACGCCCAATGTTATCTCTAACCCCGCCAAAGAGTAGATTAGCCCTGTGATATATACATATTTAAATATATATAGGTGTTTGCTTAGATGTGGGGCAATCTGCTAGGAGATTTTTTAATTTCTGACCTTTATCTTCAGTGCAGACTGAGATTGTTTGACTAGGTGTTTGCTAAAATAATAATTTCTTACATTGTCTAGTCAAATGTCTGAAATGAGCTGAATCAAATTGATCTCTTCCAAAACTTGAGATGAACTGGAGACCGGTAATCTTGAAAGTATCGGTGCTTTAAACCGGACATGTTAAAGAACCCAGGACTCAAAATTTGAAACAAGCTAGAGTATATCCCCTAGATTTCTTGTTTCTCACCTTTGTCTCTAAAATTTGCAATAATGCCCCTGACTTAATCAAACAATCTCGGCTTAGTGACTACTCATCCGTAGAAAAAAACCACCGTATACAGAAATCGTGTCTAGCCCCAGAGTGGGTATTGCAAATCACATTGAAGAAAGTATACAGAAAGTCTTTAAATAATAAATATCATTGAAGCTAGTATTTATCCTTGAATTAGTTTCTATGTTTGTACATTGAAATATTTATTGCACCTTAAATTTTATTACTTTAAGTTGCCTAGTAACTGCGCTGAGGATGAGAGTAGTTTCGCACGTTTGCCAGGTGGATGGGTGGCAGTTTTAAATTACACAGAAAGATTTCCCGATGTTGATGATACTGGAACTGTCGGCGAATGTCCAGGAGTTGTTGATCGAGTAAGTTAAACCAGGTGATCAAATAAGTTAAACCAGGTGATCGAGTAAGGTTAAACCAGGTGATCAAGTAAGTTAAACCAGGTGATCGAGTAAGTTAAACCAGGTGATCGAGTAAGTTAAACCAGGTGATCGAGTAAGTTAAACCAGGTGATCGAGTAAGTTAAACCAGGTGATCGAGTAAGTTAAACCAGGTGATCGAGTAAGTTAAACCAGGTGATCGAGTAAGTTAAACCAGGTGAACGAGTAAGTTAAACCAGGTGATCAAACTGCAGGTGAGTGTCCAAGAGTTGTTGATTGAGTAAGTTAAATCAGTTGTAAATTAAATGCACAGATCATCCTCTGTACAGAAACACCCTTTTGGATCTGTATTTGATATCGACAGGTGTATAGAGGTTGTTGCTTCACAGAGGTTACATTTATATAATAAATATAAGTTTTAGGAAACTTTGAAGATGTTGTTAAAGAGAGGTTGTTGCTCTACAGAGGTTATATTTATACTATCAGCTTAATGAAATTTTGAAGGTGTTGCTATAGAGGTGTTGTTACTCTACAGAGGTTACATTTATATATGCTCTAAAACTGGCCACTTTGGCGAGGTTTTACTGTATTGTTCTTTGTTTTTCAGATGAAAAGAGCTCTAGTATTTGGAGCCTCAGCTATAATCATACTTTCCATGAATCCAAAAATTATAAAAGAGGTAATCACATGTTCATTTAATATTTTTTACACATGTCATTTTTTCCTGAAGCCTATGCAGGAGATTGGTGAGGGAAATGCAGGAGATTTCAATGAAATGCAGGAGATTTCAATGAAATGCAGGAGATTTCATATTTCTTGGTCAAAATTTAAACTTAAATAAACAGACTTAATATGCAGTTTTCACCTATTTTACTTGGAGGACATATTCATGCATGCTTCATAAAGCTATTTGAATAAATATTTGTTATCATTTTCATCATGCAAACAAAAAAGATCAAGGTTCCAGTATTCCATGAAATGCAGGAGATTTGATCAATTTGCCGAAAATCATGCGGGAGTAGAGTCTCAAATGCAGGAAACTCCTGCATGATGCAGGAGATCTGGCATGTATGACTTTTAATGCCCCGGCATCTACTGATGCAAGAGGCATATCGCTGGCTTGTAGATGCCACTTACGACCTTATAAGACTAATGCATATTTGAAATCTACATCATAAGGCGCTTCTTATGAGCCTATTTTCATGACAATCAGAACTTGTCATGTTGACCAAACTGAAGTTGAAAAAGCTTGTTTTACCATATTAAAAGTAAAGAGTGGTTGTCAGATAGATTTTCTTGTTTTCTCAAAATATTGATTTTATAGTTATTCCTTCTCATTCTATGCCAGCGATACAGTTATTGTCCTGTCCATTCGTTCATAAGTCTGTCCATTACAAAATGTTGAAAACTCATGTTTTACCGTCCGTTATGGCTTTTCTCTGTATTAATACCCTACCACGTGTAAATAATGATAAATTACTTTACTGCGTCAGTCACGCAATAGATTTTAAGTGCTTAATAGGTAATAAACCAACATTATGCAAATATTTTTCTTCTAGATGAATACGCCAAAATGTCTAAATGTTTTAGGTCAAGCCTAAGTAGATTTTTCCACCCGGCTTGTCCAAGGGCAAGTGCCAAATTTTCATGAGAAAAAAATATTAAGTGCCCAATTTTACAAAAACTCAAAAGCGAATCCCTAAATTCTGACTGAAAATGATTTAGTATCCGTAGCACAGTACTCTGCATAGACATTTAGTGGTTTGTAACCTATATATTTTAGGCCCAAAGCACTAAATGTTTGGCTCACAGAAATACCCAACTACTGTAAAGTCATTCATTTTCATGGGGGTTAAATTTCGTGTATTCCTTGGTTCACCTTTACCAACAAAATTAAATCCCATCGAAAGATATTTTTTACCCTTGTATTTATTACTGAAAATGCAAATTCCATGAATTAACGTCCCCTTAAAATGGTCTTTATGAACAAAACCACAAAATTATGTCCCATTGAGATTAAACGATTTTACAGTATCTGGTAACTGCTTTAATCCTGTTATGTTGTTGTTTCTTTTATTTCAGCTTGATATGAGCCAAATATTTTCTAAACCTGTTGTTTTGGTTGACATAGCAGAGAATATTACAAATATGCTACAATTGTTGTCAAGGTAATTAGTTGAAAAAAAAGTTACCAATTTTCTAGGGCTCTTTTCACCTGCTAAGCCACTCAAGCACCCTTTGACATTTTAACTTCCCCCGGTCATTGGGCTACCAAAAGAAACCAGTTTTTTCTTAACTCAGATATTTTATAACACGATTTTAAAAATCTTTGTTGTTTATATATATTTTTATGTAGCCGGGTGTATTGGAATTAATACTGGTAACTTATAGAGGAGAAACTTGTCTCATCAGCCGGCTAGCTCAGTCGGTAGAGCATTCACCCTGTAAGTGAAGGTTCCTGGTACGAGCTCTTGGGGTTGCACATTTTTCTCACCCTATTACATTTTGCCCCAAACTTTTAGACCGTGACATTTACTTGCAGTGTTAGCCAAATTTTTGTCGCATACCATGTGGTATGGTATGTCTCAAACGTTGCTAATGTAAAAATGGCCCGTTGCTTATAAAAGCTATCTTATTATCCATTTTTTTGAATGCAAACTTACGGCAAATGTCACGTTATGATGACATCATGTCGACGCCCTGTACGCTATATAATGTTGTAATTTCCAATTTTCTTGAAATCAGCAAGCCTCATCCAGGGTTAAAATCTGTCCCCTCGGATAAGATATTCTTTTATCACATAAATGTGATAACAAATGAGGGAACAATGTTCTCCAATACGTGTGATAACAAATCTGCGAAAATGTAACATCGTCAGCTTATATTCGTTATTTCTAATATTGTTTTCACTCTTTAACTATGGTAATGTGATAAAAAGAATCTCTCATTCGTTGTCTTTGAGATCAACATTTCTTAGACTCGTGACGAAAACAAATTATTCAGCTAAATAAATTGCGTTTTCTAGACTTGTTTCGTATTTTTACTGTTGATATCCAAAGACAACTCATGACGAATCCTATACAGTGCCCACCAAAAATATGAATACAGAGAATTTTCCCCCATTTACTTGCCTGTATAACATTACTTGCAGAACAGAGAAGCAACAATGTTTTTGAAGACCAGGAATATTTTTTTTATGTAGTTTAAAGACAATACATTGATTGGTACCCTAGATGGAAAATATTAAGTTTCTATGCCAGCTTTGAACGACAACATGATCATATAATATGGCAAATTCAGCCCCTTGAACCCCATAGTTTATTTTTAAATCAGAAAATGTTCATCTTTCTATCTGTCACATTTTTTACTCCTTCATTAACTGTTTTTTCAGAAATTGCAAACATTGTTACCGTCTGACCATAAGAAATGGAATAATTAAACCTATTATAATTCTGCATTTGTCAAAAAGTGTATACATATTTTTAGTGGGCACTGTATATCCTACATAGAAGCTCCTGATAGATTGTCAGTACATAGTCTACCATGATAATTGAGTTATCTTTCCTTTGCAGCAAGATGAAGTTAAAGGGAAGATTTTTGTTCCACATCACTCATAGCTTTCATGAGAGTCATGTATGTGGCTTTCTTTATTGCTTACTTAGCTACTTGTTTGTCCAAAATTTTAAATCTTAGGTATGAATGAATTACTGTAAAATTATTAATTTTCACGGGGATGGAATTTTATGGATTTCGTGGTTCGTCTTAATTCAACCATGAAAATTAAATCAGATCAAACAATAACTTTGACCCTTGTATTTATTCCCTGAAACAAATCTACGAATTAATGTCCCATTGAAATGGTCCCATTGAAATTAAATGATTTTACAGTATTCTAAAAGAACACTTGTCATAAGTATAATCTACACTCGTGTAGATCTACAAAATAAATGCTTTGCTGGCTTATAATGAGAAGCAGCGTACCCATGGTCAGGGAAAAATCAGGGAATTTTGTTCTACATTATTTGTGGGAACCATGAGAAGGTTTTAAGTACAAAATAGATATTTTTAGAAAACAAGAAAAAACATCGAAAAAAATCTTTACTTATGGTAAAATTTGATGTTTCGACTTTAGTTTGATCATCATGCCAAGTTCCATTTTTCATGAAAATAATCTCATAAGAAGCGCTTTGTGATGCTGATTTTAAATATGTACCAGTCTTAAAAGGTCATAAGTATAACTAACTGATCTTCCCATTCTAAGCCAGCGAATTAGCAACTTTATGTGTGAAATTACCTTTGATTAATCCAAAGACCTAAATTACACAGATTGGACACTCCACTGAAAATTTAGAGAAAACGCAAAATAACATGCAGCAGATTCAGTTATTGTGCTTAAAACTTTTTTTAGTCATCCAATTTTAATGGGCAATGTATCATGCTAAAGAGCTAAGTTTCTTTTTCTACATGAAGTAACCCATTTTTGTCTACCTTTCATAAAATACAGAAAATTAGGATTTGAATGAGGCAAATCAAGTATTTTCTGATAAACTTGAATTTTACATTAATTTGATGAAAATGAGAGTAGGTCTGGCTCTTCGGGGTCTATTGTTTTATTCCTTAACCTATTTCAATTAATGAGGTATCATTTGAAAGCTGAATAATAAAGCTTTTGCATAGACTAATTATTTTTTTCGTAAGTATATTAGAACTGGAGATATAAGGTATTAAAAATGGACGAGATTTCGCGAGATTTCAGAGACCTGCCACGAGATATCGTGAGAGTTGGTACATGTTTCCAATCTGTGTAATTTAGGTCTTTGCTTAATCAGTACAGGATCACTTTTACATTTATTTGGTAATGTACTATGAACATTATTGTGACATGCAGAAAGTTAAAAGTTGAAAGTTGTTCCCTTCTAAAATCACAGCTAAAGTAGGCTATAACTGAAGCAAAATCTAACTATTTTCATGAATCTAACATGAATCTAATCTGGTTTTATAAATCTAACATTTAAAGGGGAATATTAAGGTGTGGAGGTGTTATGCATAAATTATGATAAATTATAATAAGTAACTATTTTTTAAAATTGTTTAAGAAATAGAATACTTACGGCTGTTCTTGCTTTTGAAGTGAAGCCAATTTCTTCTTGGGCTTGTAGTCTAAAGTCACGTGATATTGCTACACTGTTTTATCACGTGCTACACTGTTTTATCACGTGCTATACTGTTTTATCACGTGCCACACTGTTTTATCACGTGCTACACTGTTTTATCACGTGCTACACTGTTTTATCACGTGCCACACTGTTTTATCATGTGCCACACTGTTTTATCATGTGCCACACTGTTTTATCATGTGCTACACTGTTTTATCACGTGCCACACTGTTTTATCACGTGCCACACTGTTTTATCACGTGCTACACTGTTTTATCACGTGCCACACTGTTTTATCACGTGCCACACTGTTTTATCACGTGCTACACTGTTTTATCACGTGCCACACTGTTTTATCATGTGCTACACTGTTTTATCACGTGCCACACTGTTTTATCACGTGCCACACTGTTTTATCACGTGCTACACTGTTTTATCACGTGCCACACTGTTTTATCACGTGCTACACTGTTTTATCATGTGCTGCACTGTTTTATATTGTGCTACATTGTTTTATCACATATGTTTGTTTATTATTTTATTTAGAAATACTTCACTACTGTCACATTATGGGGTACTTGTGGACGATACAGTGGACGAAGTTACCATGAATGGGACGGAGTTGTTTGTCTTGGTCAACAAGAGTCAATAAACAAAGAGGGAAAGGTATAACTCTAACGCGATATTCTGCAATGTCAATATAAACAGAAATCACTGACCAATTACATCGATTTAGGGAGAGCAGAAATTTATTTTACCTGCTCACTTTTATTCAACAAGTAAATTAATGTTACGGTACACATTGAAAAGATAATCCCTTTTCCAATATCCTTATGTTGTTTTACCTTATTTACCTGTTGACTTTAGGTGGCACAGGTCCCAATACCGCGTTAGAGTTGTATGCTGACATTAGAATAGAACAGAAGAATACATTGTAGAATAAAGGTTTATTTCCAATTATTGGTCATATAACATGACTTATAAATTACAATTTAAAACTTAATAGAAAAAAGAATAACAAACAAGCGAAAAATATGCACTTAAATATGATTTAAAAGGGATTTAAATGCGTAAACTAGGAATGTATAAATTTTAGCAGTTATGAATATGGGACAGTCTTCAAGATCATAAAATGAATCAAATGTACTTTTGTGCAAGGTATGTGAACTTAGAAACCAGAAATTTATCCATGAAAATAGGAGTAACTCCACTTTAATAGGAGTACTTGGCAGGCAGGTGTAAAAATCCTCAAACTTGTCATTTGTCAATAGGCAAGTTGGACTGAAAATCCACATGTCTGAAGACTAAATCTTCTTGTCCAGGAAAACACAAAAGGCAACAAAATTTGAGTTTCAATCTCTTTATTCATCCAGTCAAGCTTGAGAGTACTGTGTTACGGATATTAAATCATTTTCAGTCAGAATTTAGGGATTCGCTTTTGTGTTTTTGTAAACTAGGGCACTTAATATTATTTTCTCATGAAAATTTGGCACTTGCCCATGGGCAAGCCAGGTGGAAAAATCTACTTGCCTGCTGGACAAAAAGCCCAAGTTGGGCAAGTCGGACACGGGAATTCCACACCCCTGGCAGGAATGGTATCAACATTCACTAAATGCAGCTATCCAGTAGGGCTGTAGCGGTATACCACGGTACACGAAAGACCGCAGACTTCAGTCCCACACGGTTCATGGTACAAGAGTTGCAAATTTCGGTACGGTTCGGTATAAGCTTTTTTATGAGCAAAATAATATTCAGAGAACAAAAATGTCTGAAAGCCCTCTGATTATGTATAATTTCCATGCATCACTCGCTTTAATTGTATTAAGATATGCCTCATATTGTCGAAATTCATTTAAAATAGTTGACAGTCACATTATAAAGGCTGTTAAAGAATCAACACATTCATCGTGACTTAAAATTATAGTATTTAAGCTGCTGTAAGAGAATATTGTATCATACAGAAATATACCGAACCATTAGAAAAATTGACGGTACGTATCATATCGTGAGGTGAGCATACTGTTACAGCCCTATTATCTATCTGATTGCAGGTTGACCAGGAGAATTTCTGGAGTTATTTTTACACTGGCATACTTATACTTATCATGATACATTATATACGTACAAGACGAGGCCAGGATTGGGACGATCAGGATTATATAGATGTGAGTATTGACCATTTACTCCTTATATACCTTAATTATGATAATTCAATACCATGTCCATCTGTGTTTACAATCATCAGGTCGTATCCAACGATCAAAAGAGACAACTTCTGTCTAGGGTCTATTTGAGACATTTTTCTTTCGATTGCAAAGTAGTAAATTTAATGTTAAAATGATTAGTGTAAAGTCATTAATTTTCATGGTGGATTTTATTTTGTGGATTTCGTGGTTCACTTTCAACCACGAAATCAAATCCCATCAAACAATAATTTTTACCTTGGTATTTATTACCTCAAATGCAAAATTTGCGATTAAAGTCCCATCGGAATGGTCTTTATTACAAAAACCACGAAATTTCGTCCCATCCAAATTAAATGATTTTTAAGTACATGTAGGAAAGCTGTATAGAACCATGATGGATTTGAAATTCTTAATTCCAGGGTTCCTTGCGTCAACTGGCGTACCAAGCACTAGCTGTGATGAAAATTAAACGATACTCTAAAGATGGGAGCAATGACACTTGTGCAATATGTTTAGAGAAATTCTTCCTGAAACAGGTTTGATTCTAGAATATACTCAGTGTTTCCATGTTTCTTCAACTTTATGCCTTAGTCCCACAGAGCATTTTGTGCCTCGGCGATGTACTCCCGATTTAAATGAATAAGCTTTGGTATTAAAAAAAAAGAAAAAAAAGAGAAAGTGTGAAAAGGGTCTTTTTGCATGGTTATATTATGTATATAGGTTATATTATGTATATATGTTAGACTATAAGCTATGTATGTTTTGTCTTAAATAAACTTTCTGTTCTGTTCTTTCATTGGGAACAGGGATATCACAAATTTTCTAATGACTATCCCGATGCTTCCCCTAGATCACGAGGAGCCTTTTCCTGATGCCTTTCGATTTCCATTTATCAAATCAGAAATACATCGCCGATGCAAACATCGTCTCAGTGTGACCAAGGGAAAAGTCAACAAGCCCTGACCCCCATCTCAACCTGAGCGAAATCTCATCTCAAATAGGGTCATTTTTTGTCTTAATGTTAAACTCACTTTGAGGCTAGGAACTGGCATCTCAATACAGAAGCCCTATTCAGAGTTATATACTAGCAAAATGTAACGAGATTGAACTATGGATTCATCTCAAATTCAGACTTTGACTTGAGCAAAATCTCAATTTGAGCTGAGATTTCTTCATGAGATCCTTCGGGTTATTGGGCTCCTTTAGTCCAAGCAAAATCACCTGGCCCCAATCTCCAGAAGCATCTCAAGTACAAATCTCTCAACTTGAGATTTTGACAAAATCAGAGTCTGAATTTGAGATAAATCGGAAATTTGAACTTCGTAAAATTTTCTGTTATCAATTAAGAATAATGATTGCTGTTTTTAAGTTAATTTTGAGTCAATCCTCCCATGGCAAATATCCTATCGACGCATGACAATATTTGAGATGAGATTTATCCTATCGACACATGACAATATTTGAGATGAGATTTAGCTTATAGTGAGATGTTTAGGGAGATCGGGGCCTAGGGTGGTATTCACAAAGCATCTTAAGTGAAAACTTAAATATTTTACTTAAGTTAAAATTTTGAGCCACACATATTTCCAAAGAAACAAAGAATAGACCATGTTTTCTATGTGATTACTGTAGCTCTATACATAATGCTTCCAAATAATGTAAAGAATTGGTAATCTTGATTTTCCTGATTAGCTACTACACTTAAGGGAAATTTGAGATTTTAGGAAAATTCTTAGTTTTCACTTAAGATGCTTTGTGAATACCATCCCTGGTTCACATTCGACCTGATCGCAGTCGGACCAGACCAAAAATATAATGGCGTTTGTTCCACTTTCCTACCTACTGGAGCATATTTAAGTCCAATGCTCCATTTTTATTTCACCTTCCAAATGTTTCATTTTAATTTATAAAAAAAATCGGGTACGCGAGTATGAAAACCAAAAATTATTGAGAATGAAGAAGTGATTTTTTTATCTACCCGTACCTATACCTTTTCAACCCCATTTGACCTCTGAAAGCGGAAACCCACAACATTTGATTTTTGGACTATAAGTCATACCATTTGTCTGATCTTTTATAGATTAAAGTGGCTGAGTTATCTGCCCTTGTTATACCCTTCAATCATTGATACAATAGAATTATGGCCCCTGATTGACTTAGCTAATTATTAGTCCCCTACTAGTTTTCAACCTGAAGAGAATAATATATATTTGCCCTCCGTCCATCTGTCCATCAATCTGGATCCTTCGATTTACACAAACAGTTTTCAAGCTAGATTTGTCGTTGCCATGGTAACAGAAACAAAGAAAACCTGTAAACCACGTAGGGGACTTTTGTATTGCATGCTTTCAATTCCTAATTACTTGTCTATATTGACAAAGCTTCTATGGGAGGTAAGCATTTACTGAATGCAGCCTTTTATTTTTCAGAAGTTAAGAGTTCTACCGTGTGGGCATTTTTATCATACAAAATGTGTGGATCCATGGCTGGTTCGAAGTCAAACTTGTCCGTTGTGTAAACTTAATATAATTGGTGAGTGTTTTTATGCCCCGGCATCAACTAATGCCAAGGCATATAGCGATACATATGTCCGTTCGTATTTGGTATAAAAAGATTAATTTGAACAATTATTTGAGTGACTTATTGTACACTCGTATATTTCACAAATATGCCATTCCCCACCCACTTTTCTTCATGCAAAAATTCAAAATTAAAAAAAAATTTTTTTTTGCACTATTAGTATGTCTATTGTCATTAATTAATTTTTTTTGTTTATTCTTATCTAATACTACTAGGTAGCTCAAACTTACTTAAAACATTGACTTCTAGTCATACCCCCATCTTTGATGAGGGTACGTGTATATTGCTTTGCACATGTCCACCAGTTGGTCTTTCTGTCTGTCGATAGACCAAATTGGTTCCGTTCAAAAACTCGAGACTTCTTTGGCCTAGGATTTTTTAAACTTTACACAGAGGTTGACCAGCAATAAATTTTGAGGTCAGTAGGTCAAGGTCACTGTGACCGTTCCATTTTCGACTATTGGGCTGCCTTGGGGGCATACATGCTTTACAAACAGCTCTTGTTTATTTTATTTTCAGAAAAGCTGGAGAGTTTGCCAGAGGAAAACTGATCTGAAACTTCGTAACCATGGTGACCACTTTAAAAATTCTGAGGTTTTGAGATTTTGTACCTTATTGTGATATGATAATCACTGATGTGGCATTTTTCAATAGGTGTACATGTTAGCCTAAAGGTTTCTTAGAATGTGACGCTGAACAATACGTTTTGTGTGTTTCAACTTTAACACATTAAAGTTGTTTCGAAAGTTGGTTTTAAAAGTATTACCTTTTCAGCCAAGAATTCTAGGAATTATTTCCAGGAAAAGGCTATTTTACCAACTTACATTGAAAAACCGTCAGATTAGAGTCATACGTGGGGTAATCCAAAAGTTTGCGGACTTTTGCTCTAAAGAATTTGACAGATAAGTATGAAAATTACCATACAATGATGTTAATCTTTCTGAACAATAATCTCATATTATATATGCTGGATATAGGGTGTGCCTCTTTAAGAGGGACGTTTTATCCTTAGGAGTAAATGTAACATGTGCGTTTCTTTATGTTCTCAGTATGAGCACAGGAACTTGATATTTTTGTATAAATGACCACACAACACTATCCAAGACCCTGTTACTGACATGAGCCCTAAGAGAAAGAAGGACTATCGACGGGGTAAATTTGTTGCATGCTCATCTAGTGACCTGGTACGAGATGATACATGGTCAGTAAATATCATAACCATGACTCGGCTTTGCCTCGCCAGGTACGATATTTACTGACCAGGTATCATCCCGTACCAGGTCACTAGATGACCATGTAACTAATAATATCAGGTTTCTGTGGTATGAGGAACAATTTCTTATGTTCTTAAACTTATATCCTGAAATTTTGTGTATGTGCTGGCTTTTAGACCCGCCTGATTATGGTGCTTCCATGTTATTGTTGTTGTTGGGAAATTGTTGTTGTTGTTGAATTGAATAATGTTGTTGTAGTTATTATGTGATGCATACTCCTCAGAGTTTTTATACCCAGTTGAATACAATTCGTAGGTGCTAAGATAGTACACATATAGTACAGATAATTTGACTTGATCCTCAACCTATTTTTGTCATTTTACAAAAGCTGAATTTCTTTCTTTATTTACAACCCTAGTGGTACGTTTTAATAAATTGGGAGTATCACAATGTGTGACTAAGCTTGGTGTGTAATTCAAACACAATTCTTAAGGACCAATAATGCATAATTTGCCCACAACAATATACCTACTCAAGATCTCCACTAATCTGTAGGTACAAACCGATTTTTACCATTATAATCCTTGTGTCACTTGGAAATTCATATCTGGAGTCCAGATATGAATTTCCAAGTGACACAAGGATTATAATGGCCAGAACAATATAGAAAAGGGCAGTAGTGTTTGCATATGAATACAAAACCAGTCTAACTAGGCCAGATTTGTTTGTACCTACATGTAAATTAAGGGAAAAATGACCTTGCACAAAGTTCCAGATATCATATCTATGGATACATATATTCGAAGCCAGAATCTAGTACCTTTGTAATATATTCATGCATAAAGGCTAGGATCAGGTCTTTATCTCTGTACTACAAGTCAGTCTTAAAGCGACCAAACGTCATTTTGATGATAAAAACAGGTTTTGTTGACATTTTAATCACAAAACTATACTTTAGGAACAAGCTAAATTTATTGCCATTTATGCAGAACTCAGCTTACCATGGCAACGGATTAGAACATTGCGCTTTTTGAATATGCTTACATCGGGATATTTATGTTGTTCAGGTGGGGATAAAGGGCCTTCCTGGCACCATTATTTGTCAATTATAAACACATACAATATACTTCATGGTATATTAACTTGTTATTATGTATACATGGACGTAATATTTACCCTATGTTTTATTTCTATAAATGACTGTTGAAATGTTTATTGTTTTTTATATACATGTGCTGTACTTGATATTTGCAGGAATAATGTAATACTAATCATTGTTCCTGATATTTGATTTGTTACTTAAAATACATTGTATATATAAATTATATATTATTTCTTCAATTCGGATGTTTTATGTTATTATACCCCTCCGCCTCCGACTCAATGAGACAAAGTTTTAAAGCAGGGAATGAATGTGCACATGATTAGTGACTGTATATTGTATTCCGTTGCTATGACTACCCTGAAGTTATTTTAAAAGTCTTATTAAGTCTTAAATGTTCAGCTTTTTTAATAAGCTATAATAATATAACTTGGTAACCACTCTGAAGAATGATGCAATTTGAGCACCTTAGTTGAAAATGTAATAAAACATCCAGACGGTTTGTTGACAAAATAACAATTTGTAAACAATAAATGCAAGATTTAAAGTCTAAGGGGAGCAACTCTTGCAAAATGAGTATTTGTTCATCATTCAATTTGCTAAATACGATATTTGATCGACTATTTCGACAAATATAGTTAATGTATAGATCTACAACAATCGTCGAGGCATGAATAGTAAACACTTAGTATTCTATCTCTATAGAGGTCACGCCTCGACGATTGTTGTACATCTATATTGGTAAATTGTTAAGAAACAAACTAATGAGTCCATAATTCATCGTATGTAATAGATGGTCGGAAAAAATAGTGGGAGCAATAATGTGACTTTAAGCCTCGGCAACTACTGGTTCGCAGGCATGTACTCGTTCGTCTATTCAAGTTGTTCAGCTCAAATATTTTAATGTCCATAAAGGAATTCAAGGAATCGCTTTCACACTTATACTATTACTTGTTTACCTTACCTTACATTGTCAAAGCCTATAGGCTAATAACACTATCCAACATTTCAACTGAATTAATTATGCCCCATCCCCCTGATCAAAGACCTAAATTAATTTAGGTCTTTGCCCTGATTGACTAACCTAGTTTACTATTATAGACACGTTTTCGGAATTTACTCAATGCAATCGACTACACATGGACGTACCTCTGTGTCTATCAAATTCCATGATTTACTAGAGGCTAAATTCAAACGTTGTCGTCAGCTCAACGTAGCGTGTGTGTTCAGTTGCGTGTTGGGCACGATCGTAACTACTCGGATAATTCCGTGATGAATCCGGAAACTCCCTCGGATGTACGTAGTGCAGGAATGGTGGAAACTTTCCACACGGGTGATGCGGTCACACACATCTGTGATGCGGTTAACAAGAAAATAAACCATTAACATACCATCGCAGATGTAGGCTATGCCACTTTAAACAACATAACTATATACAACATGCTATATTAAATTATGTCCAACATGTTTTATCAGTGCCGCAAGTTCCATTTTAACCTGTTTACAAAACCGCTCTGATTCCACCAAAACCGTTTGAATAATGGCGGCGTTCTATTAATTTATGTCCAAGATATGGAACTTAGAATTGTCTAAGGTGTGCCGATTGTGTTGGGTATTGCGACGTTTGCTTGTTGTGTGTGTGTTTTTAAGAATGTTCCGTCTGCACCTTCATGTTCGAATGTTTCTGCTGAATGTTACCTTCAATGGGCAATTTTCTCATACCTTTTTATTCCTGAAATCACCTGGGTGCTAGTCGATGTGCGCGAATCCGGTGTGTACCCGATGTCAAGACACCATGCTAACGCAAGCCACTTAGTGACAATGGATGTCTACAACGAGGCTTTAATAAATAACAATATGTCTGATGACTGGCCTGCGTCCTATC